>JAFEMH010001193.1:295000-517995 GCA_022495995.1 Adenophora triphylla var. japonica | reverse complement strand
ATGATATTAAAAAATACAGATCGTAGATCAGATTACAACTTACAACTGAAAAAATAAAGACTCAAAATCAGATTATGTAAAGAAGGAAGTTTACGCAAGGCAAGCCAATGTCATGTCGCGATGACACGGGACATGCATGGCAAGTTGCTGTCAAGCGTGACACCTTTGTGGAATGCCATAATTGCGTAGAGACTTTTAAACAAAAACATTACAGAGACATAGCAAGGCAACAATATAGTCAAGTTACATCACTGATTGACCTTAGAGAGCACATATATCAATAATGAACACTTCGAGAGTGTGTGGATATGAGGGATCCACACTCATATCTAGTGTTTATGCAAAACAATATTAAGACGATTCGATTACATGCAGCCACACAGAAATGGAAGAGCTTGACTGCCGGATTCAAATAAATCTAAGGCTAGAACATGCAATCCTAATCAGGATGCATCATGATCAAAACATTTAGCATGGAGATCGCATGTAGAAGAAAGATGGAGAGAGATAAAAAGGTGAGATAATCGTTACCCTTGTAGATCCTTAATCCTTATACCAAGTTAGGTATAAGGACCTTCCAGTCAGCTTCAGGAGCTAGATTCAAACTCAGAAAATATGGAGGATTGGATCCTCAATATGTGTGTGAGAAGTGTATATGATAGCGAGAGGATTGGGAGAGGAAAAGGGAGGAGATTTAGATGGGGTTGTGTGTATGGGAGGAGAGAGAGGAGGTTTCTGGGCGTATTTTTGCAAAGTGACACTAAGGAGTGGAAAAAGGGATCCTAAAATGAGAGGAGCAAGCCTCTATTTATAGGCTGCATGGGAGTGGCTTAATATGTCGCACGGCATTACGAGCCATAACTGCCTCCCTTCTAGAAACATGCAAGGTGGCAGATTCTGGAATGCCCTTTCCAGCGAGGTCCGGCTTGGAATTTTAATTCCTAGCAGGTCCTTCCTCCCTTAGAAAGTTTGGAAAAGTTCCCGAATCACCCCTGAACTTTATGAAAGTTCGGGGAATTGCCGGGAAACTTAACCGAAAGGCATGAGCGAGATTTGGGTACTTACAGAAGCCCCTCGGCAACGGCACTTGCAGGGCAAGTGGGGTTGTCGATAAAAAGAATCCAATCTGGCGAACTGTCGAGACGGATTGGGTGACCAAGGAGGTCGAGTGGCTGAACCCTTGGAAGGCTACCTACGTATCCTGGAGGAATCAAGCCATGATCGTAGTTCGTAGGAGTGAGAACTTACGGTGTCCCAAACCGAAGAAAAACCGAAATGGTCAAATGGCTGGACCTTTGGAGAAAGAATTCCTACGTATCCCTAGGAGGGAATCAAGCCATGATCGTAGTTCGAAGGAGTCATTATTGAGGGGAAGTCACCCATAGATTATGACAAGAGGGACGGACCCAAGGATTTTTTTTGTGAAGAATGGGACGGACACGATGTTTTTTTTTAAGAAGCGGGAAGGACCTGATGGTATTTTGTAAAGAAGTGGGAAGGACCCGATGGTTTTTGTAAAGTAGCGGGAATGACCCGAAAATTATAATTATTGAGAGATAGAATTGAAAATGCCAGGGGCAAAAATAATAAAACGGGCCACAGGGGTAAATTAGTAAAATTGGACCACAGGGGCAGAATTGTAAAAATTGGCCACAGGGGGAAAATTGTAAAACGGGCCACAGGGGCACAGGAAGAAAAAATTGATTTATTTACGAAATATAATACGAAATGCCAGGGGCACAAATTGTAAAACAGGCCCACGGGGGTAAAATGGTAGAACGGGCCACAAGGGAAAAATTGTAAAATAAGCCACAGGGGTCAGAATTGATAACCACAAACCACAGGGGTGAATTGGGAAACTTGGCCAAAGAGGCTAAAAATGTCGCACGGCATAATAACCCATTTGACCAGACCCTTTTAAGTTCGAATAGTCATCATTTGTATCTCTCATATTTGAGAGGGAGACGAACAGAGAGAAGGAAAAGGGGAGGAGATAACAAAGAAATTGATAGAGAAAACGAGAGCGACCAAGCAATTTGAATTCGATTCAGTCGAAGTTGCCTCCTAGAATGCGCCCTACGAAGAAGGCTCTACAACACGCCGAGTTGGCTGCTCGACGGAAGGGGGTTCAGAAGAACCAAAGGCCGTTCATTCCGCAAGCTTCGAGAGGGGACTTCTACCCACAGCTCGACGAACACACCTCTGCTGCTGAGAAAAAATCTGTGGTAGGCACCTATCTGTAACCCTTGTTAGGTTTCGAAATTTTTGGATGAAACTGATTGGAAATTGATTTTTCGTACTAAAATGAATTAACAAAAATATGAACTTGCATGTGAACAATGAACTAATTGCATGAATTGAACTAGGAAATATGATGATAAATGCATATTCTACATTATATGATTTAACCTACTTTTATTTGAAAAAAAGGGGTGATACGGACTCAAAGGGAAATAACTATTTTGATGTACTAATGTTTTTTGTAAAGAGGATGGGACAGGCCCAAGGGAATAGGGATGATTTTTATATAAAAGTGAGACGGACTTAGAAGCATAACATTGATTTGGTGAAAAGGTGAGAAGGACTAAAAAAGAAATAACAATTCTTTTGATAAAAATTGGGACAAATAAAGAAGAAGAAATAATGAAATATGATGGACATTGGGACAGACCAAAAGAATGATTTTGATTGTTCTATCATGACATGCTTTTAAGAACATAATGATATTAAATGAGATATTCATACCTGTGCTGTGTTTACCTATAGGGATTGCGCACTAGAGGTTCCCCTAAGGTGATTGGCAGGCTATGGGAGAATTTGTCCGTTTTCCAGGAGAAGATATATTCACCCAAGGGCATGGTCTACGCTGCTGGGTTGGGGCGATTCTTTGAGATGGCGAAGGCCATCGGAGTTACACAGAGGAATGTAGAGCTAGTGAAGGCATTTAGGCAGTTCTGGTGGGAGACCACCCACTCATTTCACTTCTCCTGGGGCGAAGCGACGGTCACACCATATGACTTTGCAGCCATTACGAAATTGCCATTTACCGCTAAGCCACTCTACATAGTGGATCCTGCACCGGTTGCT
This sequence comes from Adenophora triphylla var. japonica, assembly GCA_022495995.1. Lineage (NCBI taxonomy): Eukaryota > Viridiplantae > Streptophyta > Magnoliopsida > Asterales > Campanulaceae > Adenophora > Adenophora triphylla. Next base: position 514,908 of record JAFEMH010001193.1, on the reverse strand, counting down.
GAGCCTGAGCACATTGCTGATGCGGACCTTATGGGACTACTTAGTTTCGTTCCCCATGATAAGAAGGGGAACAGTTATGAGTCAGGTGAGCTGCACGGTCGGATTGGGGAGCAGAGTAGAGGCTATCCCGCTGTTTTTGATGATTCTGTTAAGAACCATTTGAGAGCCGAGAGATTGGCGAGGGCTTTTGTGTGGGTCGGCCTGTCTGATATGCTGTTCATCAACAACGCCTCTACTGCCTTGATTTCACTACTGGAGCTTCTAAGAGTTTGGGACACTTTGGGGACATTGTCGTGGGGCGAGGCATGTTTAGCCGAGATGTATTTGGCTCTAGATGATGTCAGCAGGGGAAAGGTGAAGTCCTTTGACTGCTGTCATATGGCCTTTGAGGTATTCTTTTATCTTGACTTTTTCTCTTTTGCTCATTTCATTCTGTCATTCGTTATCATTATTTCTGAACTGTTTGATTTTTCATTCAGGCCTGGGCTTATGAGATCTTTGGCTGCTATGCATGGCAGATCAGGGATGAGTTTCCTGCTACCACTTTCCCTGCTCTTAGACGATGGGTGAATGATGCTAAGAAATAGACTAGGGCGACTAGAGTGAGATGCAGGGTGACAGCCTCGTATCAGGACACGCTGCTATGCCTGAGAGGGGCTCCTCAGAGATTGAGCTTATTCCCTTGGACTGACTGATATGATGACCTGGATTTGGATTATGCTGTGCACTTGGCAGAGTGTCGCAAGCTGCTAGTGGGTCTGTCTGGGGATGCTCTGTACTTGGGGGAGAGGTTCTATAGACATCATGGGCCGGATAGGATTACTCAAGTTCCTGTTGATCCTCTAGAGGATATGTGGTTCCCTCGGAAGTTGGAGGATTTATCCACTTTGATCCAGGGTGATGGCGCTTATAATCATGTGGAGGAAGGGGGAGATTACACTATGTATGTTGTAGAGAGGCTACGGTCACCGTAGGTGAGAGCAGGGTATGGTGCTCGGAGCGCAGGGCCGTCATTAGGATTCATAGTGAGGCCCCCTTTACCTCTCCCATACATCGACTACCGAGACGGGGATCACATGAGGCGGGCTCCCATTGACATGAGTCAGATTCATCCTCACTTCCAGCTTCCTGAGGGCTCTAGATCTTTGAGTGTCACCCCTTTTTTTTAGTATATGCACCCGTTGGCATCCCTTTTTTATCGTCACGCCTTATCTCTTAATCTCTTCCCTTGTTTGATTGTATCAGGTCTCGGCTCAGTCTTATAGACGCTTTGCTCGAGCTTACACGGGAGCTTTAGACATGATTGAGCAGCTACAGAGGAGCACTCAGTTTTGGAAGGAGCAATGTAGATCCCAAACTTCAGATGATGACTCCTCTCCTATCCAGCCGAAGAGAAAAAGGGCTCGAGTTGACGCGGGGATGAGCGGATCGAATAAATATCGAAGCAAGAATCCTTCATACACTCCTTCCAGCTCAGAGGATGATAGTGACGATGATGATGATCTCCCGGTTGATCCGCACGAGCTTGATACCACTGTTATTCCTGAGGTCAGTGAGTTCTATCGCGTGGACCCTGTAGCTTATCAGGCCCCTGCTGATGATCCTGACCTTTTACTCATGGAGGAGGAGGATGATGGAGGAGATACTGAGGATAAGGATGATTCAGAGTAGCCCCTTAGATCAGATTATGACTTGTTGCTTATTGTACCCTTTGGGAAAACACACACCCTAGATTATGCTATTTTACAATGCACTACTTTTGTACAAGATTGGACTTAGTTATTTGTTAGTTTGTATATACATTGTTAGCTCTTTTTATTGCATGAGTCTATCTTGAGAATGGAAAATGGAATAACGGTCGTATGGTTGATGGTTTGATTGAATGGATGGGTTCATGGTTTGTATATGTCCTGGGTGAGTATGTATATGGGATGAATGAGCCCTCTCCCATGCATTTGAGAAGTGGATGGATGATGGTTGCAGCAGTTGACAAGTCGGGGAGTGCCCTGGGGAGAGCAGAATGCTGCAGTTTGCTGATGTCTGATGATGGCTAAAAGTGTCGTGCGACCTAGGACGCCATGTGGCAAGGTTTGTCGCGTGACAGAGGTAAACTGAGCCGTACTCGCAGAACCTTTGGAATTGGACTGGAATTGCCGAGATGGATTGGAATTGGGTGACCAAGGAGGTCGAATGTCTGATCCTACTGGGGATATGCTAAATGAAGGGAGTGACCAATGCGGTCAGATAACTGGACCTTTATAAAAGGCTATCTCACTAATGAGGAGTGATGAAGGAAACGGGTGACCACTGCGGTCGAATGGCTGGACCTTTATGAAAGGCTACCTACGTATCCCGGAGGAATCAAGCCGTGGTCGTAGTTCAAGGCACACTAGATAGATAGGAACAAGTCTAGGGTCCTTGGGATATTGACGATTAATGGAGGAGTCACCTTATTTGATTTGACAATTAATGGAGGTTGTCACCTTATTTGATTTGACAATTAGTGGAGGTTGTCACCTTAAGAAACTAAAGCTTACATCGCTATCGAGGAGATAGAGGTAGCTGAAGTTGGAAGAACTAAAGCCTTCATCGCTATCAAGGAGATAGAGGTAGCTAAAGTTGGAAAGACTAAAGCTTACGTCGCTATCAAGGAGAAAGAGGTAGCTAAAGTTGGAAAGACTAAAGCTTACGTCGCTATCAAGGAGATAGAGGTAGCTAAAGTTGGAAAAACTAAAGCTTACATCGCTATCAAGGAGATAGAGGTAGCTAAAGTTGGAAGGACTAAAGCTTACGTCGCTATAAGGAGATAGAGGTAGCTAAAGCTGGAAAGACTAAAGCTTACGTCGCTATCAAGGAGATAGAGGTAGCTAAAGTTTGATTTCGACAATTCGGAGGCTGTAACCTGGCGTTACTCCATTTGGAGATAACTAAAATTTTTTTTGTTATCATTGCTTATTTGGCACGTTACTTGAGCCTCGGGGTGATTTTTTTTGTGTGGAAATGTGGCGGAAATTGGGCCAGGATGTTTATGATATGTGTTTGGTGAATGACTTTTATGTTGGTTTTGAGAAGGTTGTATCCCTTGGGTGTGGAGTGAACTGCTGTTGTTGCTGAGATGTTGTCAATGCTGCCAAAAGGCATCATACGGACCAGAATTCCCTCTTGGACTGAGATTGGGTTTAAACCTCGGGTCTTGATTGAAGTTCCGTTCTCAAACTCTGGTGCTTGAAGCTGATGATGACAGGCTTTTAGAACCAAAGACCAAAGCAAATTTCAAAGTGACCAAACCTCTCTTCTAAGGATGGATACGACTTATCGAAGCCCCAGTCTGAGGGAAAAAATTATGCAAAGCCCCCAAGTTCTATTAAAGCGAGGAAAGATCCTTTTATTGGCAATGCCCCGTCTTGAGGAGATGACTTGGTAAAAAGTCCCAATCTGATTGGTACTGCAAAAGCGATCCTGAGGTTGATCTGACCAAGCTTGAATCAATTTTGTGACATAGTGAGGAACTAGATGCGGACCCAAAAATGACTAAAGAGGCCCCAGTCTTAAAGAAATGGCTTGATGAAGCCCTAGCCTTGAAGAGTTTTAATGCAACCCTAATGCAAATTGTAGCAGAAGAGGGAAAACCTATCCTTTCATACTTACTTTCTTATTTTCTTTAGTCAATCAGTCAATCGCAAGAAGATGCAAAAGAAATGAATTTTAGAAATTTATACATGCAGGGGCATATTTTTTGAAAGGTGGGAATAGATCCCGATTTTGTGTTATTTTGATGGCCTTATTCGACGTAGGCACGAGAACTCGCTTTGGGTTTGACTCTTTTGAGAGAGCATAAGCGTAGAAAGGTCTGTAAAATTGTATGGAAGCCTCTGCTGACAGAAAATCAGCGTTTAGCACTATTTCTCTAAGATGTAAAAAAAGAAGACTTGTCAAGACATCTGAAAACTTGTTTTATTTATAATAATCACAAGATTGCTTAAAACCCTTTATTAATGTTCGGGTTATTCAACCACTAATCTCGATATGAACAAACATGTTGATTAATCATGAGGAGAAAGTCAACCGATGTCGCGGATCAAGGTTGGCTGGGTGTGGAAGAAAATTTTGTGTATAGGGAGGTCATTGATGAGACCGAGTTTTCTAGGATTTGAATGTGTTTATGAGAGAGGCCATTGATGAGACCGGATTTTCTGGAATTTGAATATGCTTATGACCGGTCCATTTTTGGTTGCCTACGTTCCCCTCACTATGAGGAGCTCAGGTCGCCGTAGTTCGGCTGACCTGTGTTTGGCTTTGGGAAATGAGATTTGTGGTTCCTTTAGTGGAAAGACTCAGATGAGAAAGTTGGATGATGAGGTATGGGCCTTGGGACGATTCCTTGACCAAGTCATTTGGACTGCTGCTTCAATTGCTTCCTAATTTTCGTCTTCATTGGGGGAAGAGTTGGCACATGCCTAAGGGCTTATGAAATATTTCTACCTTTGCTTTGACCTTGACTGCTCTATTGTTATTGACAACTTCCATTCTTTAAGCTTTGATTTTGCCTATCCGTCAAGCTTTTGATAGGGGACGCTGGATCATTGGCCTCATTTTTTTTTTGCTTGAAGCTCCTACTTGGGCTTTTTATTATTTATATATATATATACTCCCTCCGTCCCTAAATGTTTGTCCCATTTGACTTTTCAAACATTTTAATTTAGTGATTTTGAAGCTTTAATTTTGGTTATTTTTACGAACGCTTTGAAAATTATTGATAATATACACCGCCATTATGTAATACTCCGTCCCTAAATGTTACAAGTTTTGAAAATTTAGTGATTTTGAAGCTTTAATTTTGGAAATGAGACTAACTTTTTGGGACAAAGGAAAAGGGAAAATGGGACAAACATTTAGGGATGGAGGGAGTGTATATATATATATATATATATATATATATATATATATATATATATATATATATATATATATATATATATATATATATATATATATATATATATATATATATATTGACATGTCTAAAGTCGCACGCCTACAAATTAATTACCAAGACTATACTCGGCTACAAAAACTGCAGCTAGGACAAGTCCAGGGTCAATCCACTGAAGAACGGTTATTCGGTTGCACAATTGTCACTTGACAAGATTGGGGGTTTGTTTGATTTTTAATTAAATTCCTAAAACAGATATTAAAAACTAAGTTGTAAACAATTAACGGGAAGCACTTCAGATTTGTTTCCGTCCCCGTTTATCAATTCAATATCATCGGTACAATTTCATTCCCTTCCTCCCTATTCACTTGATCCGGGATATATTTCAATCCCTATTTCTTTCTTATTAATGGTTATAAGCAGTGACACACTCACCTATTCCCCTAATCAATACCTAAACCTAACTGACACAGTTTAGATTCACAATATTGATTGATAAAGCTTTAAGAAATTAAGATCAAGAATTTCACTATTCTTTTGCAAATAGATCAAAACCTAGTTTTACCCCCTTTTTAATTCACCACGACACGTGCATAAATCTCAAAGATGCTACTTGTGAAAAATCCTAATCTGACACAGACTTAAGATTAAACTAGCATTAAATCAATTACAAGGGAAAAGAGGGTGATCAAATCTCAAAACCCTAGAAACGATTTAGCAATTAGAACAGGTAAAACTATGAATAGGGATTCAGAAATAAAAAAATCGATACCTCAATTGAATTAAACAAACGGTTCCGGATTCAAATCTGAAGTAATGGAATTAGTTCTCCATAAAAGCTATAAAATCTCTCTAGGAAAAATAATAATAAAAAGTCTCCTAAAACTGAAGTTGAAATAAGTATTTATACTTGTTCCAACCAATAATACTAACCCTAAACTAAAAAGGAAAAGGAATATAAATAAATACTAATAATAATAATTCCAAAAGCTTTCCTGCTTGAATCAAAAGTCCTCCCTCGGTCAACTGCCCTTAGCTTTTGTCCACGCGCCTTACATTGATTGAATGACATATTTAGTTCCCAAATTCAATACTAATTCCTACTTTGACAATTGAATTAATTTCCAAAAATTCTCCTTCCAGCACGTGCACTTGGTACCCAATTTTCAAATTCTTTTGCTTTCACTTTGATCCCTGAAACTTCAACTTCTTACAGTTTGATTCCTGCAGTCTTTTAATTCTTCATATCAATAAACTTTTGCAGGAACAACGCAAAATCACTCAAAATATGTCTCACCATTACAAAGATTTCCCATAAATTCACCAATTCATAGTCTACTCAAAATTACATCAAAACAAATCTAAATTACATTAAAATAATGATAAAATGTCTAGAAAATTAGGGAAATAATGTATATAAAATTCACCACATCAAATTCCCCCATGCTTAGACCATTACTCGTCCCTGAGTAATATCCTATCGCCACTCTAAACACCGGTCTAAACAGATAGCATGGGAGGAAAATGACCCCTAATCTCCTCTAAACCTCCAAATCAAAAGTCAACAAACTCAAACAACTAAATCAACGTACTCGGAGAATGAAACTCCGCTTCTTATCACTCCAACATATGATAATGACACCAACGGCCTTAGCTTGACCCCAACTCCAAATATGCAAAAACGGGACATCCACGTTAAGGCCCACACATCAAAAATCTAGGGGGAACTACAATGTCCTAAGCTTCCCCCACGCTATTCTCACACTACTACTCCCTCAAAATAAAGTCCATGCCCAAGCAAGGACTTACCTCGTGAAGTACACCAACACCCCTTATATCATCAAAAGGAAAAAAAACGAGGATTTTCTATCCTATCGCCTCTAAACCAAACCTCCTACGCCAATAATAAACAATCCTACCCTACGCTCCAATCCTTCCTTATGTCTCCAACTCCAGTGATATAAAAGATGGAAAGTATTTCACTCACTCACCTTTTTCCTAGGTGCCATTTCCGGTTTTCACCTAGACTCTCTTCTTTTTTTTCTTTTTTTTGTCACACCCTCTCATTTTGCCTAAGTGCCCTCTCGGGTTTTCACTTAGCCTCTCATCATTTTTTTTTCAATTTTTTTTTCTCAAGAAAGAATCAAGAAAAATAACTATACAAATAAAAACCATCTATACAAACCCCACCCCTCTCACTAAACAATGCATAGTCCCATATGCATCAATACAAGTACAAATCAAATAAGAAAGGGATAAGAATACCTTCCGGGACTGCTGAGGTGGTGGAAACAAATCTGGCCCCCATAAAGATCCTTGGCTAGAGCTACTCCCAAATTGTTGATGATTATGGGTGAATAATGGTCAAATTTCAAGGGTTTAAAAGTATAGGGGCTAAAATGAAAATAAGAACGAAAATGGGGGAGGTAAGCTTGGATTGAAAGTTTAGGGGGCAAAGTGGAAAATAGGGAAAAGAAGGGGCCGAATTGGAAATCTGGGAAAAAGGAGAGAAATTGGTTTTAGAAAGTTTAGGGGCTAAATAGAAAAAATGGGAAAAAGAGAGAGTAAACCGAAAATACAAAGTTAAGGGGCTAAATTGTAACACTATGAAAGAGGGAGGGGTGCAGCTGGAAAATCACTCCTGGCCCCATAAATGCACAGGCTTGGCCGGCCAGGATCAAGTATGGCCGCTGCCTAAGAACTTTGGGACATTGGCCTAGGTACTTTCGTTCGTCTCGAAATTACTTTTTTTTTTTTTTCAAGCCTCTATTTTTTTTTCAGGCCTCTTTTTTTTTTTTTTACACATTGAAGATGAGGCGTACGCTTTGGGCTATATGGAGCGGACGCCTGGTAAACAGATTGTTGGCCTTGCTTTTTGACCCTTGAGGCGTGCACTTAAAGAAAAGAGGGGCGGCCGCCTGGGAGCTTTATTTTATGGCCACTCCTTCGACCCTCGAGGCGTCCGCATGGGCATTACGGGGAGGGCGCCTGAACCCCTTTTTTTTGTTTTTTTTTTCTTTTAGAGAAATCGCCCCATGACGTTTTGCTCCTCTCCCATATCGTGGTTTCCTACACAATACCACAAACAAAATACCTCAGTAGCACCAATTCCACATAAATAAATAAATATAAATAAATAAAACAAAGATAAAAACAAAGAAATTTTTGGGTTGCCTCCCGATAAGCCGCCCTTCTTTACCGTCTTTAGCTAGACCAAATGCCGGGTAGGCCCCCGGCATAGCATACTCCAAATAATCATAAGTTATGGGACGGGAGGCCCCACAAACACGGGACTCATCAATATAAGGGGGATGGAAGTAATCTTTTTGAGTTACCTCTACAAGCTGATTCGGTTCAATGACATGCCTCCCCGTTGGAGACCATTTTAGCTTCCCATTTTTCGATTTCACTTTCTTTTTCTCCCTTGGTGGCTCTCCTTTCTTATTTTTCTCCGGCTTCACTTTTGGAGACTCAACGTCATCATTCTCTACCTTTGCCCCATTCTGGATAATTGGCTCTCTCAAATTCATGGTACAAACCTTGCACACATTCTTAGGAAGGGTCTTTTCATCAAATACATTAAAACTCACCACTTTCCCATCAAACTCTATGGTTAAAGAGCCTTTTGACACATCAAGCTTAGTTTCAGAAGTAAACATAAATGGCCTCCCCAACAGAATGGGAGCCTCAGAATCCATCTCCATCTCAAGCACATAAAAATCTGCCGGGAAAATCAAGTCACCAACCCGGACTTCAACATCTCTCACTACCCCCTTAGGGTATGCATTCGATTTGTCTGCCAACTGAATTACCACCCTAGTGTCCTCCAATTTACCCAACTTAAGATCTTCAAACAATGCATTTGGCATCACATTGATTGAAGCTCCTAAATCGAGCATAGCATTATGAACATGAACACCCCCAAATGAAACAGGAATTACAAACATACCAGGGTCACTACACTTCTTTGGCATCTTTTTCTGATACACTGCAGATACATGCTCCAAAATTTTCACCTTTTTCTGACTCCGCCCCTTCTGATTCCTCTTCATAGTGCATAACTCCTTCAAAAACTTCGCATACCTTGGAACCGACTGAAGCAGATCTAGAAACAGAATATTTACCTCGAGCCTCTTGAATGTGTCAAAGATAGCCTTGTTAGGCTCCTTTGAGGCATCTCTCTTCAATGCTTCCGAAAAAGGTGCGACTGGCTCATACACAGGAAATACGGGTGGAATATACTTCTCTTCAGGGGTTTTCTCTTCCACCTTCCTCTCCACCTCCAACTCTGGCTCAATCCTCTTTTCAACCTTTTGTTCAGGCTCTATCGGCACCATCTGCCCATCAACTTTTTTCTTCTGCCTCACATATACTGCGCTAACATTCTGCTTCGGGGGTGGCATAGTCTTTGCTGCCTCTCTAGCCTCTATTTTTACCACCGCCTCTGCAATCTGACTCACTTGCCTCTCCAAATTACTAATGCTCAATTTAGTCTCCTGCTGGAACTGCTGGAAGTTTCCATTCATGGTAGACATGCTCTCCGCTAGTGACCGGACCATGTCCTCTATAGACTGTCCTTGCGGCTGCTGCTGCCCAACAGGTGCTCTGTACTGATTAAATTGGTTGCCCTGAAACTGTTGGACCCGCCGATACCCTCGTCGATTATTGAACGGCTGCCTGAAACCTTGTTGACCTTGAGGTGGACCATACCTAAGGTTCGGATGAACATTATTCGCAGCGTTGTAATTGAACTGCGGTGGCCTCTGATCCTGCTGATTGAACCCTATTGCATTGACATCTACCACCTCATTCGTCTGAAGAGTAGGACAAGAATCAGTCGGGTGAGTCACATCATTACATATACCGCGGGGATGGGGTTGTTGACCCAAAATCAATGTCTTCAACAGACTCTTAACATCTGCCAACTCGGTCTCCCACTTGCTTGTAACATCACTCGATCCCGCAGCACTAACTTGTCTAACGCTAGACCTTCTCCCATGTGTCCTTGTGCTCTTGGCCAATTCCTCTATCAACTGCTCTGCATCCCTGGTAGTTTTGTTCAGAATGCTACCTCCACAAGCAGAATCCACCCACCGTTTGTCCTGCACAGTCAATCCTCCATAGAAGTAAACAATAAGTTGCTCATCATCAAAGCCATGGTACGGACAGCTTCTGCAGAGCTTGTAGAACCGGTTGTGATAGTCATATAATGATTCATCGGCCCGCTGCTCCATGTTGCTGATGTCCCTCTTCATGACATTGATCTGATCTGGAGGGAAGAACTCATCAAGGAATACCTCCTTCAACTCCTGCCAAGAGGTAATGTTGTTGGGTGGCAGGTGATAATACCACGTATTCGCGTTATCCTTAAGAGTAAAGGAAAATGCCCTCAGTAATAACTGCTCCAGAGGCAATGCAGCCGGCTTCATGCTCTTGCAAATCTGCACAAACTGAGCTATGTGCTAATTAGGATTCTCCCCTGGTATACCATTAAAATGGGGCAACTGGTTCAACAACCCCGACTTTAACTCAAAAGTAACCCCAGCCGTTAAATCAGGAAATAACACTGCTTGCGGTTGCTCATTCCAGTTCGAAGCAATCCTTTGCCTCAATGTCCGAGGTGGGGGGTTGTTATTGCCTCTTCCATTACCCCCATTGTTCACAACCTCTAGACCATCATCGTTCCCACCGTTATTATTATTCATCCTGCTCCGCTGCAAATTTCTCCTATACCTAAAATATCTTTCGATTTCCGAAACAAAGGGACTAACAACTTGATTAGCAGAACGGGTATGGACCATAAAAGGTTCCACACCACAAGACAACAATAATAATAAAATGCAATTAACAGGAAACAAGAAAAAGAAAAAGAAAAAAGAAATAGATTAAGAAAACAATAAGAGTGCAAACAAATAAAACTGTTCCCCGGCAACGGCGCCAAAATTTGACAGGTCTAAAGTCGCACGCCTACAAATTAATTACCAAGACTATACTCGGCTACAAAAACTGCAGCTAGGACAAGTCCAGGGTCGATCCACTGAAGAACGGTTATTCGTTTGCACAATTGTCATTTGACAAGATTGGGGGTTTGTTTGATTTTTAATTAAATTCCCAAAACAGAAATTAAAAACTAAGTTGTAAACAATTAACGGGAAGCACTTCAGATTTGTTTCCGTCCACGTTTATCAATTCAATATCATCGGTACAATTTCTTTCCCTTCCTCCCTATTCACTTGATCCGGGATATATTTAATTCCCTATTTCTTTCTTATTAATGGTTATAAGCAGTGACACACTCACCTATTCCCCTAATCAATACCTAAACCTAACTGACACAGTCTAGATTCACAATATTAATTGATAAAGCTTTAAGAAATTAAGATCAAGAATTTCACTATTCTTTTGCAAATAGATCAAAACCTAGTTTTACCCCCTTTTTAATTCACCATGACACGTGCATAAATCTCAAAGATGCTACTTGTGAAAAATCCTAATCTGACACAGACTTAAGATTAAACTAGCATTAAATCAATTACATGGGAAAAGAGGGTGATCAAATCTCAAAACCCTAGAAACGATTTAGCAATTAAAACAGGTAAAACTATGAATAGGGATTCAGAAATAAAGAAATCGATACCTCAATTGAATTAAACAAATGGTTCAGGATTCAAATCCGAAGCAATGGAATTAGTTCTCCATAAAAGCTATAAAATCTCTCTAGGAAAAATAATAATAAAAAGTCTCCTAAAAATGAAGTTGAAATAAGTATTTCTACTTGTTCCAACCAATAATACTAACCCTAAACTAAAAAGGAAAAGGAATATAAAGAAATACTAATAATAATAATTCCAAAAGCTTTCCTGCTTGAATCAAAAGTCCTCCCTCGATCAACCACCCTTAGCTTTGGTCCACGCGCCTTGCATTGATTGAATGACATATTTAGTTCCCAAATTCAATACTGATTGGTCCCCACTTTGACAATTGAATTAATTTCCAAAAATCCTCCTTCCAGCACGTGCACTTGGTACCCAATTTCCAAATTCTTTTGCTTTCACTTTGGTCCCTGAAACTTCAACTTCTTGCAGTTTGATCCCTGCAGTCTTTTAATTCTTCACATCAATAAACTTTTGCAGGAACAACACAAAATCACTCAAAATATGTCTCACAATTACAAAGATTTCCCACAAACTCACCAATTCATAGTCTACTCAAAATTACATCAAAACTAATCTAAATTACATTAAAATAATGATAAAATGTCTAGAAAATTAGGGAAATAATGTATACAAAATCCACCACATCATATATATATATATATATATATATATATATATATATATATATATATATATATATATATATATATATATATATATTTGTGAAACATATGAGGGCCAAGACAAGCCCCTGCTTGAACTTTCCTGATGCCCTTGAGGTCGAAGGCAAGCTCCTAGGTTGTTATCGACATACGGTCAATCTTTCGATGCTGAGTGACCTTTTGTTTTTCCTTGATGTTGCCGCCATCGTTGACTTGGTCAAGGTGATAGCGAGGACATGATTTGGGAGGCATATGGCTTGATGAAGGCTTTTGTGAGGTAAGGAAAGTGTATGGCTTGATTGAGGCCTTTTGTGAGGTAAGGAAAGTGTATGTGGAAGGCATTAGTTGACTTTCTCACACCGATTAATCAGAACGTGAATTATTTCGAGAGATTATTTATTGAGCAATGCAAGTGATCATATAAAATAAAACCATTTCTTTAAATGTAATGTAGGTGTGCAAATAATTTCTTAAGTCTAGGAAGAAAAGAAAAAGACTCTTTTATAGAAGATTTAAAATTAATTACTATGTCCGAGGAGGACTTGATTGAAAGAGGAAAGTACTAGAACCTACGAAAGTTGACTGAGAGACTATTTTATTTTTTAATCTTGCTTAAGGATAGGTAACCCCTAGCCTAGCTACTCTTCGCTGGTTGGACTGCAAGGGAACTTGAGCTTTCCTTCGTCGATCAACCCTTGGACTTCTTTCTTCAAAGTCAGACACTTGTCTGTCGTGTGACCATGATGACTGTGGTATTCACATAACTTGGTCCTATCAAGGTTACCTGGGTTCCTTGGCTGATAATTCTCGAGAGGTTTGAGAAGGCCTTGTCTCACCAAATCGTCAAAATCTTTGCTCATGGGCATCCCGAAATCATCAAAATGATGTTTCTGACCTAGCACTTCTTGATTTGATCTCTTACCATTATGAACATGGCTTGTTGTTTTTGGCCCATGGAGGTTCTCAAGCTTCCCATCTTCTATCAACTTCTGGATCTCATGCCTCAAATAGCGGCAATAATCAGTGTCGTGTCCGTGGTACTGGTGGAAACGACAATGCTTAAACTCATCTAACCGAATGTTGGGGCCCCTGGGCATCCAATTCTCCAGTGGCTTTATTAGCTTTTCTTTCATTAGCTCTTTCAGCATCTTTCTTAAAGGCATTTCCACATTATCATAATGAAGGGAGCGGAGTTTTCGAGAGAAACTATTGTTCTCAAGGCTTGGATTTCCATTGTTCAGTTGGTTCCATTGTCAGATCTATGTGAAGGAGGCTATGACATTCTTTCCTTTGTGAGGAACCAGTGTTGAGTTGGGTGCAGTTGCTGCTTGGTGCTGGTGGTATTGGGTTATGTTTGAGGCTGGTTGGGTCTTCAGACCTTTCTCAAGCTTAGATCCGACATTGGCCAAGCGAACTTCGGGGCAAGTTATCCTATCAGATTCTCTCACTTTGGGCATTTGGATTTTACATGGTAGAGTCATTTTTTACCTGGTTCGACATCTTGGGTTGAGGGAGTACTGGTACTCATCATGAGATCAAGCTTTTCTTGCATTTGTTTCACTTGTTCCATCAATACTGCCACATGGGGGTCAATGGGAACACTCGAGTTACTGGAACTCGCAACAAGACTTTTATCAGTAGAGGGAACCACAGCAGTAGACTAGTGAAACTGACGGGTGAATTTACTAAGTCCGGTAGATGTCAACTAAAAACTTGAGGCCTCCGAATTTTCTTTTAGCCACACATGATCGTATTTAGGCGAGTATAGGGGTCTCAGAACATAGCCACATGGCTCAAACTAATTATGTAAAGATGGAGGAAAAATTGGCAGGTACTGCTGAAACTGAGAAACAGGTGTGGTGAAGCCCAATCCATTCTGAGGAGCTGAGGGCGATGGAGCCCTAATGGCCTGAGACACTGGGAGGAACTGGAGGGCAGTAGTCCTTGGTGGGGAATCATATGTCAAATTAGGAAGGTATTGGCTGTAGGATGGATGGTATTGGTTGTAGGATGGAGGGACTAAGATCACTGTTTCTGGAGTTTCATCTTTGACTATAACCAGAGAACCATTTACCTCAACTGTTACCTGGATCCCATGACGGCGGAGAACACCGATGAGCATGGCTTACTGCTCCTCGTGAACCTTATGGGCATTTTCCAAAGCTAGGACTAACTCTTCCTCTCCGATAATCGGATTACCCGAACCACCACTGCTTTCTGTCATATCTGCCATTCTAAACCCCTGAGTAGACAAAACTGATCATTCTGGTGAACTGTCTGAACCTGAGGTTTCCGCACTGAAAAGTCGCTGACCCGGTATTCTCACCCGCTTCTTTCTCGCTGGGGGAAAGAGATAGGCAAGGTTTAGATTTGGGGGTAGACAAGGTTTAGACTCGGGGGTAGGCAAGGTTTAGACTCAGAGGTAGGTGAGGTTTAGACTCGGAGGTAGGTGTTTAAACTTGAAGGCTCAAGTAACATGCATGTACTGCTTAAGTTTTGCTGAAAACACATTTTCTCCTAATCCTAACTGATCGGAAAAGATTAGACCTTGAAAGGTTAAGATTGAAGATTGGACCGTGAGGGTCTTGATTGGAAATTTGATCGTGAAAGGTCGAGATTAAAGATTTGACCATGGAAGATTGAGATTGCCTATTTGACCATGAAAGGTCGATATCGGAGGTTGGACCGTGAAGGTCGCGATTAGAGATTGACCGTGAAAGGTCGAGATTGAAGATCGGAGATTGGACCATGAAGGTCGCGATTAGAGATTTGACCGTGAGAGGTCGAGATGAAGATCGGAGATTGGACCATGAAGGTCGCGATTAGAGATTCCAGAAAGGGTACCATGCAATTATGATTCCATTAGTTGTTCAAGTTTACTTAAAACAGTGTCTTTTAATTATTTCTATTCGGTTGGAAAAAGGTTGCCCTTCTTTTTCGCAACTACTCTAGATCCTGGATCAGTGGGTTTCGTCACTACGTCTATAAGCCCCTCGTTTTCCACCTGTATTTCGACCTCCCAGGGTGGACAGCCCCGGGCGAGGGTCCTATAGGGCACGCGGATCCCACCGACCGAGAGAGAAGAACGGTCCTAGGGTCTAGTGGATCATATGAATTTTTAACGCGCGAGCGATGCGGATTATTGTCAATGTCAATGCCGTGAAAGTCAAGCCTCTTAGCCTTAACGAAATTTCGGCAGAGTTTCGCTTACGCGATAGACTTTTGACTTCGGCGTTGTACAAGGAAAATAATAGGCATGGGTCGGACGTTAAAAGTCGAATGACACAGCGTCACATTGAGTGTTATTGCATACTTTTTGCAAGTCAAAGACAAGTCATTGTCGGGTCAAGATCTTGCCAATCTTTCCTTGACGGAATTTCGGCAGAGCTTCGCTTGCACGAGAGATCTTGATTTTCAGCACGGACTCGGGCTTGACTCTTACATACCCCGTGCGGGTCAAAGTCAAAGTCAATGTCGGGGTCAAGATTTCGCCAATTTTTCCTTGACGGAATTTCAGCAGAGTTTCGCTTGCGCAAAGGATCTTGACATTTGGTATGGGCTCGGGTTTGACTTTTACGGGGGTATACAATGAGGCAGTATGACACGGTCTAGACCAAAAACCAACCAAAAAGTCACGGTTTTAAAAGTGTGACACGGACTAGTGCATTGGTCGACACTGGCTGCCATGGGGAGTTTGGGATGATTCCGTGCGCGCCCGGGAGCGACGTAACACTGTCCGTGACTGCAGCTGAACAACCATCCCGGGTTAAAAGGATTTGCGTGCAAAGTGTACAGGATATATGGTGCGCGTAGTGTGCGTCCTCCTAAAAAGAATTCCTTTTTGAGCTAAAACAGAGATTTTCATAAATGTGTTTTAAAAGAATGTTTTTCGGGATGGGGGAAAATGCAACAAGTAAGCACATAAATTTTCTAGAGCCTGGCCATACTTAGGACTGCATAGCCCCAAGCTGCCAAAGCTTCCAGATTAGCCTCAAAAAGTGTCCTGGTGGAACTGCGAAAGAAGCCGTCCGGCCATGACCCAGGCAAATCAAGCAGTCCGGCTGGATCCAGCAGTTTTCCAGGTTCCACTTTTTTAATTTCCAGACTGCTTCCCCAAGTATTTGGGCAACTTTCAGCTTCATAATGGTCCCTGTTTATCATTTCAGAGTATGCACAAACCAAAACCAAGATGTGTGCAAAAATAAGAAAAGAAACACAAACACAAAAATCGAATCCGGGATGAAAGGCTATCCCTCGTAAACGTTTCCAATGCTTCTTATGAGAAAAGAATTTTGGAAACATTTACTTTTCCCTAGCGGAGTCGCGAAAATGTGAATGTGGGCCCATCGCGGATTGAACCGTTTCTTATAGGGTCTCCGCTTCACCTCAGTTTGAAGACACCGGTTTATTGAAAAACGGAGTCGCCAAGCCATTTTGATTTCCTCAAAACAATGAAAAAAAGGATAAAGGTCCGGAGGTTAAGTTACTCCTTGGGAAGAACGGATCGCGTTCACCCAAGGAGCCTTGCGAAAGAAAGTCTTCCTAGATCCGAAGTTTGTGCTTGTTTGTGTGCTCGTGTGTGTTTGTGCTATTTGAAAAAGGAGGGAAAGTGTTAAGTTATCTACCAGATGTATAAACCATATAAGAAGGTTATCGCTCGGGATTCCTTGGATTTAATGTGTTCGGGATTTTGATCCCGTGCTCATCTTGGACTTATGATCATCATTATGTGACCTTTTTACCCTCCCGTTGAAATAATCAACCATTATAGGCGTAAAAGCCTTGGTGTATCTTAAACCAACGTTCTTTTGCGACTTGGTCATGTGTGATCGAGAGAGGGACACCTTTTATAGTCCAAGAATGAGACTCTTTAGAAAGGGAGAGTCATTGCCCATCAATCCTACATCTTGAGACGATTGAGCATAGTAGGGACATTTGTGCTCGTCTCAAGTGATGATCGGAGATGTAGGGGCTAAGATTCATCCACTTCTAAAGGTACTACGACTATAGCATTTTAGTGGTGGAAACAATGTAAAGATGATGTCTTTACACCGATCCACACCACGGGATGCTTCAAGAACCAAGGGGACTAAGGGAGGGGGTATAAATATTATATCTTTATACTCGTCCTATGTCTTTCGTGCCTTAAAAGGCTACTAGACAATCCTCGGAGAGTGATCCAACCAAAAGGGACATGGGGGAATGACATTGAAAGTAAAGATTAAATTTTTATGTGAGAAGTAAAAGGGAAATCACATCATCATGTGGTAGATCTTCCCTAGAACAAGCCACGTGTGGACCCTTGTTCATCCTTGGGAGAGGATCCCCGATGAATCCTTTGTGTGTGGGGGGAAATGATATTAAAAATACAGATCGAGATCAGATTACAACTTACAACTGAAAATAAAGATCAAAATCAGATTATGAAAGAAGGAAGTTTCTGCAAACTGGCCAATGTTGTCGCGTGACACAGGACATGCATGGCAAGTTGTGTCGCGTGACACCTTTAGCCATTTGCAGAGACTTTTACAAAAAACATTTACAGACATAGCAAGGCAACAATATAGTCAAGTTACATCACTGATGGACCTTAGAGAGCACGTATATCAATAATGAACACTTCGAGAGTGTGTGGATATGAGGGATCCACACTCATCTCTAGTGTTTATGCAAAACAATATTAAGACGATTCGATTACATGAAATACTATGGAAACAGCTACTGATTCAAATAAATCTAAGGCTAGAACATGCAATCCTAATCAGGATGCATCATGATCAAAACATTTAGCATGGAGATCGCATGTAGAAGAAAGATGGAGAGAGATAAAAAGGAGAGAGAATCGTTACCCTTGTAGATCCTCAATCCTTATACCAAGTTAGGTATAAGGACCTTCCAGTCAGCTTCATGAGCTAGATTCGAACTCAGAAACTATGGAGGATTGGATCCTCAATTTGTGTGTGAGAAGAGTATATGATAGAGAGAGGATTGGGAGAGGAAAAGGGAGGAGACTTAGATGGGTTGTGTCTATGGGAGGAGAGAGAGGAGGTTTCTGGGCATATTTTTGCAGAGTGACACTAAGGAATGGAAAAAGGGATCCTAAAATGAGAAGAGCAAGCCTCTATTTATAGGCTGCATGGGAGTGGCATAATATGTTGCACGGCATTACGAGCCATAACTGCCTCCCTTCTAGAAACATGCAAGGTGGTAGATTCGCGAATGACCTTTCCAGGGAGGTCCTACCTGAAATTTTAATTTCTAGCAGGTCCTTCCTCCCTTGGAAAGTTTGGAAAAGTTCCCGAATCGCCCCTGAACTTTATGAAAGTTCGGGGAATTGTCGGGAAACATAACCAGAAGGCATGAGCTAGATTGGGGTACTTACACCATGCATATGTTAGCAAGGCTAAGAGATGACAAACAATTCATGAAATCACTTAGAATGATGATTTTTTGTTTTTCTTTTATCTATATTTTTTTTTATTTTACTTTTGGGCGTGCACGAGCCTAATTTTAGGCAAAAATATTTCCTATTTTGATTTGTAATCAATTAAGGTTATTTATCTTTGTGCATGTCACATGAGCTACGGGCTGACTCTTTTGTGGGAAGTCAATGGGATTTTACGTATGTAAGAATGTGTTGGGGATGTGTTTGGATGTATGTGTTTGGGAAATGTTTAAGACAAATTTCGAGCAGGTGGGGTTGTATCCCTTGGGTGCGGACTGAACTGCTGTTGTTGCTGAGATGTTGTTAATGCTGCCAAAAGGTATCATGTGGACCAGGATTCCTTCTTGGGCCGAGATCGGGTTTAAACCTCGAGTCTTGATTAAAGTTCCTTTCTCAAACTCTGGCACTTGAAGCTGATACTGACAGGCTCTAGAACCAAATATTAAAGCAATCTATCTAGATAAATGAACCCCTTTAGTTTGGGTTTATTATGGTTTGACTAAAGACCATGTCCAGAGAATGACTTATCAAAATGTTAGTACGGGGGAGAACCTGATTCTGAACCTTATATACAGAAAAGCTGATATATAATAAGCCCCAAGACTTGAAATTCCAAAACAATTGTCAAAGTGACCAAACCTCTCTTCTGAGGATAGATGTGACTTATCGAAGCCTCCGGCCTGAGGGAAAAAACTTTGCAAAGCCCCTGGTTCTATTAAAGTGAGGAAAGATCCTTTTATTGACAAAAGCCCCGGCTTGAAGAGATGACTTGGTAGAGCTTCGATTGATGGTCTGATCCAAGATAACGGCAAAGCACCAAACTGACTGGTCATCCAAAGAGAGAATCGTGTTTGAAGCGAACACAAGGAATCCATGAACGAAACTTTCTCCAAATGACTTGTGAAGCCCCTAAATTGACAAAGTTTCATGGGGAAGGCCCGAATGAATTGATTATAAAACAAAACTGGTCGGTCAACCATGACCGATCTCAAAATGCACTTAATGCAGCCCCAATCCATTGAAGCATTACATTACGAAGTTTGAAACCCATCATGGATTCCAAAAAAAAGATTCTCATTCTGGTTGGTGCAAAGGGGTCTTATAGACTCGACTTCCAATGTTGGACTTAAAGTCATGACTAAGCCCCGATCCTGATTACAAACTCATTCTCGAACTTGGACACCAATTTGCTCGTGGCAGGCTTTCAACAAACAACACTTCCCGATTTGATGAACTGAGTAGGCAAAGTTTAGATTTTGAAGAAGTGACTTGGTGAAGCCCGAATCTTATGACCTAGCAAAATCCCAATCTGATTGGTACTGCAAAACTGATCCTGAAGTTAATCTGACGAAGACTGAATCAATCTCGTAACATAGTGAAGAACCCGATGCGAACACAAAAATGACTAGAGAAGCCCCAGTCTAAAGAAATGGCTTGACGAAGCCCCACCTTGAAGGGTTTCAATGCAGCCCTAATGCAAATTGAATCATCATGTAGTAAAAGAGAAAAACCTATCCTTTTTATACATACTTTCTTATTTTCTTTAGTCAATCAGTCAACCGCAAGAAGATGTAAAAGAAAAGAATTTTAGAAATTTATACATGCAGGGGCATATTTTTCGAAAGGTGGGAATGAATCCCGATTTTGTGTTATTTTGATGGCCTCATTTGACGTAGGCACAAGAACTCGCTTTGGGTTTGACTCTTTTGAGAGAGTATAAGCGTAGAAAGGTTTGTAAAAGTGTATGGAAGCCCCTGCTGACAGAAAATCAGTGTTTAGCACTATTTTTCCTATAATGTAGAAAAAGAAGACTTGTCAAGACATCTAAAAACCTGTTTTATTTACAGTGATCACAAGATTGCTTAAAATCCTTTATTAATGTTCGGGTTATTAACCACTAATCTCGATATAAACTAACATTTTGATTAATCATGAGGATAAAGTCGACAATTGTGAAGAAAGTTTGTGTATATTTGTAGTCCCTTTGGTGAAAAGGCTCGGATAGGAAAGTTGGATGATGAGTCACGGGCCTTGAGATGGTTCCTTGACAAGTCGTTCTTGATGGCTGCTTCAATGATTCCATCACTTTTTGATCGTCGTCTTTTCATCGGGAGAGAAAGAATTTGAATATAGCTTAAGGACTTGTGATATGATTTTGCCTTTACTTTTGCTTTGACTGCTCCATTGTTATTGACAACTTTCATTTTTCGAGCTTTGATTTTGCCCATCTGTAAGGCTTCTGATTGGCGGTGCTGGGTCCTTGGCCTCATTTTTTTTTGAAGCTCCTTCTTGGGCTTTTTTTTAAGCACCTAAGGACGAAGGTAAGCCCATGCTTGAACTTTCTTGATGCACATGAGAGCGAGGGCAAGCTCCTAGGTTGTTGTCGATATGGGGTCAATCTTTTGATGCTGAGTGACCTTTTGTTGTTCCTTGATGTTGCTGCCATTGTTAACTTGGTCAAGGTGAAGGTATTGATTTCGAAAGAGAGTGGGCATCTTTAATATGTGCCTTTTGGGAGGCCGAGAAAAGTGTATGGAGAGGATATTAGTTGACTTTCTCACACCGATTAATCAGAATATTAATTATTTCGAGAGATTATTTGTTGAGCAATGCAAGTGATCATATAAAATAAAACCATTTCATTAAATGTAATGTAGGTGTGCAAATAATGTCTTGAGTCTAGCTAGAAAAGAAAATGACTTTTAGAAAGTTAAACATTTTACTACAATGTCCAAGGAGGACTTGATTAAAAGTAAAGCACTAGAACGTACGAAGGTTGACTGAGAGACTATTTTATATTTTTAATTTTGTTTAAGGATAGGGAGCCCCTCGTTTAGCTACTCTTTGTTGGTTGGACTGCCAGGGCACTTGAGTTTACCTTCGTTGATCAACCCTTGGACTTCTTTCTTCAAAGTCAGACACTTGTCGATCGTGTGACCATGATGATTGTGGTATTCACATAACTTGATCCTATCAAGGTTACCTGGGTTCCTTGGCTGATAATTCTCGAGAGGTTTGAGAAGACCTTGTCTTACCAAATCGTCAAAAACTTTGCTCATTGGCATCCCGAAATCATCAAAATGACATTTTTGATCTAGCACTTCTTGATTCGAGCTTTTACCATTATGAACATGGCTTGTTATTTTTTTGCCCGTTGAGGTTCTCAAGCTTCCTATCTCCAATTGGCACTTGGATTGCAGGCCTTAAGACTTTGTTTCCATTTGACGAAGGAGGAGATTTAGTCTAGGGGGGGCTTGTTTGAGTATAGAACATAGTAATCGAATTCCCTCGAGGGTTCCCCGAGTGTCCCTACACTGGTATCTCCGGCCTCATATCTTTCTTTCAACTTCTGCTGGGAGGAGGATTTTCCTTTCTTCTGGGGAGAGTCCTCACTTATCCAGTCCTGAAACTCATCTTCTAAACAATCCGTACAGTCACAAACGTCATAACAGATGTGTGACTTTGGTAAAGGAGTTGGGTCTAAGTTAACTGGCCCTGCTTCTCGCTCCACGACATTCATGTTGGCATTGTTTGGGGAATGATTGTTGGATGCACGTGGGCATTCAAGCGTCCCATCTTCTATCAGCTTCTAGACCTCATGCCTCAAATAGTTGCAATCATCAGTGTCGTGTCCGTGGTGCTGGTGGAAATGACAATGCTTAGACTCATCCAACTGAATGTTAGGGTTCCTGGGCTTCCAATTTTCCAGTGGCTTTATCAGCTTTTCTTTCACTAGTTCTTCCAGCATCTTGCTCAAAGGCGTCTCCACATTGTCATAATGAAGGGAGCAGTGTTTTCGGGAGGCATTGTTGTTCCTATGACTTTGATTTCCATTGTTCATTTGGTTCCATTGTTGGATATGTCTAAGGGAAGCTGTGGCATTTTTTTTTTTTGTGAGGAATCGATGATGAGTTGGGTGCAGTTGCTGCTTGGTACTAATAGTACTGGGTTGTGTTTGAGGCTGGTTGTGTCTTCAGGCCTTTCTCAAGCTTAGAACTGGCATTGGCCAAGCGAGTTCCGAGGCAAGTTATCCTATCAGATTCTCTCACTTTGGGCATTTGAACTTTGCACGGCAGAATCACATCTTTGCCTGGTTCAACATCTTGGGTCGAGGGAATATTGGTACTTATCATGAGATCAAGCTTTTCTTGCATTCGTTTCATTTTCTCTATCAATATTGCCACATGGGGGTCAATGGAAACTCTCGAGTTACTGGAACTCACAAAAAGACTTTTATCAGTAGAGGGAACCACAGTAGTAGGCCGGTGAAACTGACGGGTGAATTCACTAAGTCCACTAGGCGGCAACGCAAAACTTGAGGCATCCGAATTTTCTTTTGGCAACTCACTATCGTATTCGGGTGGGTATAGGGGCTTCAGAACATAGCCACATGGTTCAAACTGATTATGTGAAGCTAGAGCATAAACTAGCAGGTACTACTGAAACTGAGAAACAGGTGTGGCTGTAGCATTTAGCCATTGTTGATGATGAATGAAGCCCGATCTATTCTAAGGAGCTAAGGATGATGGAGCCCTAATGGCCTGGGATAGTGGTAAGAACTGAAGGGCAGTAGTCCTTGATGGGGGATCATATATTAAAGGAGGATGGTATTGGTTGTAGGATAGAGGAGTTGGAGTCACTGTTTCTAGAGTTTCATCTTCGGTTATGGCCAGAGAACCATTTGCCTCAACTGTTACCTGAATCCCATGGCGGCAGAGAGCATTGATGAGCATGGCTTGTTGCTCTTCATGAACCTTATTGGCATTTTCCAAAGCTAGGGCTAACTTTCCTCTCTAGACATCGGGTTACCCGTACCACCACTGTTTTCTATTATATCTGCCATTCTAAACCGCCGAGTAGACAAAACTAATGATTCTGCTGAATTGTCTGAGCCTGAGATTTTTGTACCGAAAAACCATTGACCCGGTATTCTTACCCACTTCTTTCTCGCTGCAAAAAAGGGATAGGCAAGGTTTAGACTCGGGGGGAGGTGTTTAGGCTGAAGGTTCAAGTAACAAGCAGTTAAGAATCTTCGAGTTTACTTAAAATAATGTCTTTTAATTAGCCCTATTTGGATGGAAAAGGTTGCCCTTCTTTTTCGCAACTACACTAGATCCTGGATCTGTGGGTTCCATCACTACGGCTATAAGCCCCTCGTTTTGCACCTATATTTAGACATCCCAGGGTGGACTGCCCTGGGCGAGGGTCCTATAGGGCAAGCGGATCCCACCGACCGAAAAGAGCATAATGGTCCTAGGGTCCAGTTGGTCATAGGAATTTTAACGCATGAGCGATGCGGATTATAGTCAATGTCAACGCCGCCACAGTCAAGTCTTTAGCCTTAATGGAATTTCGGCAGAGCTTCGCTCGCGCGAGAGACGTTGACTTCGGTGTTGTCCAAGGAAAATAATAAGCATAGGTCGGACGTTAAAAGTAGAATAACACGATGTCACCTTGAGCATTGTTTCATACTTCGTGCAAGTCAAAGTCAATGTCGGGGGTCAAGATTTTGCCAATTTTGCCTAACGAAATTTTGGCATGGATTTTCTTGCGTGAGGAATCTTTACTCTAGCATGGGCTCGGGTTTGTCTTTTACGTACTCCGTGCAAGTCATTGCCAGGGGTCAAGATTTTGCTAATTTTTGCCTAACGAAATTTTGGCATGGCTTTGTTTGCGCGAGGAATCTTGACTTTAGCATGGGCTCGGGTTTGACTTTTACGGGGGTATACGACAAAGCTGTATGACACGGTCTAGACATAAACCAACTAAAAGTCACGATTTAAAAGTGTGACACGGACTAGTGCAGTGGTCGACACGGGTTAAGCAAAGGGGAGGTTGGGATGGTTCCGTGCGTGCCCGGGAGCGTCGTAACACTGTCCGTGACTGCAACTGAACAACCATCCCGGGTTAAGGACTTGCGTGCAAAAGTGTACAGGAGTATATAGTGCACGTAGTGTGCGGTTACCTAAAAATTCTTTTTTGAGTTAAAATAGAGATTTTCAATATGTATCTTAAAAGAATGTTTTAGGACGGGGGAAATGCATCACATAGGCACATAAATTTTCTGGTCTTGGAAATCAGTCCAGATTCTGGACAGAATAGTCCCAAAATCGCCACAGTTTCCTGTTTAAATGCCAGAAGAGATTGTCCTGGTGGAACTGCGAATGAAGTCGCACGGCTAGGTCCAGGGCAGATCAGGTCGCACGACTGGATCCAACAATTTTCCAGGTTCCAAACTGTTGCAATTCCAGAATGTTTAGCCAGAGATTCAAGGCAACTTTCAGCTTCAGATTTGTACCTGTTATTGTTCAGAGTATATACAAGCCAAACAACTAGCAGAAGGAATGCATAAAAAGGAAAAAGATTCACACTTTCCACATTGGACCTGGGACGGAAGGCTAACCCTCGTAAATATTCCCAAAGCTTCTTATGAGAGAAGAAGTTTGGAAAACATTTACTTGTCCCCAGCGGAGTCGCCAACTGTGAATTACCCCCACGAATCACGCAAAATGCCGTTCCCGTATTGGGCTAGCTTTTGCGTATCATTTTGAGGCCGAGTCACCTCGTTGAAAAACACCAAATTTATGAAAAACAGAGTTGCCACGCCATTTTTATTTATCCTCAAAACTTTGAAAAAAAGGAAAAAGTAAAGGGTTTGGAGGTTAAGTTACTTCTTGGGAAGAACATTTGGCGTTCACCCAAGGAGCCTTGCAAAAACAAGTCTTCCAAGGTCCAAAATTTGTGCGTGTGTGTGTGTATGTGATTTAAGAAAGAGAAAGAATGTGCCAAGTCTTTATTCAAACATAAGAACCATTTTGAGAAGGTTTTAGTTCAAGATGCCTTGGACTTTGATGTTTTCGGGATTTTGATCCCATACTCATCTTTGAGCTTGTGATCATCATTATACGACCTTTCGACCTCCCATTAGATTAATCAACCAATTTAGGCATAGGAGCCTTGGTATGTTTTAATCTAACTTTTCTTGAGGATTTTAGTCAAGCGTGATCAAAGAACTCATTTTAAGCTCAAGAATGAGGTATTAGAAAAAGAATGAATCTTGGGCCATCAATCCTTCATCTTGAGACAATAGTGATTCATAGGGACATTTTGGTATATTTATCTCAAGTGATCATAGGAGATCTTGGGACCAAGAATCATTAATCTCTACAAAGGAGCAAGTTTTATGGCATTATGTAATGAGATTAGTGTAAAGATTGAGTCTTTACACCAACCTTCACTTTTGACATGCTCAAGAACCATGGGACAAGAGAAATGAGACATAAAGATTGGATCTTTAAATTCATCCTATGTCTTTGACGCCTTAGTACACTTTTAGACAATCCTCGGAGAAATACTCCAATCTTGGGGACATGGGGAGGAATATTAATGTAAAGACTTGATTTTTAACTTGAAAATAAAAGAAGGATCATTAATCTAAGAACATAATGTAAAAAGGATGGATCTTCATGACTTTTCCTATGCCTTTAATACCTCAATAGGTGGACAATCCTAGGAAAAGCTAGATCTAGGGAAGGGGAGAACATTTAATACATAAAGATTGCATTTTTAAACATAAATAAAAAGGGATCACATCCTCATTTGGTAGATCATCCCTAAAACAAGCCACTTATGGAATCTTGTTCATCCTAGGGAGAGCATCTCCATGAGACATTTGTGTAGGGGAGTGGGAAGTATGGATCAACATTGCTAAAAATAGAATCTTTAGGGCATAATAGGAGTTTAATCAACAAGTAGAAAGAGAATGAAAGTGTATAGGTATATATTAGGGTAAGGAGAAGGAGAGATTGACCAATATTGGTGCTTCTCTATCTTCTTAGGAAGTGTTCTTTGGACTAGATCTATTAATAGACTAGGTTAGGATTGATATAGGAGAGAGAGAGAGAGAGAGGTTTGGTATGTTTTAGGAGACTGTATTTTTGAGTGTGTATTTCTGCAGAGTAACCTTGCTATGAAAACTTCTATATCAAAATAGGTAGAGGAGGCCTCTATTTATAAGGCTTCTGCTGTGCTACTAATGAAGCCGCACGGCATGACCCCGTGCTAAAAGAAGCCGCACGGCCAAGTCTTTTGTCGCGTCAGCTTGTTTCTGGAAACATGCAAGGTGGCAAGCTGGAAGGTTCTTCCCAGCGAGGTCCTATCCAGGATTTTTATTCCTGATAGGTCCTTCCTTGCTCAGAAAGTAGAGAAAAGTTCCCGAATTGCCCCTAGACTTCCTGAAAGATTAGGAAATTGCTAGGAAACTTAGATTGGAAGGCATGAGCCAGATTTGAGTACTTACAGGTATATCCAATGTAAAATTTTCAAAAATAATTCTAAGTATGGAAAACATAATTTTGAAATCATTTAGTCCAACATATAGGTTATTTTTTAGAAAATTGACATCAACAGTTTAAGAACATATGAAGAAACACTAAGAACATACGAAGAAACACTAAGAACATACGAAGAACACTAAGAACATCAAGAACAGAGACATATGAAAATATCACCAAAATCAACAAACAGCATATCAAAATGATCCTAAAAGGTTATAGAACAACAATTATAAGAACAAAATACATGTTTTGTCCAGAATCATATAGAAAACTCGAAGAACATAAACTGGTTTCGAAAACCCCAAAAACCGTAAATTCAAAAATTAACACCATAAATGTATAAAGATCATCAAATATATTGCACAACTGGAATCTTTACAATAATACGAACAAAACCCAACAGATATAAATCAAAATGAGCAAGAAACAAAGATATAATCAACCTATATTCATTTGAGCATACGAAGGGGTTTTCAGTTCATCAATGGCATTTTCTAAGTAATTTAAAGATTTAGAGTTTAGAAAACATACCATGTCATTGAAAGATTTCTTAGGTGCTCTAGGAAATCTAGGAATTGTTGTTTCTGAAGATCATTTTGGTAACATAGATTTCAGTTTAAGAGAGAGAGAGAGAGAGAGAGAGAGAGAGAGAGAGAGAGAGAGAATATATAGAGAGAAAGTGAATAGGACAAGGAAGAATGTTTGATAGAGTGAGTTGGCAGAAGAAGAGAGTGGAAGCAAAAACAAGGTATTTATAGGTGGTTCTAGGGTGAAGTGAAATAAGAGGTGATGATGGTTCCACTATCCCACTAAGTAAACCACCACACAGTTCCACCCCTTCACCTTCTTCACGTAGCCCAATGATGGCGGATGTGAAGGGTTTAAGGAAATATTCCTTTTGTATTAAATGCATTTAAATTTTGAAATAATGTGGGAAATAATTGCAAAAGTATACTTATTCAATATACTTGTCTCAAAAGAGACAAGGATCAAATAATAAATATAGAAAACTTACCTGGGTCCACGTGGCATACAGTTTGATATAATAAACAAAATAATAGTTTTTTTAAATAAGGAAAATATCAAATTACTTAATCTTCTTTAAAGCTAAGAAATGAAATTTGAAAATTTCCCATGTTTTGAAACGCGGTTTGGATCATGCGGTCTTGAGGCATGCAGTTGAGAGCGTGCGGTTGATTGCATGCTGTTTAGTTCACGCGGTTTCAACAGGAGTGAGGTTTTGAAACCTCAACAGGATTTTGACATGAACAACATACTAAACACAAATGTTAGTAACAAAAAACATATGAACTTATTTAATTTCAAGCATACCCATTTCTCCTCTAAGGAATGAAAACCTCTTAGAGTCAAGAGCATTTGTGAGAATATCAGCAATTTGATTTTCTGTCCCCACATGCTCTAAATGGATATTCCCCTTTCCCATATGGCGTTTGAGGAAATGATACTTGATGTCTATGTGCTTGGTTTTTGAGTGCATGACAGGGTTGTTGTACACTGAAATTGTTGAGGTATTGTCACACATGATTGGGCAATTTCCTTCATTGATTTCATAGTCCACCAACTGTTGCTTCATACAAAATATTTGATAACAGCAACTTCCAGCAACAATGTATTCAGCCTCTGTAGTTGAAATAGAAACAGAGGCTTGCTTTTTACTGGCTCAAGCAACTAGTCTATTTCCAAGGAAGTGATAAGTTCCACTAGTATTTTTCCTGTGTATGGTACAAGCTGCATAATCTGCATCTGAATAACCTACAAGTTCAAAATTTGAATCTTTGGAATACCAAAGTCCAAGATTAGTAGTTCAAGAGAGATTGCGTATTATACGCTTGGCCGCACTTAAATGTGCTTCTTTAGGAACAGCTTGATAATGAGCACAAACGCAAACACTAAACATAATATCTGGTCTACTAGCAGTTAAGTAAAGTAATGATCCAATCATACCTTGATATAAGGTTTGATCAACCTTTTTACCTTTTAGATCTTTATCAAGCTTATTGTCAATAGCCATTGAAGTATTATATGCTTTAGCATTTTCCAGTCCAAACTTTTTGATTAACTCCGTTATGTATTTGGCTTGGTTGAGGAAGATTCCTTCATCACATTGTTTGATTTGAAGCTTAAGGAAGAATGTCAATTCTCCCATCATACTCATCTCAAACTTGCTTTTCATTAGCTTTTCAAAACGCTTACACAATAATTCATTAGTAGAGCCAAAAATAATTTCATCAACATATATTTGAACAAGTAAAGAATGATTATTATATTTAGCAATGAATAGAGTTGTATCGATTTTACCGCGTTTGAAGCCTTTTTCTTGAAGAAATTTTGATAGAGTTTCATACCATGCCCTTGGAGCTTGTTTGAGTCCATACAAAGCCTTTTAGAGTTTGTAGACATGATTTGGAAATTTTGAATCCTCAAATCCAGGAGGTTGAGCTGCATACACGGTTTCTTGAAGTTCAGCGTTGATAAAAGCACTCTTAACGTCCATTTGATAATGCTTGAAATGTTTGTAAGATGCATATGCAAAGAAAATTTTGATTGCTTCTAGTCTCGTAATTGGAGCATAAGTTTCATCATAGTCAATTCCTTCTTCTTGCCTATATCCTTGTACAACCAACTTCACTTTGTTTCTAATGATGCTTCCATTCTCATCCATGTTGTTTCTAAGAACCCATTTTGTACCTATAACTCCTTGATCATTAGATTTAGGAACTAATGTCCAAACCTTACATCTTTCAAACTGGTTGAGTTCTTCTTGCATAGCAACAACCCAACTTGAATCTTGGAGTGCTTCATCAACTTTCTTATGTTCAATTTAAGATAATAGAGAAGTATGCTCATCATAGTTTGATCTCCTTATTTAAACTCCATCAAATAAATCACTAATGACATTTGAGAGAGGGTGATTGCTGACTTCACGAACCTCAGGGGTAAATCTGGTTGAACAGAGATTTGCTGAAGATCTTCTATTGGTACATCGTTAGATCCTTCAGTGAAGTCATTAAATGTAAGTTGACAAAGAGGTTCAATTTTTTGAATGGGTGAATTCTCATCAAAATCTTCCCTTGGAGATGCGTCTGGAGTTGGAATTTCAGATACGGTTTCAAAATTATCTGATGGAGGTTTAGTTGAGGTTGATGAATTTCCTTGAGTTTGATGAATATGAGGTTCTTGATTTGGCTCAGGTGAGGTTTTGGAAGTTTCACCTATTTCATTAGACTCAACAAAATCATCAGCAATATTTGGAGCCAAATGTGGTTCAAGGAAAGAATGTTCATCAAAAGTAACATGGACAGATTCTACTATCTTTAAACTAGATTTATTAAAAACATGAAAAGCTTTTGAATGTTTAGCATACCCAACAAAAATACCTTCATCAACCTTAGCTCCAAATTTACCTATGTTTTATCTTCCATTGTAGAGGATAAAGCATTTACAGCCAAAGATTTTGAAAAAGGCAATAGTAGGGGTTCTTCCTCTCCAAAGTTCATATGGAGTTTCGTTGTAGGTCTTGTTGGTGAGGGACGGTTTTGAGTGAAGCATGCTGTGTTGACCGCTTCAACCCAAAAATACTGAGGACGCTTGGCATCATAAATAATTGTCTTTCCAGCCTCAATCAACGTCCTGTTCTTTTTTTCCACAATCCCATTTTGTTGTGGAACACCAGCAGTAGAAAAATTGTAATCAATTCCATGGTCATCACAATATTGAGCAACACCATTGTTTTTGAATTATGTTCCATTATCAGACCTTACACTAACGATGTCATCTTCCTATTGGGTTTGGAGCCGTCTAAAGAGTGAGGTTAGAATTTCATAGCAAGCATCCTTTGTGATCATCATTCCAACCCATGTAAATCATGAGTAATCATCCATTACTACTAAAGTGTATCTATTTCCTCAAATGATAGAAGTGGTGATGGGTCTAAAAAAATCTATGTGAAACAGTTGTAAACATCTTGAAGTTGATGGAGCAGTCTTGTTGGTGAAAGACGTTATAGTTTGTTTACAAAGTTGACAAGCACGACACTTTTCTTCATGATGATCAGCCAATTTGGGTAAACCACGAACAAGATTTTCCCTTCCAATTTTTTCAAGATACTTGAAGTTATGTGGCTCAAACGCTTGTGCCATAGCCAACTATTTTCGCTCACATTTTTTGCTACAAAACAGAGATTAGTAATACTACATGTAGAATTTAAATCAATGATGTAAATATTACTCTTATGAATCCCTGAGTAATGTGACTCCGGAGATGCCATCTTTGATAAAGCAATTTGATGAAGTGAAGTTGCAGTGCATTCCTTTGTCACAGAATTGAAAAATTGATAGGAGGTTGTGCTTGAGTCCTTCAATAAGTGAAACCTTCTCAATGGTGAGGTTTCCTTTCCTTATTATTCCTTAGCCAACATATTTTCCTTTTTTGATGTCACCAAAGGTTACAGAAGGACCGTTTGCCTCAATGACATTTTCCAATAAAGATCTATATCCAGTCATGTGTCTTGAACATCCACTGTCAAGGTACCATTCATTAGATTTTGCCTTGGAGTGACCAACCATTAAGCAGAGGACCTGAAAAATAGATATTTAAAAATGAGATCCCCTTTATTCTTTTGGTTCCTGAGGTTAGCATCTTTTGATAACCTACACCTATTTGACAGAAGGTGGATTATGCTTTCTAGCATTAGGTGTGAACCTCAAAAGGCATTCTGCAGCCTTGTGACCAGAACGATCACACATAGAGCAATGATGATAGCTGTGAGCAAGCTGAGGTTTAACATATTCTTTACTATTCTTAGGATTAGCATTTGTTTTTTGGATTGAGGTTTTGGCCTTGATAAAGGTAGTCATTTTAGGTTTGATCGCGGTGTTTCTAGGAATGATCTTCTTGCTTTTGAAGGCAAGAGGTGCGATCGAAGAAGAAGTGCAGTCAGCCAGAAATGAAACCTCATCAGTGGTTTCATCCTCAAAATCATTTCCTTTCATTTTTGAATTTTTCCCAAATTGATTCTTAGGATAGACATAGTGGAAATTAAGTTTAGCCTTTTGTTCCTATCCTTTACCCTTTGAAGAAGAATGCTTTTCCTTACCAATTTCATGAGTTTGTTTTGAAAATTCCACATTCTTTCGACAACAAGATGCACACATTAAATTGTCACCAATTTGGAATCCCAAGCCTTCGTTGTCACCACTAGACTTTTGGGATTCAAGAATTTGATCCATGATAACACGAGATTTAGTCCACTCATCAATTACCTTTTGGAGGTCATTATTTTGAGCAACCAAGTCATCGTTTCTAAGTTGAAGTCCAGCAACATTGGTTTCTAAAATGAGGTTTTGTTCTGTAAGAGGTGTCACGCTTTTGACTTGGTCTTTCAAAAGTAAAATTTCAGACCTCAATACAGTTTTCTCCGTATAAATCTGAGTAATTTCATCAGTTGCTAATGACAAAGCTTTCTTAACATTTTCAAATTTACGGATCATCACTTCAGCTTTCTTGAACATCTCTTCATGTTCCATGAGAGAGACCTCTTCCACCTTTTTCAAAGATTTTTTAGTTGAAATAGTTTTTGAAGGTGTTTCATTTTTAGAGGGAAAAATGAGATGAGAGTAAGAACTATTCCCAATCTTATAACTAGGAGTGAGTTTCACATTATCATCCTCACTAATGATCCTAGCTTTGGTTTTCTTAGAAGCAACCTCTTCCTCCATATCTAGCAACTCGGCAGATTCATTATCTGAATCATCAGAAGCATCCTTGGCAACAAGGCAAAGATTAACCTCTTCATTTTCATCTTCACTTCCTTCATCAGAATTTGTTTCAATCCAAGTAGCTAGCTCTTTTGAGTTCTCTTCCTCAGCAACCATTCTCTTACGGCGAAAAAATTTTGCAGGGGAGGTATTCTTTTTCAAGTATTCAAATCATGGCTATGGACACTCAGAAGAAAAGTGACCAGGCTTTCTACAGTTGTAGCATACGAGGTCACTCTTTTTCTTTGTATCAGCAGCCTTGGAAAAAGATGTTGGAGGTTTGCCTTTTGAAAATGGTTTTGATGTTTTACGAAATTTTTGAAACCTTTTCACAAACATGGAAAATTCATCATCATCCATATCAATGTGTGATGAGGTTGAAATAGAGGAATCTGAGGTTTGCTTTGATGAAGAAGGTTTCTCCTCATGTTCAATGACAGACATAGAAAGCATTTTGACTTTTCCTTCAACCTCTTCAATATGATCCAACTTGAGTTCATGGACCTTAAGATATGCATACAAGTTACTTAGAGTCCAAGTATTTAAATCTTTAGAGTCCTTAAGAGAAGTGGCATTATTATCCCATCTCGAACCCAAAGTAGCAAGAAATGTCATATTGATTTCTTTATCAGTTAAAATCTTACCAAGAGATAGACAAGAATTTACTACCACAACATAGCGATCATAAGTTTGACGCCAGGTTTCGTTGGATTTTTTGTTGAAGTTGTTGTATTTCCCTTCAATAGCAAATTTCATGTTTTCCTTGCAAAGATTGCCTCCTTCAAGGTAGCTTTAAATTGCATCCCACATCTCTTTGGTGGTTTTGCATTTCATGACTTTTTGAAGGGTTGAAACAATCAAGGTTCCAGAGATGATATGTCTTGCTTTGCTGTCTAAAGCAACTAATCTCTTTTCTTCATCAGTCCATTCAACTTTCAGATTATTGACCTCTGGAGTTTCAGTGTTGGTGGCTGGATTAGTATTGGCCTTCATGGAAACAAAGGGGTCATTGATCACGCAGTCCACTAGTATCTCATCAGTGCTTTCCAAATGAATTAACATTTAAGTCTTCCAGATGTCAAATTGGTCTTCATCCAGTAATGGAATGTGTGAGTAGTTAATCATTGTCATAGTTTTTGAGTTTGCCATGACGAATCGGCACCCAAGTTGTTAAGCTTGAAAAACAAAGAGTTTTATAAAGGTGATTCCTCTGATACCACTTGTTGGTCCCAAAGGAAGGAACAAGGGTGAAAAAATAGCTAGAGGGGGATGAATAGCTGTTACAAATTTTTTGACCTTTTTTGAAAACAAAACCTCTTGCTTACAAAACCGCTCTTGAACTGTATCAAAACCGCAAGTGAGGTTTATAAAACTCACAACGGAATTTCTTAAGTAATAGGGTGAAGTTTAGTATTGCGGTTTACAAAACAGTAAAATTTGGTTTGACAATGATTAACTATAAACACAATTCACAAATCTGGACAACCTATAAAGCTCAAACAGATAAGACAAATAGTTTGAATGATGAACAGTAAAGAAAGTGCAGAAATTAAAGAACACAATATTTGGAGTGGTTCTATCGTAAATGATCAACATCCACTAACAAGATGGTTAGTCTTGGATTTTCTAACTAATAGATTTGTATTAGATGATGAGAGAGATTACAAGGTTACAAGAATCAAACTCAAATCTAAAATCTAACAATGAAGCAAATCCTAGACTATTACCGGTGTATCTAAAATGATTTAATCTATGTGATTAATCAAGTGAGGTGTGTGTGTGATAAACAAGATTCAAGACTCTTTAAATTTGTATGATATAGAGCACAATAAATCTTGTTGTTATAAGGCTTGAATTTCTGGGTTAGAGATTTGTTCTTGAATTAAACTTGGTCCCCAATTTTCACTAGAATGTCACCTCAACTCCCCTTGAAGTTAGACAATCCTTACCTACCTTCACCTATAAATAGATGGCATACCAACACAATACAAAAAAACAAGCCGCTCACTCACTCGCTCGCTCTTACTACACTTTCCATATTTTGGCATGCGGAAAAGGTGAAAAAATCATTTACCTCCTTTAAAGTCACTTTGCCCAAATAAATCCTAAATCCCCAAAGTAAAGTCCCTTAAAGCTCCCAACCTAAAGTAAATTCCATTTCTAAGTTACATCTCAAGAGACCACCCTCTTCGAGATCCCGCTCATCACCATTGAATAAAATGGAAATCGACGTCTAACAAGGTCCTGTAGCTGTTCTTCAATATATCATTGACATTAATAGTCATGTATAGCAAAATTCGCAATAGTAGTTGAATTTTCCATTAAATTAATAACGAAATTAAGTATTTTAACACACACACAAACTAGAAAAAATGGTACTAATGGATCGGGCGAGGTGGGTGCCTAACACCTTCCCACCTCATAATGAGACCCCCGAACCAAGAGCTTTAGAAAGTAAAAGGTTTTTCTATTGTTTTTCCTAAATAAAAATAATGGTGGCTACTATCTTAAAACAGCGAGCAGCGAGCGCTGCGGATACGCACATCCACAGATGGCTAAGGCATTCAACAAGAAAGTCAAACCTAAAAACATCAAAGTTAGGAATCTCGTACTACGTGAAAATCGTCTTGGGCCTTTCAAACTAATGGGGAAATGGGGACCTATATGGATTGGCCCTTACATAGTCAAGAAGATATTTTCTGGGGTAGCGGTTCAACTAGCAGACTTAGATAAATATCAGCTATCGAAGCACGTCAACATGGACAAGTTCAAGAAATAATATGCCTGATTCTGGCATTCTCCCCACAAGAATAAAATAAAGTATAAAAAAGAAGCCTGCTAGATTGAAAACCTTAAAGGGCGGTCTAGGTAAAAAATAGGTTGTGCATAAAAAAAAATTGGGATTAGGCTGAATACAACTTTCTCCTT
This sequence comes from Adenophora triphylla var. japonica, assembly GCA_022495995.1. Classification (NCBI taxonomy): domain Eukaryota; kingdom Viridiplantae; phylum Streptophyta; class Magnoliopsida; order Asterales; family Campanulaceae; genus Adenophora; species Adenophora triphylla. The sequence goes on along the minus strand of JAFEMH010001193.1, from coordinate 479,171 downwards.
TCTATCAACATAAACTATGTCGACCTGAGCCTCTTAGATAAATGTTGTAAAAGAGGAATGTAGACAACCTTCAGATCCGGTCTAATCAACAAACAAAATAAAATCATGTCTTTGTTATTAATCGAATGCATGTCTTGATAACAAAAAGTAAAGTCTACTCATTACGACATACTTGCTAATGCAAAATTCTTGAAATAAAACACATAAATATATAAACCATTGATCTATCTAAGGCAATTTCTCAATACTCCCTATGATCTAGTCTTTCTTTAGCTTAGTAGCGGACGTTTGTCTTTATCCTTGACCTATCTAGTTCTCTTGCGAGGAGGATTCTTCAAATCAAAAGACTTACCCAGACGGGTGAACATAGACTTGGAAAGCCTCTTGAATATGTCCGGCCTATCAAGAGCTTATATACGACCGGGAAGACCATTCTCCCTTCTCTTGCAATAATCACCATCAATATAATCTTGGGTCGGGTCGGATCGGAATGGACATTCATAGGGTCAGTAGTAGCCTCCCTCTCCCTTATGACACGGCTAGGCTCAAAGTGATCTCCTAGCAAAGGATGCCTTACATCATAAATATTCACCACATCCGGATGACCATCCTTCAAGAACAACTCCAAGTATTTATCTGGAATATAAATACTCCCATTATAACGAGGAAGGTTGCTCCAATGATCCTTATTGGTGCTTTCTCCCCAACCTTTTACCAAAGTGGTTGCAAATTCTGGATCAATGTAGGAGACTTCACGAACGGATCCACCGATGATGAAAGTGTCTTGTTTTTATGAAATTGACAAAAAATCCTCTTAGGTTGATAAAAGGAAGAATCCCTTAAACCTGAAGCAAAACTCATTCAAATCCATTGGTACTAGCAATATACCTTTGTACCTTCCAAAAGGTCGGGCACCATGCAATGTTCGTAGTGATCGTACCCGCTAACATGTAAGCCCATTCTTCAATGGAATGATCTTTGACCAAGAGCTTTCTCATATCGAAAGTATAGGGAAAATATTGAACAGGAGGAGCCACGAGCTTAAAGTGCTCTATAAGCCAAATTGTCAACAAAACTGGACTTCCTTGACTCATATAATCGTTCTGGTTCAATTCATCAAGGCCATAAAGTGTTTCGCCTAAGATAAGATGGATAATACTATTGGCATATCCTCCACAAGTTGGGAATCAACCAATCCCATTCGACAAGTAAAGAAAACTTTTGTAAAAAGGCAAAGAGAAACCAAGAGGTTCTCTTGATAAGCATAGAAACCTTAATGCTTCGAATCCCTATCAAACCTCCTTAGCAAAGAAGAACAGTCCACCCAACGACGGTGCAACAAGGCATAGCCTTCATCAAGGGTGATTCCAAATAATTCACATAAAGCCACCACATGATTCCTATTATACTTAGGAACCACTATTTTACCGTACAAAGGCATATCCAGGATAGCCACAAACTCTTCAACGATTGGCACCATCTCGTTGAGAGCAAAATTGAAAAATATGGAGTGAAGGATTCCAAGAATTAGTCGCTCCACGCAAAAGATTCCAATCCGGTTTGAGATTCTTCAAGGTGAAGAGCATCTTGAATCCATACCTCTTCACATATCTTTCTTGAGAACAGCCACGGAAAGAACAAGCAATCATGTCAAGTCATGTTTGTAAGCGCGCATAGTTTCCAAATCATGAGAGAAACCATCAACAATCATGGAAGAAGGAGCAACTTCTTAGGAAGCCATGGAAAGAATAGGGGAAGAAAATCACAAAATTGGGCCTTAAGGAGGGTTGTCTAAAGGTCAAAGGTGTTGAATAAAGGTCTAAGACAAAGTAGATGTGTTTATATATGGTCTATTTGCCGAATCTTACCTAGAAAAGGATTAAATCGTGAGAGTCAGAAGACTTGTCTCATACAAAACACGTTGTCTCCTGCAAGACAACCTCCCATATTACTGGAACAATTCTGCATAAATTTTGTTCAGTCCCGACATGTTGAAACAAGTCTCAACCTGCAAAGAACGAATCCCATATAGTTCATAGTGTTGGTGTAATGCCCTAGGCATTTAGTTATGTTTGACTTATAACTTAATACCGTTATGTAATCATCTTTACCATTTATTATAGAGTATGTTTATTTGGTTTATTATATGTTTTGCATGTTTATTATATTAACCTGCGTCCCTAGTTATTGTGAATAACTAGCATAAGTTGGTAATGGATAATCATAGAGATGATTATATGCATAAGATGCACATTAAACTTATGGTACTTGTTAGAGAACAAGGTACTGGACATGACCTACCGATGAGATTTACGACATGGTCTATGGTCATATATGTCAGGATTAAATCTCATGATAGTCATGTCATTAGAATTCTTTGTACCTGAGATTATCATCGTCTTCCACATGATGAACGTTGTGTTTGATGTAGTCTAACACTATCTTTAATAGGATAGCAATAAGGGCTATGTTGGGACAATTGGATTCTTGTAGGGAAGAATGATAAGTCAAGATGGGATTTGTCCCTTCCCTGAGAGAGATGTTTGCTTTGGCCCCTCGATGAATGATATTGATGAAATGTGTGGCCACACTCAAGAGATTTGATAGAGATCAAATACACTTGGATTATCAACATATTCGGAGTCGAGAAAGCATTAAACAATATGAGTTGACATGGACCATGACTCATGTTCAATATGACATCGTGTGACAAAGGGATTGTGACATTGATCGATCAAGAAATCAAGATTTGATGTTATATTTAATTGGGTGGACATAATGACTTGCTAGAGATCACTTATGTCTTGTGAGGTTGATGTTTCAACTCACTACCAACATAAAATATATTTCCTAAAGGGTCACACACAAAGAACGGATTGAAAATGGCTCAAATGTGAAATATGGGGTCACGGGACGACTCGTCCCCAAATACACTAACTATTCCCCATAAAGGGGATGAGTGTATCAGGATATTGGAAATAGGGGACCTCTTTCCATATGGGATGAAGGGGTTGTATCGCACGAGACACGCCAATCCCGCGCGAGACAAAGCTTCTGGACAAGTCCGGTTTTGGCTAGGTTTAGGGCTTTTCCCCCTAAGGATTAGGGATATTTATAAAGTATAAATAGCCCCTTTAACCTCAGCCACATGATACAAAATTTAGGGTTTTGGAAACACTATATTGATTTTGATTGAGAATCAAAGATCAAAAGCACCCCTAATCAATTCCATAAACAGCCATTGATTGTTGAATACCGATTCAACAATCGGGATCATCTAGCAATCCTTCAAGATACAAGATCTTGGTTCGTTTGCATGTGGATTACTGATAGAGGGTGATTCCGTTATCACCTAAAGCTTGAAGATCAATTCATCACAAGGAAAAACAAGGAGAAGATGAAAGGTTTGTCAACGATTCAAAGTTTGAATCTAAGATTCATTTTTCGAACAACAAAATCGTTGTTAAGGTATATATATCTATTTCATAGTTTTAATATCTTCATGTTAGATGGATTCAAGGCTAGGGTTTTGTTGTATGTTAAAATCTTCTGCTGCGTTTGTAACCCCAAAACCCAACAGTGGTATCAGAGCCGCGTTTTATCATGATTAGGTTAAAATTGGCATGCTAGATTTAATTTGATTAAATGCATTACATGCTATGTGAAATAGATCTATGATTTTATGCGTGTTGTTTTGAGAAAACAATTACTCCCTCCGTCCCAGCCGAGTGTACACTTATTTCCCTTTTGGTCCGTCCCAGCCGAGTGTGAACTGCCCAAAATGGAAGGGAATTTTCACTATTTACCCCACTCATTCTCTCTCCTATTTTATTTTTACACTCACAACATTCTCTCTCCTAACTATTCATTCCACTCATTCTCTCTCCTATTTTACTTTTACACTCACAACATTCTCTATCCACTTTTTTCTCTATCTTACTTTTCCTTAATCGGTGTACCCAACATTTTGGTTCACACTAGGCTGGGACGGAGGGAGTATATGATATATAACATGATTATGATTATGATTAATATGATTAATCTTCTACATGGGTATTGATCTGTTTAATTTGATTAATTAAGATTAATAAATTCTCAGATTTGAAACAAATAGTTTGTTTATGATATTTTTTGAAGTCCTATGTTCATGATTATGTACACATAAATTTCATAATACAACCATGCGATGTTTGTTACTATGTGTAAAACCTTCTTAAATGTTTAAGTTTTATGACACCCCTTGATTAGAACACTTGTGAAATTTTAGGGTATTTTGATGTAGTTTCGACTCAGTTGGGTGCATCATTATATCTTAATTTGTGATCAAGATGAGATAACGATTGATGTAGTTTTGACTCAGTTAGGTGCATCATTCCGTGTCTCATACGTTTGAAAGAGGTTTTAACTTAATTGGTGCTTTCAAATAAGATTTGACCCAAGGCATAGATGAGATTAAAACATGTATTGACATATGATGTCTAGGAATCTCATAAAAAGATCTAAGAGTCATATATGATATGATTGATGTTATCTACCTAAATAGCTTGATTTCGGTCATTGACTCGGTTAAACCAAAATCAAGTGAAATATGGATCTTAGCCCATTATGATTATATGATACATGCTTGTATTTGAAGGTATATAATTTAGTGGAAGTATTTATGAAATACATTATTTGCGCTTAGATAGTAAATACGTTGATACTTATATGTTTTATTGTTTGTATATCTTATTATAGTAATGGCAACTCATAATAATCAACCCATGTCACTGCGATCCGTCTTTGAGAAGGACAAGCTCGAAGATAACGGTACAAACTATTATGATTGGATTAGAAGCCTAAGAATTGTTCTTAGGCAAGAGAAGAAACTGTAAGTTCTTGACGAACCCATTCCACCTCCACCTGCTGCAAAGTTGTAAGGGCAGATAAGGATGCACATAAGAAACATGTTGATGATTCTAATGATGTTGCATGCCTTATGCTTGCCACCATGTGTATGGCTCTTCAGAAGGACCTTGAACACATGGAAGTTGCTTTTGATCTAGCTGAGCGCTTAAAGGAAATATTCCAAGTGCAAGCTAGGCAAGAAAGGTATGATGTGGTGAAAGCCCTAAATGCCTGCAAGATGCAAGAGGGGTAGTCGGTTGGTGCTCATGTCCTTAAGATGAAAGGACATATTGAGCATCTAGAAAGGCTTGGAAATCCTATGAGTTTGGAACTCGCTACAGATATGATATTGAATTCATTTCCTGAAAGTTATGGTCATTTCATTATGCACTATCACATGAGTGGCATGGATAAGAATCTGTCAGAATTGCATGTGATGCTTAAGACAGTAGAGAAGAATATCAAGAAGCCTGGTGGTACGGAAAATGTGTTAATGGTTAAAAAGGGAAAAGGGTTCAAAAAGGAAAGCAAGGGTAAAGCAATTGTTGCTAAGCCTAAGGCAAAAGTTGCCAATGTCGGAGAGGCAACACCCAAAGTGTCTTAAAAGGATGCGATTTGATATCATTTCCAAGAAGTTGGTCATTGAAAGCGTAATTGGAAGGCATATAAGGAAGGCCTAAAGGCGAAGAAGGGCAATATAATTGCTACTGATTCAGGTATCTATGTGATAGATATTTTCCTTTCTATTTCTAGTTCATGGATATTGGATACAGGATGTGGATCTCAAATTTGTTTAAATGTGTAGGGACTAAGGAATAGGAAGCTACTCAAAGAAGGTGAAGTGGACCTACGTGTGGGGAATGGAGCAAGAGTTTTTGCATAAGCCATAGGAACATATGATGTAACTTTACCTAGTGGACTAGTACTTGTTTTGAACAAATATTATTACGTTCCGGATTTGAGTAGGAATATTATTTCTATTTCTTGTTTGGATAATGAATGTTTTAGTTTTCTTATTGAGAATAAGAAGTTTTCTGTTTATTTAAATGATATGCTCTATTGTATTGCAAATTCATTTAATGGCCTTTATGTTCTTGATGTTGAGAAACAAAATGATGTTGAAAATATTTATCATGTAAACAAGAAATCTAGACCAAATGATGTGAACAACACGTTCATGTGGCATTGCCGGCTTGGTCATATAAATGAGAAACGCATATCTAACCTCCATAAAGATGGACTTTTAGACTCACATGATTATGAATCATATGAAGTATGCGAATCTTGTTTATTGGGAAAAATGACCAAACCACCCTACACTAAGAGTAGTGACAGGGCTAGTGACTTATTGGCCCTAGTACATACATATGTATGTGGACCATTAAGCAGCATTGCTAGGGGAGGATTTCGGTATTTCATTACATTCACTGATAACTTATCTAGATATGGCTATGTCTATCTGATGAAGTCCAAAAGTGAATCGTTTGAGATGTTTATAACATTTTAAAACGAAGTACAAATCAACTTGGCAAAACTATTAAAGCACTTTGATCCGATCATGGTGGTGAATATTTAAGCCAAGAGTTTGACAATCATCACAAAAACTGTGGAATTGTTTCAGAGTTGACTCCACCCGGAACACCACAATGGAATGGTTTGTCCGAGAGGAGGAATAGAACCTTGTTAGACATGGTTCGTTTGATGATGAGTCAAGTTGACCTTCCTGTTTCCTTTCGGGGACATGTATTAGAGACTGCTACGTTCACACTGAACAGAGTTCCTACTAAATTGGCTCCTAAGACTCCACATGAGATGTGGCATGGAAGAAAACCTAGTTTGTCTTTCATGAATATTTGGGGTTGCGAAGCTTAGGTGAAGAGACTTGTCTCTGATAAGTTAGCACCTAAATTTGACAAAGTTATTTACGTTGGTTATTCTTAGGAAACCAAAGGATATTACTTTTACAACCGCAATGAGAACAAAGTGTTTGTTGCTCAATATGGTACTTTTCTTGAGAAACAGTTTCTCAATAAAGCATCTAGTGGGAGTAAAATTGATCTTGAAGAAATTCAAGAAATTGAAAATAACACGGAACTAATAGTAGAGACGGAACCAAGTTCACATGAAATTGTGGAACCGATTCAAGATCCACAAGTCCATCATAGATCGGATAGAGTACGATCCGAACCCGAGAGATATGGATTTCACGTATCGGAAAGTAATGAAGTAAAAGTCATTGAGAATGACGAACTTACTTCCTATCAAGAGGCGATGTCCACTCCTGATTCGAATAAATGGCTAGAAGCCATGGAATTCGAATTATAATCCATGTCGGATAATCAAGTTTGGAACTTGATTGAGCCGCCTGAAGGTGTAAAAACCATAGGGTGCAAGTGGGTCTTCAAGAAGAAGACTTACATGGATGGGAAGGTTCATACTTACAAGGCTAGGATTGTAGCAAAGGGATTTAGGCAAGTTCGTGGTATTGACTATGATGAAACCTTTTCGCCTGTTGCAATGCTGAAGTCTATTAGAATTTTAATTGCCATAGCCGCATATCATGACTACGAGATATGGCAAATGGATGTCAAAACAGCTTTCCTAAATGGTAAGTTACTTGAGGATGTGTATATGACACATCCCGAAGGTTTTGTCGATCCAAGAAATTCTAATAAAGTGTGCAAGTTTCAAAGATCCATATATGGGTTGAAGCAAGCTTCTAGGAGTTGGAATCTTCATTTTGATGAAAATATCAAAGAGTTTGGTTTTGTCAAGATCGAAGAACCTTATGTATACATGAAATTCAGTGGGAGCACAGTAATATTTATAATATTGTATGTCGATGATATCTTACTCATTGAAAATGATATTCCTGCACTTCAGACAGTCATGTCTTGGTTAGGGAAATGTTTCTCAATGAAAGATATGGGTGAAGCCGCGTACATCCTTGGCATCAAGATCTATAGAGATAGATCTAAAATGATGATTGGTTTGAGTCAAAGTACTTACATTAACAAGGTTCTTAGTAGATTCAAGATGGAAAATTCTAAGAGAGGTAACTTGCCAAAGGGTCATGGTTTTACTCTTAGCAAGACTCAGTGTCCTAAGACAACTGGTGAGCAAAAGAGGATGAATGAAGTTCCATATGCTTAGGCTATTGGATCTATCATGTATGCCATAATTTGAACTAGACCCGATGTCTCGTATGCTCTAAGCATGACGACGATACTAGTCTGATCCTGGTGAAAACCATTGGATGGTAGTTAAGACGATTCTTAAGTACTTAAGAAGGACTAAGGACGCGTTCTTGGTCTTTGGAGGGATGGAAGATGATCTTGTTGTAATAGGTTACACAGATGCAAGCTTCCAAACTAACAAAGATGATTTTCGATCGCAGTTGAGATTTGTGTTTATGCTTAACGGAGGTGCGATATGTTGGAAGAGTTCCAAGCAGAGTACTATTGCCGATTCTACAACTGAGGCCGAATATATAGCGGCATCCGATGCAGCTAAGGAGGCAGTTTGGATTAAAAAGTTCATTAGTGATCTGGAAGTTGTTCCAAGTATCACTAATCCGGTGGAACTTTATTGTGACAATAATTGTGCCATTGCACAAGCAAAGGAAACAAGGTCACATCAGCGATCCAAACACATATTTAGACATTTCCATCTCATTCAAGAGTTCATTGATAGAGGAGACGTTAAGATATGCAAAATATCAACTGATGATAACATAGGGGATCTTCTTACAAAGCCCCTCGTACAAGCAAAGCATGATGGTCATGTTAGGTCCATGGGTATATGATACATAACAGATGGAGCCTAGTGCAAGTGGGAGATTGTTGGTGTAATGCCCTAGGCGTTTAGTTATGTTTGACTTATAACTTAATACTGTTATGTTATCATCTTTACCGTTTATTATAGAGTATGTTTATTTGGTTTATTATATGTTTTGTATGTTTATTATAATAACATGCGTCCCTAGTTATTGTGAATAACTAGCATAAGTTGGTAATGGATAATCATAGAGATGATTATATGCATAGGATGCACATTACACTTATGGGTACTTGTTAGAGAACAAGGTACTGGATATGACCTACCAATGAGATTTATGACATGGTCTATGGTCATATATGTCATGATTAAATCTCATGATAGTCGTGTCATTAGAATTCTTTTTACCTGAGATTATCATCGTCTTCCACATGATGAACGTTGTGTTTGTTGTAGTCTAACACTATCATTAATAGGATAGCAATAAGGGCTATGTTGGGACGATTGAATTCTTGTAGGGAAGAATGATAAGTCAAGATGGGATTTGTCCCTCTCCCTAAGAGAGATGATTGCTTGGGCCCCTCGATGAATGATGTTGATGAAATGTGTGGCCACACTCAAGAGATTTGATAGAGATCAAATACACTTGGAATATCAACATATTCGGAGTCGAGAAAGCATTGAACAATATGAGTTAAAATGGACCATGACTCATGTTCAATATGACATCGAGTGACAAAGGGATTGTGACATTGATCTATCAAGGAATCAAGCTTTGATGTTATATTTAATTGGGTGGACATAATGACTTGCTAGAGATCACTTAAGTGTTGTGAAGTTGATGTTTCAACTCACTACCAACATAAAATATAATTCCTAAAGGGTCTCACACAAAGAACGGATTTAAAATGTCTCAAATGTGAAAATTGGGGTCACGGGATGACTCGTCCCCAAATGCACTAACTATTCCCCATAAAGGGGACGAGTGTATCAGGATGCTGGAAATAGGGGACGACTCATCCCATACGGGATGAAGAGGTTGTATCGCACGAGTGAAATTACCCGATTCGTGGTCGGACGGTCGTAGAGTAGCCATGCCATTTTGATTACGGCCAAAACATTGAGAAAAGGCGGTTTTTTTGTTTTAGTTTGTTATATGATGAGATTTTTGTGTTTGGAGGTCATGTTATGCCTTGAGAAGAGAATAGTAGAGCTTACCCGAGTCGCCTCGTATACACGAGTCTTTTGATACCCCAAACCAGAATCAGATTTCAGCAACGCCAATTCATCTTCATTTGTCAATTTCAGCCGAAGAGAAAAGAGGAGAAGAAAACTTGATTTTTGAGCAAAATTTTCTTCAGAAAATCCTTCCAAGTCGCTATATTGTTATCATGGCGGAATGATTGGGGTGAGGTCGTTGTCAAAGTGATCGAGAGGCCATAGAGAGGAGGTTGGATCTCCAAAGGAATTTTTCTTCCTACATTCCTTCAACAATTAACCCGGATGAGTTGTATCCGGATTCGAGGGTGCACACCTTGCGAGGGAGAACGGTAATGGAGGTAAGAAATCAAATTTTGTTTTGATTCTTGATTTGAAATGGTGTATGCTTGAACTAGGGTTTTAGTTTTTGCAATTTGGGGCTTTTGTTGTTGCCATGATCAATTTGTTAAATTGATGTTGAATTGTTGAAATTAGGTGTATATGGATTGTGGGTATGTGATTTTTGTTCAAAAATGTAGAGTTCAGCTCTTATTTGTGAAAATAAAGTGCCTCTCCTTGAAATGCATGCTTTGGTGATTTGTACCTTGATGTTATTTTTGCATGTACATGGTTTTTTTGTTGAAAAAATTGCCGTGTAGGAACGGACTTTGTGTGGAGAAATTGTGTGAAATGTGCCGTGTTTTTGTGATGGATGGACTTTTGTTTGAAAATGTGTCATGTAGGGACGGATCCCTTGTTGAAAATGTGTCGTGTAGGGACGGATCCCTTGTGTTTTTTGGAAAATGTGTGTAGGGACGGGTCCCTTTGTTGAAAATATGTTGTGTAGGGACAGATCCCCTTTAAAAATGATTTGTGTAGGGATGGATCCCCTGTGTTTTTTCGAAAATGTGTGTAGGGACGGGTCCCTTTTGTGTTGAAAAAATTGTGTGTAGGGATGGATCCCTTTTGTGTTGAAAAAATTGTGTGTAGGGACGGATCCCTTTGGAAAATGTTTTGTGGAATTGTCGTTTTGGGACGGACTTTTGTGGTTTGTGTGCCATGTTGGTACAGCCTTTTGTTTGTTTGTTTCTTTTTTTGTGTGTGTCGTGTTGGTACGGACTTCTTGTGGGAAACTGCCGTGTTGGTACGGTCTTTTGTTTGTTTTTTTTTTTTTTTGTAAATGGTATGTGTTATCATTTTTGTTTTTGTATACTTGTTAAGTATTGTTATTGACGTACCTTTGCTGTGTTTACCTGCAGGATGAGGTGCCTTCGTCTGGGAAGGTGAAAAGGATGAAGTCACGAGGGTCCCTTGAGGCAGTGGTTGAGGTGTGGAGGAACATGCCTGACATCTCCCGGGATGAGAGGCCTAGCCCTCGGAGGCTAGTCATTGCTACTGGGCTGAATGTGTTCGTAGAGAACCTGGCCAGGCTGGCGGAGACGCAGAAGAACAAGGGTGCCTTTCTGGCCTTGTCTGAGTATTGGTGGGACACCACACACACTTTCCACTTTAGATGGGAAGAGATGACGGTGACTCCCACTGATTTCGCTGCCATCACCGGGCTATCCTTCAAGGGGGAGTCGGTGAAATGGAGGGATCGGATGTCCGATGAGCTGCTGACCGAGCTGCTTGGCTTTGCGCCTTGGCCTCGTAAGGGCTTGGGTATGGTGTATCACAATGTGGAGGCAAAGATTACGGCCAACATCGGGGAGTATAGCCGGGGTACTTGGGTAGTGTTGGCGGAGCAGCTGGCGCGCTCATTTCTATAGTTTAACCTTTCCGAGACATTTTCTTGAATCATGCCTCTATCGCTCTTTTCCCTCTGCTGGAGAGACTGGTGGATTTGGAGAGGGTTTGTGACATTACTTGGGGCAAGGCGGGCTTGGTCGAGCTCTATTTTTCTTTGGACAGATTCAGTCGGGGCGCGGTCAACTCCCTGGGGTGCTTTGACTTCGCACTGGAGGTATGAGTTTACATGCTTTTGTAGCTTAGCATTTCATCATTTCTCCATTTTCTTTTTCTTTTTTCTTTTTCTTGTTCTGAGCATAATCTGCTTTTTGTGGCAGACGTGGTGCTACGAGATCTTCCGGTGCCATCCGTGGGACTGGCAGGACGAGGCCATGTTCGGGTATCCCACTATGATGTGCTAGGCTCACTCTTTGAGGAAGAGGAGGATGAGCTGGGGAAGGATCACTGTCACCTATGGGGAGGTGCAGCGATTCCTGGAGAGAGACAGCCCGAAGGGGCGTCAGCTATACCCTTGGACTCGGTATGGCGAGGATGAGTTGGAGGGTGCCCCTTGGGTGACACGGAAGAGGAAGCTTTTGCGGGGCTTTACTTGCGACTCCATGTATCTGGGAGAGAGAGTATTCTGGCAACATGGCGCAGGTGTCCCCCTATGGCTCCGAGGGATCCGCCCTTCCACATGATGAGTCCAGCTTATATGGACCTGCTGGAGTTTGAGAGGTACCGGGCCGGTGTGAGCACCGAGGAGTTCATCCTGGAGGGCGAGGAGTATGCGGCCTTCGTCAGGCGAAAGTTGAAAATGCTGCAGGTGTTGGCGAGGGAGAGGCAGACTGGCTCGTCGGGTCCTCCAGATGTCCCGGTGCCTGGGCCGGACTTCACTTATGTTCACGGGGATTCGAGGAGGAGGGTGTCGGTGCCGATCCCTGAGCAAGCTCCTGCCACTTATCGGGTTGACCCGGACGCTGTGGTGAGTTTGTTTACTATTTTCCATCATGGCATCTTTTCTGTATTTCTCTATTGTCGAGTATTTTTGTATCTCTTTTGCTGAGCTTTTTCTTTTGTTGTTTGTTGTACAGATCTCGGGGCGGACCGTGGATGTGCTTACCCGTCGGTATGTGGGGTTGAGGGCTTTTACGAAGAGGCTCTTGAGAAAGATGTCCTGCGGGTCTTCGTGGATTGCGGCGGATTTCGAGCCAATGAATTCGAGGAGGTCTTTGGATACTCCTTCTTCGAGGGCTGAGTCGTAGCCACAGTCTGAGGTGCCAGTTCGGGAGCGGCATAGCTTTGATGCGGGGACTTCTTCGGGGGTTTGGAGGTCGTAAACCCTTCACCAGTTCTTCCCTTCGTCGGGTGCGCAGGGTGAGGGTTCGTCCTCGCATCCCTTCCTCGATCCTTTTGCTGGGCTTGATCCTTCGGACTACCTTGAGTACTCTATCGAGGAGGGAGTCGAGGTTTTTGATGACAAGGAGGTAGCTGCCGGGTTCGCCGAGATGCAGGGGTTCCCGTTTGACGAGGGTGATGAGGTGGAGGATTCGGATTAGGATTCCTTTTGTTTTCCCCTTCCCCTTTTCTTTTGTATTGTAACAGACATTTGTATATGTAATAAAATACTCGTATTTGGCATAGCAAAGCATTTTATTTGTGATGTAATGATTTATTTGTAATTCCGGGGACTGGCCTAGGAATTGTTTCTAGCTTATTTTATTTTTTATGCATGTCGCATGAGCTGGGAGTGTATTTGTGTTTAGTGTATGGGGGCCGGAAACGGCTTTGGCAAGGCTTTTGAGCAGTCGGGTGTAAAATCCTGCCGTGGGCAGCAACTGTTTTGCAGTTGTTGAAATTTAGCCAGGCTGCAAAGAGGTCTGCGAGGACACTTCATGCATGCAAAGTGGTCCGTGCGGACACTTCTTGCTTTTGGAGAAGGGATAAGATTTACTGAAAGTCTAGATTTCCCTTATCTCCCCACTCCTAATTTGCAGTCAACTTCGACCCTTCTTCCCCATTTTTTCAAGAAACCTCCATTTTTGCCATGGATTCTTCGTTCGTTCCGAGAATTTCGCTGAGGCTTTCAAAGGAGAGGCATGCACATTTTCTTGGGCTGCTCAAGATGTGGATGAGGCACCACATGAGTGAATGTGCACTCGCCGAAATTGAAATAAAAATAAGGAGTCGCCACGCCGTTTTTAAGGAAACATTGAAAACCTTTTAAAATGAGAAAATGGGTTCGGGGGTCAGGTTACGTGTTGGGAAGAACCGAGAGTTCACCCAACACGCCTCGTCCGTAGACGAGTCTTTCTATTGTTCAACATTCAAATCATCCAAAAGTGTGTGCAAAATGTGTGTAACAAGATATGTGTAAAAATGCATAAGAGTGCTTTGTTTTATTACTCAACAAGGGGAATTACAATTTGTAAGCCATTGACTCTGGGAGGCCACATCTCCTTTACAACTGAGAGAACAAAACTTACAACTGAAATTGAACCTGCTGCAGAGGACTCATTGTGTCGCGTGACACAGGATCTGAGGGATCAAATGTGTCGTGTGACACAACAAAGCAATCTGCAGAGGTTTTACAAAACCCACACTGCAGCAACACCAAATGATCACAACATCATGATACTACATAATATGAACACAGGGATCAACATTTAAAACTGAAATAACAGTCTCTGCAGAGGTCTACTTGTGTCGTGTGACACAGGACTCCAAATGTCCAATTGTGTCGCGTGACACAGGTTAACCATATGCAGAGACCTTACACTTTTGAAATCAGATCCAACAGAGGACAAATTAAATCAATCAACAACATCCAAACAATTCAGAAACCAACGAATTTATAATGGATCGACCAAGGGGACGTGGATATAGGGAGATCCACACTCCCTTGGCCAATAAACAACAAATCCCACAAAATCACATTATGAATATCAATAATACCAAAACAAACACATTAAACAGAGAGATCGGCAGTTGGGACTTGATAATTGAGGACGGATGGAGTCCAATTATCAAGTCCAAGGAATATCAATTGCAATGAAACAAATAAACAGTAAATGCGAGATAGAGGTGAGGGAAGTCGTTACCCTCGTAGTCCATGCTCTCTATACCAAGTCGGTATAGAGAGCCTTCACAATCAGCTTCGAAACAGAATGAGCTCGGGTCTCAGATTGAAATTGCTTTCTACTTCGGTATCAATTGAATCAAGGAGACGCAGAGAACTGGAAGAGGGCCGGGCGGAAATTGGTATTGCTGCGGCTGTGGTTAACTGTTTAGGGAGAGGGATTGGCACTGTTTGGGAAGCGGTGGTAGCTAGCGGCTTAGGATCTGGAAGACGGGGGAGGAAGGCTTCAACGGTTTTGGGGTAGAGGAAAGAGAACGGTGGTGAAGCGGTTGTTGTTGGCGTTGTTGGGGATGGCGCAGATTGAGGTAGAGGGAGAAGTGGTAATTGCTCCGGTTGATGTTGTTGAGGAGCGGTGGTTGGCAATTGGATCGGGGAAGAAGGTAATTGGGGAAGAGGAAAGTGGTTTAAGGAGAAGGAGTTGGTTTGGGTGAGGTTGCCGGTTAATTAGAGGGAGAGAACAGGTGAAGGCTTGGCCGGAGAGAGAGAGGTTTGAGGGACGACAATGGAGAATTTGGTTCTCTACATATAGAGAGAGAGAGGAGAGAGAGAGGGGTGATTTCCGGATAGAGAGAGAAAGAGAGAGAGGAGTGAGAAGGTCTGTGTGAGTTGTGTGTTGGATCCTTTGACAAATGAAGCAATTTGGTATTTATACGTAAATTGGGAAAATTGATTGAAATGTCGCACGACCCAACGAATCGCTTTTCCATGCCTCAAGTTGTCGCACGACTGGGAACGCCCGTAACTGATTCTGACGCCAAAACCAGATTGTGGAACATTGCGGGTTAATTCCCAAGAGGTCCAAACTGATTTATTCCTTTTAGGTCCTTTTGTCCGGAAAAAATACTAAAACATACTTCCTTCGCGAGAAAATTATAAAATGTTTCCGGAAGTCTCGGAACGGACCGAGAATTTACCAAAACGCCCCTTAGTGTGATTTTATCATTTAAAATGCACAAAAAAGGGTTGCGAATTGGATTGGCGTACTTGCAGAGCCCCTCGGCAACGTCACTTTTGGTAAAAATGAGGTTGTCGATAAAATAAGGCCCAATCCCAATGAGCATCATGGGATAAGGCAACGGGCTAGAAGGTGACCTGGGGAAATCGGATGGCTGGACCTTTTGGAGAAAGGATTCCTACGTATCCCTTTAAAAGGGAATCAAGCCAAATCATAGTTCGAAAATAACACTGACACTAAGCAAGAAAGGGTAGAGATGTGTCTTCATACCTTCGTTGTGCTTACCTGTGGTTATCGGAGGGTTGGTACTTCTGCAGGTGGCGAGTAGCGGCCGGAGGGTCTCATGCTACTGCCGGTGTTGCCGAGTTGTAGCTGCCGGAGGGTCTCACGCTGCAACAGGGGGGTCGCGAGTAACTGCCGGAGGGTCTCATGTTACTGCGGGTGGCGAGTAGCGGCCGGAGGGTCTCATGATACTGCCGGTGGTGCCAAGTTGTAGCTTCCGGAGGGTCACATGCTGCAACAGGGGGTCGCGAGTAACTTCCGGAGGTCTCATGTTACTGCGGGTGGCGAGTAGCGGCCGGAGGGTCTCATGCTACTGTCGGTGGTGCCGAGTTGTAGCTGCCGGAGGGTCTCATGCTGCAACAGGGGGTCGCGAGTAACTGCTGGAGGGTCTCATGTTACTGCGGGTGCAGGGTAGCTACCAGGGGACTCACGCTACTGTAAGTGCTCCAATTTGAGTTGTTAGTATTTTCGTTAGAATTAACGAAAGTTTTAACATTCCTAACATTTCTAACAATTCCTAACATTTCTAACAAGATAAGGATAAATTAGGGATTGCCATTTAGAGTTAAGCATGGAAAAGAATCTTACAAAAGCAAAAGAATTGTAAAAACCCGAAATGGGAAGCTTCAGTCAACAAACTGCTGGAATAATTTGAAAAATATTCTTCCTGTCCAAAGCCTGGAGCAACATTTAATGAACAGTGCACGCCTCAGACATGTCCGCGCGGATCCTATTGCATCTCACAGTGGCCTATAAATTGAACCCTCCTCTCTCAGTTTACACAACACAATTCACTCACAAAGGCACTGGCGAAAAATAGAGAGAAAACAGTGGGAATCCTTAGATTGCCACCATTTTCTCTTGAATCTTTCCCAAATCCCACTCACTTCAAATACTCTCAAATCACTCCCATTCACACACAAGCCCAAGCTTCAATCACCCCTTAAGAGGAGGATTAGAGAGAAAACATAGAGGACTTAATTGTTATCTACTTGTTTTCTCTTTGACCAACTCTAATCACAAGCCCTAAACACATTCAAACCCTAAACACATTCAAACCAAGCCTTGAATCCATTCAAATACAAACACAAGGGAAGATAGGTATAACCTCCCTCTCCCTACCCTAAATCTCTCTCATCCATGCATGCACTTTCAAACTCCAAAATGTAGTTTGTTCATCTTCTTGCTCTAGATCCAAGAGGATCACCATGGAAGTTCATCTCCATGGATGATCCTCTACAACGATCAACATTACTTTCAAAGTGTATTTACTTACTTGCAAACACATTTTCAAAACCCTAAAAATCATTTTCATACACAAAATCTTTCTTTCAAAGGATAAAATTTCCCTTCCCAAGCAAATGAAATGCTTAAAAGTCCTAATGTACCCCAAGGATGGCTTGATATAGTAGATCACCACTAAAATGTTTAGTGATCACTAATCAAAGCCTAGGGAAATGGGGACAAGCATGGATGCCAAACCCCCTTTAAAATCATGTTTTTCTTCAAGAGGAAGTTGCTGTCCAGTAGCCTTTCTCTAAGACCTCTGTCCATGGTCTAATTTTTCGGACATACAGAAACTTAGAATTTGGTGTTGACTACAAAATACTTTTTGTAGCCAACATCCATAGCTTTTCAGAAATATTTTTACTTTAGTTTTTTCGTGAGTAAAAATCCCTTTTTCAAATTTTCTTTTAAAAGTCAGTTCCTCAGTCTCTGGAAATCCAGATTTCATATCTGAGATTTCCAGAAGGTTTTGGTCCACCAAATCACCTCCAAATGGAAAAGTTCTTTTACAGAAACCTTATTTAAGGTGTGTTGAACAACTTTCATTCTCGGACTTTACCTAGATTCTGAGATTTTTAAGCCCTTAAACCCATTTTAAAATAAAGTGTCCACTGCCTTTTTCATTCTGGCAGAATTGGTTTTCAACTTCAAAAAATCTTTTGAGTCCCAAAACTCAACCCAAAAATCACACCAAAAATCATGGAACTTATTCAAAGTCTAATAAAGAGTTCCCAATTTTTACTTTTCAGTTTCAACTTATTTTGGCCAAAACACACACACACACACACACAAATGGTTTTTAAGCTTGGAAGACTCGTTTTACGAGGCATTCCGGGTGAACACTAACGTTCTTCCTGGCGTGTAACGTGACCTCCGAACCCAAATCTCTAATCTCGGGCATTTTTCAAAGTTTTGGCCCTTAAAACAAAAATGGCGTGGCGACTCCGTTTGATTTCAAAAAAAAATCGGGTACATCAGAGTGGCGACTCCGCTGGGGACAAATAAGTTTTATCTTTTTTTTAAAAAAAGGAATAACTTTCGAGGGTCAAGCTTCCGTCCCGGCATTTGAAACCGTTTGTTGTGTGTGTGTGGATTTTTCACACTTTCGTGTTGTTTTGGTCGCCTCGGAAAAAGTCAAAATTTTGACTATCGGACCCGTTGACTTGAATTTTGAATTACGTGTTTATGTGCTTATGTGTGCATTTACTTTCAAAAAAAATTTCAAAAAAAAATCAAAAAAAAGGGGGATCTTCCAAAAAAAAAAAAAAAAGTCTTCAAAAAAAAAATCATTTTGTGCATGCATCATACTTTTTAAGACTGTTGCGAAAATTTCTATTTTACTCAGAAAAAGAAGATAGACTGCTTGCACACTACGCGCACATGACCTTACACTGCACACTACGTCCCTAACCCGGAGAAATCCCTGTAGCGGCCCGTTTGGTCTTATTACGCCTCTCGGTGCAATCACGGGACTATCCAAACATCCCATGGAGCCTCGTGTCGACCATGCACTTGTCCGTGACACACTTTGTCCGAGACCCGGTTGGTTTTTAGTCTGGTCTGTGTCATGCCCTGTCTGTGTATAGACCTTTCCTTTCAAGCCTTAGTCGGCATACCAAGTCAATATCTTTCGGGACCCTAATCAGTCGAAGTCCTGCCGGTTTTTCCGTCACGGGCTTTGACCAGATATTGACTGGCGCCTTGACTTTGACTCTGACTGGCACAAATTATACACTGACTCCCAGCATGACATAGAGTCATCAAGGATTAACGATTATTCCATGCCCAATTACGACCTAATTGACGACAAGTAAGATCAATTGTGGATATTTATCAGTCTGAATCATGCCGAATTTTTGTCGAGCCCTCGGGCATGATCTTGACTTTGACTTCAGCTTTGTCCATAATTTACATCGAATGCTCGTTAAAACTCGATTACCCGCCAGACTTTTAGGATCGTTTTCATTTTCGGTAGGTGGGACCCGCTTGCCCTATAGGACCCTCGCCCGGGGCTGTCCACCCTGGGAAGTCGAAATACAGGTGGAATACGAGGGGCTTATAGACGTAGTGATGGGGCCCACTGATCCAGGAACCAGAGTAGTTTGCGAAAAAGAAGAGCAATCTTTTCCAACCGATTAGGTTTAATAAAACATGTTTTAAGTAAATTTGAACGAATAATTGCATGTTACATGAGCCCTAAGCCCAAACACCAACCTGTTTCACTTTCCCGAGTCTGAACCACACCCTTTTGTGCCTTCCATAGTAAGCAAAGTTTGGATCAAGACCCCGGGTCGCCATTTGCTCAGCTCAGTCATTCCGGAGTCAGATACTTCATCAGTTTCCTCCTTCGCTTCAGCTCAAAGTTTCAGAATGGCCAACTCAGAGGAGAACTGTGGGGGACGTACAACTCCGCACCCCGAAAATCCGCAAAATGCCGAGCAGTGGAATCAGATGTTGGAACAGATAAGACAACATCAAGAGGCTCTGATCACCGCTTATTGGAAGGTATCAGAACCCAGGGGCTAGCAATTGTTCGCAACCCTAATGGAACCTTTACGGTTGATGCGAAGATTGGAACTAATTACCTTCCCGGGCATGCTAATTACCGTCAAATGCCCTGTTCCCTTTCGTGTGGAACTACTAATGGGCCAAGCATCCCCCAGCCTATCACTCAGCCTGCCTCTTGGCCTCATTGAATCAATACTCCTCGACAGTCCGATAATGGTCAACTTCCCCGGCGCCTCTCGGTTTTCACCTTTGGGTTTCAATCGCCCGTTTCGCCCGCAGACTTGGAATGGGTCGGTTCGCTACTCCAAAACCTCAATCGGCCCGGGCCATCGGCCTGGAATTGGTCGATTCGGTACATCTCGCCCCTATAGCTCGATACTCCTCAACAGGCCCGATCTAGGTCAACCTGCCCCCGGTGCCTCTCGTGTCTCACCACCAGAATGAATCGGTTGGCTTTCGCCCCACGGCTTGGAAAGGGTCAGTTTACTACTTCACAACATCCCGGTTCGGTTCATCATCTCGGAATGGGTCGGTTCACGACTTCTCAAGCCCAGCAGGTTTGACATGGCTCCGCAAGCCATTTTGGGACAGCTCGCTTCTCGGGCTCCATGGTTCGAGGGGGCCAGCTTGCTTCCTCCAATTCTCGAAGCACACTTGCCCCTATGATACTGCAAAATCACATGGGCCACCAGGCTCTTATCACCACTTCATCAGGTTTACCGTATTCACAACATCCTCCGAGCTCTACCTCGCCCCTCCGATTGGGAAGTCCGACAAGGTCAATTACTCCTCATCAAATTCTCCACCCGGCTGTTACGCAAGCTGCTCCTGCTCATCAAGTACAGTATGCACATTTCCCTTGTAGTCACGTTCCTCAATGTGGTCAAGACACGTTCAGTCCTACTGTTACGATGCCTCAAATCTCATATCTTCAGCAGCCTTTTAGATCCGCACTCACTGCTCCCTGGTATCCAACCATTACGAGCCATATATCCTCATCTTCGGCAACTGCCAGGCCTTATGAGGAGGGTTACGGTCACGCTTTTAACGCTCAGACTGTCATTCCTCCCACCAGAGTACTTCCTACTGTGGTTTCGTTTGCTAATGCCAATCTTGTGGCGGGGTCATGCAGTCCTACTGTTCCTATTGACTCGTCCAATGAATTATTGGTAGAACCGATTAAGAAAATACAAGAAAAGCCTAGCAACGAAAGTATCGACGACCGCTCAACTCGGGCCATCTCACCATACCAATCTTGTGTATCTAACACGAATGAGTCTTATCAAAAGTCAAATCTCGACTCTTACATCGATGGTTACATTAAAAGGGTTCGTGCACGGGGAAGCACTACGGGTCGGAACATGTCTCACCGCTATAAACCCTTCCCTTCCAACACGGCTGCAACATCCATTAAAGGAAAGAAGGCATTGTGTACAATTGACAGCATCCAAAAGCAACCAAGAAATGGTGGTCCTCTAAGGCAAAGAGAACATTTTGACAATTTTGGGATGCCCATGGGCTTAATTTTCAAGGGTTTAGTAAAGGAAGGCCTTTTGGAGCCTCTCAGGGACTACCATCCAAGGAGCTCAAATGCACCCCTAGACATGAGTAAGCACTGCACCTTCCATAATCATTATGGCCACACGACCGACGACTGCACAATCTTGAAGAGAGCGGTTCAAGGGTTAATCGAAGCGGGCAAGCTTGAGCGCCCCAATGGACCAAAACCGGCAAACCCTGTTCAGAATGGTGACCAAGTCAATGACCAAATCTCGAATCAAAGAGCATTAAGAGTTTATTCTCCCCCAAAGGAGAAATCACATCCCGAGGATTTGGGTGTTCCCTTAAGAAAAGTTTTAAATAACTTGCTAAAGCAGGGTCTCCTCGAACCCATGAGAAACTATCAGCCCAAGGATCCCAAAATCCCTTTGGACACCACTAAGAATTGTGCTTTCCACCAGTATCACGATCATATAACCGACAACTGTACAGCTTTGAGAAAGGCAATTCAGGGGTTAATTAAGAAGGGCAAACTCGAGCGCCTCAGTGATCTCAACCCTGCCAATGATCATTTCCCAAACAACACGAGTGTAAACATGATTGAGTTTTATGATTCAAGCTCCAAGCCAGATGATTTAGTCGCAACAAATGTGGAGAATGGCAGGTTTGACTGCAACAAGCATGTGACCATGGACGGATTTGATGAAGTGCTTTGAACTCTCGATCTAATGGCAGATAAGGCAACCGTCAGGGCCGGTGAGCGGGGAATTCCTGAAGTTACCGAAGGCGAGCATAGTCTGTCATAGCTTCATGAGGAATTTGCTTCCAATGCTGAAGGGTAGAGACGTGGTCCAACAACAAAGAGTAGCTAGACTAGGGGCTACCCATCCTTTAATATTAAAACAGTCTTTTAGTCAACCTTCGTAGGTTCTAGTACTTTCTTCGTTCAATCAAGTCCTGCTTGGACATTGTAGTTAATCTTAAATTTTCTATAAAAGAGTCGTTTTCTTTTCTTGCTAGACTTGAGACATTATTTGCACACCTACATTACATTTAATGAAATGGTTTTATTTTAAATGATCACTCGCATTGCCCAACAAATAATCTCTGGAAATGATTAAGATTTTAATTAATTGGTGCGAGAAAGTCAACTAATGCCCTCCCTATACACTTTCCTTACCTCAAAAAGGCCTCCATCAAGCCATACACTTTCCAAAACATGTCTCCATCATCACCTTGACCAAGTCAACGACGGTGGCAGCATCAAAGAACAACAAAAGACCACTCAGCATCGGAAGATTGACCCCATGTCGACAAAAACCCAGGGGCTTGCCTTCGCCCTCATGTGCTTCAAAAAAGAAAAAGAGAAAATCCAAGCAAAAGCTTGAAAAAAAAAAATCAGGCCAAGAATCCAGCACCGCTAATCAGAAACTTGACATATGGGCAAATATAAAGCTCGAAGAGCGGAAGTTGTTGACTACAAGGGAACAGTCAAATACCCTTAAGCTGTATTCAAATTATTTCTCCCCCAATGGAAGATGATGATCAAGAAGCAATGAAATCACGGAAGAATCTGTCAAAAAACGACTTGTCAAGGAACATCTCAAGGCCCGTACCTTATCATTCAAGCTTCCCATCCGACCCTTTTTCACCAAATGGACCACAATTGTTCATACCCTTTCCCAAAGCCAAACACAATTCAAGCCCAAACTACGGCGACCTGAGCTCCTTATATTAAGGGGAACGTAGGCAACCAGAAATGGTCCGGTCATAAACATATCCAAATCCCAAGAAAATTCGGTCTCATCAATGGCCTCTCCTATACACAATCTTTCTTCACAATTCGCCAACTTTACCCTTGGTATTGGTCGACTTTCTCCTCATGATTAATCAAAATGTTTGTTCATATCGAGATTAGGGGTGTGAGTAACCCGAACATTAATAAAGGGTTTTAAGCAATCTTGTGATTATTTTGAATAAAACATATTTTCAGATGTCTCGACAAGTCTTCTTTTTCTACATTATAGGAAAAATAGAGCTAAACACTAATTTTCTGTCAGCAGGGGCTTCCATACACTTTTACAAACCTTTCTACACTTATGCTCTCTCAAAAGAGTCAAACGCAAAGCGAGTTCTTTTTTGTCCCTTCATCAAATGAGGCCAACAAATAATACAAATCGGGGATTCGTCCCCACTTTTCGAAAATATGCCCCTGCAAGTATACATTTCTAAATTGTCTTTTCTTTTACATTTTCTTCCGGTTGACTAATTGACTAAAGAAAATAATAAAGTAAATATAGAAGGATGGGTTTCCTCTTTTGCTACACGACAATTCAATTTTGCATTAGAGCTGCACTGTACTCTTTGAGGGAGGACTTTCGTCAAGCCATTTGTTTAGAGTGGGGCTTCTCTGGTCACGCCGGTTCTTCACTTTGTTACAAGATGGCCTGGGTCTTTGTTTAGACTCATCTCAGTATCAGTCTGCAATGCCTACCAAGTTTGTGTCAGATTCACAATCAGGAGACAAAGGCTCTACCAAGTCACTTCTTCAAAATCAAGACTTCGCAAACACATCTCTTCAGACCAAGGCCTCGCCAAGCAAAGTGAGATTTGATCCCCATGTTGGTCATGGGTTTGTCAAGTACAGTTCTTTAATGTCCAAGGTCGAGAACGGAATTTTAATCAGAACCAGGGATTTATCATGGCTAATATTAAAATCCCTTGGACCAATCAGAATGAGGTGTTGATGATCAATTTTGGAAGGTGTCAGGAATTTTGGTTTGACGATTGCCCTCAACCCCGATGGGACTTTCGCGATAGAAGAGGAAGAGGATCCCCATCCCTATCTCGGCCAGACAGACTACCGCCAAATGCCACCACCTTCCTTACATGGAACCTCCACCGGGCCACACTCTTCTCAACCTATGGATCAGTCATCCTTTCGGCCTCGATGCAGTATACATTCACAGTTCGATGCAGGACGGTCGTTTGGGGAAACAAATTGATTTTTGCCCGATTTGGGCCAGTATGGTGTGCCTCAATACAGTTGGGGTCAGCTCGGTATGTCGCAGCAGTTTGGTATGCCTCAGCAGCTCGGTACAGATCAGTCAGGGGCTTCTCAGTTACATCAGCTTGGTATGACTTCTCAGTTGGGTTTGGGACGGCGGTCAACTATGGATCAGTTTGAACTTCTCAGCCCGAGCAGTTTGGAATGCCTCGACAGCAACCCAGTTCAAGACAGCCAGTCCCCGGCACCGCACAAATCTCACAAGATCCCTTCATGACCGCCTTAACGGGATAGCAAACCCCCAACCCCACTCTCGGTCGCCCAGACTACTCCAGGATGCCACCGCCAGCCTCCTATGGTACTATCTCCTCGATCTTTGGGTCAGCCAGCTCCCCAACTACAAGACCACTGGATCCATGCAGCCTGACGAGACGAATCAGATCGCAGTTCCTCAGTAGGAACAAAATCAGTACGGAATGTCTTCTCATGGTTGGGGGTACTTGGGAATGCCACAGCATATTGGGATCCCGTCTCAGTTCAGAAACGATCAAGCCGAACCTTCACAACAACAGTTTAGAGTGCCGCAGCAACAGTTTGGGATGCCACCACAGTTGGGTTCGTGACAACAGAATGATGCTAGTTCAGCTGCTCCTAACACCGCTTCCACAAACCCATTTCTCACTCAGGGATCAATGGGCCACCAAGCCCCTAATCCCTGTCTCATCGGAATCACTGGACCACAGTATCCTCCCGGGTATACACCATCACCCCAGCCAAGCGTGCATGCAGTTCAACGAACAAGGGTCACAACCCGTATTTAAGTTTCATGGAAGCTCTAGCTACCCGGCCAACTCAGGTCTACCACCACCCTCTTTGCCAATTGGAAGTTAACAGCAAGCCAATGGGTTCTATCCCTTTGATCAGGCTCCTACTCATACTCCCCAGGGTAATTCGGGCCAAGGACAGGTTTTCACCTACATCCCCGGATCGGCCGTTCCCTCCACCAGTCTGCCGCCAGGGGTAGCTCCTCTCTCTAGCTCAGTCGCCAGCTTGAACACTCTGGTTCCACCACCGGACCCTCATCTGGTTTTGGTTCATGGAACAGCATAAGGAATTGAAAGCGCAGATTGCTGAATTGACCGCTAAGAAGTCTGCCTTCCGGCCTACGGACCCGGACTCCATTGTTCCCCTGCCCCACAAATTCGTGATGCCTAAATCTGGACCTCTCTGACGGGACTGCATGCTCGAAGACTCATCTGGACACATATGCCTTGGCAATGGAGGCCAAAGGGTGCACCAATCATCAGTTGGCTGACTATTTCAGTCTCTCCTTGAAATCCAGTGCTTTAAAATGGTTCTTCCGCTTAAAACCCGAGGCCAGGGCTACATGGGACCAGATCACCAGTGCCTTTACAGAGAAGCATGAAGCTAATTTGGAGTGGGAAACAAATAGAGTTGACCTGCAGACAATAGTGCAGCGTTTCGAGGAGAATATCGGTGACTTTTACAAGCATTGAAACCTCAAGTTGTGTAAAATGACCAA
The DNA here is from genome assembly GCA_022495995.1 of Adenophora triphylla var. japonica. Classification (NCBI taxonomy): domain Eukaryota; kingdom Viridiplantae; phylum Streptophyta; class Magnoliopsida; order Asterales; family Campanulaceae; genus Adenophora; species Adenophora triphylla. The sequence goes on along the minus strand of JAFEMH010001193.1, from coordinate 453,358 downwards.
CCCTCCTTCTAATGAGGAACAATTGGACATCTTTCAATCATGCCTGGAAGCCTCATTTAAGAAAGCCCCTCAGTAACTTCCCCTATCCAGATCTGCATGCGATGGTCAGTTCTGGGGCTAAAGTTTGACCAACAGCAAGCCACTGCTCCTACTTATCGGTACCAAGCTTCTGCCCCTAACTCAGCTCCTGTCCTACCCCAAAAGGCAAGGAAGCAATTAATTATGCGGGCCAGGATCGCAACAATGCCACTCCTCTCATGCCAAGGAAAGGTGATGTGCCCAAGCCGCGGAGCCTTAAGCTCGAAGATTTCGGAATGCCTCTGAGCAATGTTTTTCAAGGACTTGTGAAGGAAGGTCTGACCAGACCTTTGGACAACCATCAGCCCATGGATCCCGATAGACACAACTAAACTCTGTGCTTCCCACTAGTATCATGGGCACGAAGAAGGGCGGTGTGAGAACTAATCGAAAAGGATACCCCAAGGGCCCAACACAGTCAACAATCCATCCCCTAAGAAAAACCATAGGGTGAATATGATTGAAGCCATGAACAAGCCAAGTGCCACTATGGCTAACAGTTCCCATATGGAAGACGCCCTTCGAAGGGAGGATTCTAGTTGCTTAGTTGTTATCAAAGATGGGTATCTCACTCTATGACGTAATGCTGCAACGAGTCTGGGGCCACATCAACTTCACCTGGAGGTCTCTCACATTGATTAATCGGCTTGATACTTCATCAGTATGTCAGTTTTACAGTCAAACCTTTGACTGGACCCCTGTAGTGACGTTTTGTCGAACCTGGGGCTTCATCAAATCATTCACAGAAAGCTTCTGTGGCTTTCGCCATGTCTCTTCCACGGAATGGGGCTTTATCAAGTCATACCTATCTTCAGAAGAAAGGCCTAGTCACCTCAAAAACTATCTTGGAGTTTCAGCTTTAGAACTTGGTATATGGCAACTCCCTGCATCATCAAAGGTTGAAAACTGGGAATCTCCTCATATCACCATTTCGCCAAGTCATTCTCCAAATTTATGTCAAGTCACAACTAACCCAAGCGAGAGAGGGTTCATTCATATCAACATACTTTGATTCTAGAGCCTGTCAGCATCAGCTTCAAATGTCCGAGACTGAAAAGAAATTTCAATCGAGACCCGGGGTTCAAATCCAACTTCATCCCAAGATGATACTGCTGACCTACAACAAAACCTCATCAATGACATGTGATTCAGTCCGCGACCAAAGGATATCACTCCACCTGCACAAAGCTTGTCCCAAACAGTCCACATGCATCCCCACAAAAATCTCCCAGGGCTCATGTAGCATGAAAAACACTAATCAATAAAAAAACAAAAAAAAAACCTAAGCGATTGCGAATCATTTTAGTTCTATGCATGCATCCATCATCATAAATGTCATATGTGCATTTGTCCCTCTACTAACAAATGTAGCAATTCAAGCACGAAAGACCAGTCTTCCGTCACTACCCGAAGCCTCCTCACAGCAAGGATGGTCTCCACCGAAGCGTAATTCCAATGACTTCAACGGAACTACCCAAATGACGGATACCTCAAGTCAACACCCTCTTGGTTCAAACCCCTCAAGCCCACGACAGCTTGTGCTCGGACACCTAAAGACGACATCAGCCTGATTCAGACACCTCAATCCTGCACCATTTTAGCCTCAGACACATTAGGACAACACCACCTTGGCTCCAGGTCTACAGTGCATCCAGTCCGTAAAGACATCTTCCGACATCTCCAGTTAGACAAAGGCGACCTCCAATGTCCACAAATGGATGAAGACAGCCTCCAGCATCTACAGTTTGGCAAAGATAGTCCCCAAAGACAAGCTCCGGCGTCTGCAACTTACTAAAGACGACCTCCAATGTCCACAAATGGATAAAGACATCTTCCGACATCTCTAGTTAGACAAAGGCGACCTCTAATGTCCACAAATGGATGAAGACAGCCTCCTGTTAGTGTGTGTGCCCTAGGCTTATAGTTTCTATAAACCTTGTTGTATCGTCTTTATCATTAATAAAAGAGAAATTTTATTTTGATTAATGTATGTTTTGCATGTTTATTATATTAATCTGTGTCCCTAGTTATTTAGTGTAAAGTTGGTAATGGATGATCATAGAGATGATCATATGCATAGAGATGCACATTACAAACTTGTAAATAACTAGTATAATTGTCAATGGATAATCATATGATGATTATATGCATAGAGATGCACATTGAAATTATGGGTACTTGTTAGAGAACAAGTGACTGGACTTGACCCGTATGAGATTTATGTCATGGTCAAATGTCATAATTAAATCTCATATGGTTACTTCATTTAGTCCCTAGACCTGAGATTATCATGACCTTACATATGATGAAAGTCATGTTTGATTTTAGTCAAACGGTATCTTAACACGATATCTATAAAGGCTATCTTTGGCATGATCGGACTCATGATGGGAAGGATGATAAGTCAAGATGAAATTTGTCCCTCGAAAGAGAGATGTTTTGCTTGGGCCCTCGATGAGTGATAATGATGAAAGAGTGTGGCCACACCCCAATGTGATTGGATTATCATTATACTCAAGATCGAGAAAGCATTGAACAGATACAAGTTGACGTGGACCATGACTTGTGTTCAATATAACATCGTGAGACAAAGGGAGAAATGGAAGTGTACCATTGGAAACGTGAACTCTTACGTTGTGTTATTTGGGTAGACATAATGGCTTGCTAGAGTCCGCTTATGTCTTATGAGGGTCGATATGATCGGACTCATTGCCAACATAATACAATCCTATTGGGTCACACACAAATAGAATGAATTGGTTGAACAAAAGGAAGAATGATTGAAAGTTCTGTAAACTGGCTAATTATGTCACGCGACATAACTAGCCACTGGCTAGTTATGTCACGCAACATAACTAGCCACCAGACGCGTTTTTGACAGCCTGTTCTCCTAATTCGATTAGGAAACATATTTACACTAAAGTAGTATAAATATGAGAGGTCTGTTAACCCTAATGGTCTGGCCGAAATTTTCAAGGGAAAATCATAACAAAATACTCTCAATATTTTTCCATAAGTTTTAGGAATCTAGCAATTCCCAACCCGAGAATCGTTCTCGACATTCATATTTGTGTGGATTACCAAAAGAGGGTCTTAATTTGTTCAAACAAATCAAAGGCCTAGAGTTCAAATCCGAAGATCCAAAGAAGTTGAAGATTCGAAGATTTGAAGATCAAAAAGTTTGTGATTACGAACCACATAATTATCCGTTCGATAGCTCAAGACCGGAAAGCAATTAAGGTTGGTAAATTCTATCTCATAGGAATTCAATTTAATCGTATAGAACGGATCTTAGGGCTTGGGTTTTGTGTTAATTTGATGCTTAATTCCGCTGCGCATGGACCCATAAAACCCAACAGTGGTATCAGAGCCCCGTTCATATGGTTAGATTCGAATTGGCATGCTAGAAAGTTGTTATAAATTGTTTATAAATGTTCTAGGCTTGCTTTGTATGAGTTAGATTTAATTGTTTATGAGAAACAATTTGCTAATCTGCGAAAATCGTTTTCTGATTATGTTGAATTAAATCCGTAAAAGCTGTTTACTTGATTTGATTGCTCTATGATTGGAATTGATTGAAATTCAGAAAATCTGCCAAACTGGCAACTCATGTCGTGCGACATAGTTGGCCACGAGGAGAAAATCTGGTAATCTGGCTAGTTATGTCACGCGACATACTTAGCCACTGGCTAGTTATGTCACGCGACATAATAAGCCAAATCTGGGCAGAATCAGTTTGTTTAATTTTTCTGCTAATCTGTGATTGTGTTTGCAATCTGAGATGTTTTATGTCTTAATCTGGATGCTATAAATTTCTGGAAATAAAATTTATAGGGCTATGCTAGATTAATTCATTGTTTATGCTTGCTTAATTAATTAAAAGATGTTTATTTAATTGTTGCGTTGCATAACTATTAAAGTGTTCTTATGCTTGCTTAATTGTTTAAAAAGTGATTTTATTAATTATTGCGTTGCATAAAGAACTGTTATAATTATAGAATGTTTTTGAACATTGAATTATAGTTCACTAATTGTTTATGAGAAACAAGTTAGTGTCTGATTGTTTATGAAACAAGTCAGTTTTACAAGTAAGATTATGCTGCAATCAAACTGATATTGTAGTTGTACATGTCTAGGAGAGTTCTGTCTAAGGATTGGGTACTTAAGTAGTCCTTGTGGCTCACCAGTTTCCTGGGAACTTACCTGGTGTACTTTACAGTTATCTTTGTTGACATGCTTATGATCTATTTTAAAGAACCTTCATTTAATGTTTAAGTTTTATGCCACCCCGAAAGTAAAACACTTGAGAAGTATTGGGATAGGTTGATGTAGTTTCGACTCAGTTGGGTGCATCATTCTATTCTAGTATGGAGCAAGATGAGATAATGGTTGATGTAGTTTCGACTCAGTTGGGTGCATCGTTCTATGTGTCTCATACGTTTGAAATTGGTTAGACTTAATTGGTGCTTTCAAAAGAGTTTTGACCCAAGGCATAAGATGAGATTAAAACATGTTTTGACATATGATGTCTAAAATCTCATAAAGGATCTAAGAGTCACATATGATGTGATTGATAAATGTTATCTACCTAAATAACTTAATTTTGGGCATTGACTCAGTTAAACCAAAATTGAAGTGAAATATGGGTCTTAGCCCATTATAATTATATGATACATGCTTGTATTTGAAGGTGTATAATTTAATGGGAGTATTTGTGAAATACTATATTTGTCTCTTAGATAATAAATGTGTTGATATTGATATGTGTTCATATAATTTGTATATCTTGTTGTAGAAATAGCATTAAATAATGATAATTGCGATTCGTCCTTATGAATGACAAAGTTCGAAAGGAATGATACAAATAATTTTGATTGGATCAAAAGCCTAAAGAATGGTTCTTAGGTAAATTTGTACGTTCTTGACGAATCCGTTCCTACTGAACCCATTGCAAATGTTGCAAAGGGCAAACAAGGAAGCAACATTAGAAACATATTGATGATTCTGACAATATTGCTTGCCTTGTATTTGCCACCATGTTTAAAGGATCTTATGAAGAACCTTGAGCACATGATAACTATTATTTTGTTCTAGCATAACGCAAAAGGAAAATGTTCCAAGTGCAAGCTAGGAAAAAGATATATGTTGTGGTGAAGGCTCTTAATTCATATGATGAAAGAAGGAGCAATCCGCAAATTGTGTTAATGGTTGACACAATAAAAGGGTTCATAAAGGAAGGAAAAGTAGGTAAAGCAAAGGTTGCTAAACCTAGGACAAAAGTTGTCAAAGCCGAAGAGGCTAAACCCAAAGTGTCTCAAAAGGGGATGCAGTTTGCTATCATTACAATAAGATTGTCATTGGAAGCAAAGTTGCAAGGCTTATTAGGAAGGCCTAAAAGGTGAAGAAGGGCAATATGATTGCTACTACTTCAAGTATCTATATGATAGATATTTTCTTTTCGACTTCTTGTTCTTGGGTATATGATACCGGATTGGATCCCACATTTGTTTAAATGTGTAAAGAACAAAGAATAGAAAGCTACTCAAAGAAGGTAAATTAAACCTAAATATGGGAATGGAGCAAGAGTTGCAACATTAGCCATAAGGGACTTATGAAGTCACTTTACCTTGTGAAGTAGTACTTATTTTGAACAAGTATGACTACGTTCCGAATTTGAGTAGGAGTATTATTTTCGTTTCTTAAATGGATGATGAAGAATATAATTTTCTTATTTTCAATAAGAAGTTTTATATTTATTTAATGATATGCCTTATTGTATTGCATATGTCATTGAATGGTCTTCATATCCTGGAAGATGAGAAACAAAATAATGTTGAAGATATCTATAATATAAATGGAAATCTAAACCGAACAATATAAACAACACGTTCATATGGCATTGCTGGCTTGGTCAAATAAATAAGAAACATATATCTAAACTCCATTAACATGGACTTTTAGACTCATATGACCATGAATCATTTGAGGAATGTGGATCTTATTTATTGGGATCATCGACCAAACCACCTTACACTAAAGTAGTGGGAGGGCTAGTGACTTATTGGTCATTATACATGAGATGTATGTGGACTATTAAGCAGCATTGCTAGGGGAGGATTTCGGTATTTCATCATATTTCACTAAAGACTTATCTAGATATGATTATGTCTATCTGATGAAGTCCAAAGGTGAATTGTTTGAGATGTTTCGAACATTTCAAGATGAAGTGCAAAACAAACTTGGCAAAACTATTAAGTACTTCGATTAGATCGAGGTGGTGAATATTTGAGCCAAGAGTTTGACAATCATCTCAAAACTATGAAATCGTTTCAAGGATGACTCCACCAGAACACCACATTGTATGGTGTGTCTGAGAGGAGGAATTGAACCTTGTTAGACATGGTTCATTCGATGATATGTCAAGTTGACTTTCCTAATTCCTTTTGAGGATATGCATTAGAAATAATGCGGTTACACTGAATTGAGTCCCTACTAAATCGGTTCCTAAGGCCCCACATGAGATGTGGCATGGAAGAAAACTTAGTTTGTCTTTCATGAAGATTTGGGGTTACGAATCTTATGTAAAGAGACTTGTCACTTATAAGTTAGCACCAAATCTGACAAGGTTATTTTCGGATATTGATTTTACAATCACAAAGAGAACAAAATGTTTGTTGCTCTACACGATTTGTTTCTTGAGAAATAGTTTCTCAATAAAGAATCTAGTGGGAGTAAAATTAATCTTGAAAGAAGTTCAAGAACCCGAAAATAATATGGAACCAAGAGTAGAGACAGAACCAAGTTCACAAAGGAGTTGTGAAACCGGTTCAAGATGCACAAGTCCATCGTAGATTGGATAGGTTACGATCCGAACTCAAGAAATAGTGATTTCTCGTTGTGGAAAGTGATGAAGTGGAAGTCATTGAGAATGACGATCCTACTTGCTATCAAGAAGCGATGTCCTCTCCTAATTTGGATAAATGGTTAGGAACCATGGAATCCAAATTACAATCCATGTTTAACAATCAAGTTTGGAACTTGATTGGGCTACCTAAAAGTGTAAAAACTAAAGGGTGCAAGTAGGTCTTCAAAGACCGACATGGATGTGAAGGTGTATACTTTCATGACTAAGGATTGTAGCAAAGGGATTTAGGTTAATTCATAGTATTGACTATGTTGAAACCTTTTTCGCCGATTACAATGTCGAAGTCTGTTAGAATTTCAATTGCCATTATCGCATATTGTGACTATGTGATATGACAAATGGATGTCAAACGACTTTCTTTAAATGGAAAGATTATTAAGGATGTGTAGAGTACACAACCAGAATAGTTTGTCGATCCAAGAAACTCTAATAGAGTATGCATGTTGCAAAGATCCATGAGATGGGTTGAAGCAAGCTTAAAGGAATTGGAATCTTCGTTTTGATGAATTGGTCAAAGAGTTTGACTTTATCAAGTACGAAGATGAACCTTGTGTATGCATGAAATTCAGTGGGAGCATGGTATTATTTCTATTGTTTATTACAATGATATCTTACTCATTGGAAAAACAAGTTCTGACACTTAAGACTGTTAAGTCTTGGTCAAGGAAAGGTTTCTCAATGAAAGATATGGGTGAAGCCGCTTACATCCTTGACATCAAGATCTATAAAGATGGATCTAGAAGGATAAATTGGTTTGAGTCAAAGTGTTCACATTGACAAGATTCTTAGAAGAGTCTAAGAAGAGTAGCTTGTCAATGGATCATGGTACTTCTCTTAGCAATACTCATTGTCTTATGACAACTGATGAGCAAAAGGAAAATGAATGAAGTTCCATATGCTTTGGCATTTGGATCTGTCATGTATGCCATGATTTGTACTAGACCCGACGTCTCATATGCTCTAAGCATGATGAGTCGATACCAATCTGATCCTGATATAAACCATTGGATGGGAGTCAAGATGATCCTTAAGTACTTAAGAAGAACTAAGGATATGTTCTTGGTATTTGAAAGATTGGAAGTTAATCTTGTTGTAAGGGTTACATAGGTGCTAGCTTCCAAACTATCAAAGTTAATTTAAAATCGCAATTAGAATTTGTGTTTATGCTTATTAGAGGTGCAATTTTGTTGGAAGAGTTCCAAGCAGAAATTGTAGCCTATTCTACTACTAAGGCCGAATTTTAGCAACATATGATGAGGCTAAAAGAGGCAGTTTGGATCAAAAGTTCATTAGTGTTTTGGAAATGTTCCAAGTATCACTAATCGGTGAAACTCTTGTTTTGACTATAGTGGTGCCACTTGTGCAAACAATGGAACCAAGGTCACAACAACGATCCAAACACTCACTTAGACGTTCTTTGAGGAATTCATAAAGAATAAGAAGAAGTTAAGATATACAAAGTATCAACCGATGATGACATTAGGGATTCACTTACAAAGACCCTCGCACAGGCAGAAGCATGATGGTCATGTTAGATCCATGAGTATTCGATACATAAATGGAGCCTAGTGCAAGTGGGAGTTGTTAGTGTGTGTGCCCTAGGCTTATAGTTTCTATAAACCTTGTTGTATCGTCTTTATCATTAATAAAAGAGAAATTTTATTTTGATTAATGTATGTTTTGCATGTTTATTATATTAATCTGTGTCCCTAGTTATTTAGTGTAAAGTTGGTAATGGATGATCATAGAGATGATCATATGCATAGAGATGCACATTACAAACTTGTAAATAACTAGTATAATTGTCAATGGATAATCATATGATGATTATATGCATAGAGATGCACATTGAAATTATGGGTACTTGTTAGAGAACAAGTGACTGGACTTGACCCGTATGAGATTTATGTCATGGTCAAATGTCATAATTAAATCTCATATGGTTACTTCATTTTAGTCCCTAGACCTGAGATCATCATGACCTTACATATGATGAAAGTCATGTTTGATTTTAGTCAAACGGTATCTTAACACGATATCTATAAAGGCTATCTTTGGCATGATCGGACTCATGATGGGAAGGATGATAAGTCAAGATGAAATTTGTCCCTCGAAAGAGAGATGTTTTGCTTGGGCCCCTCGATGAGTGATAATGATGAAAGAGTGTGGCCACACCCCAATGTGATTGGATTATCATTATACTCAAGATCGAGAAAGCATTGAACAGATACAAGTTGACGTGGACCATGACTTGTGTTCAATATAACATCGTGAGACAAAGGGAGAAATGGAAGTGTACCATTGGAAACGTGAACTCTTACGTTGTGTTATTTGGGTAGACATAATGGCTTGCTAGAGTCCGCTTATGTCTTATGAGGGTCGATATGATCGGACTCATTGCCAACATAATACAATCCTATTGGGTCACACACAAATAGAATGAATTGGTTGAACAAAAGGAAGAATGATTGAAAGTTACAGAACCGGCTAATTATGTCACGCGACATAACTAGCCACCGGCTAGTTATGTCACGCGACATAACTAGCCACCGCACGCGTTTTTGACACTGTTCTCCTAATTCGATTAGGAAACATATTTACACTAAAGTAGTATAAATATGAGAGGTCTGTTAACCCTAATGGTCTGGCCGAAATTTTCAAGGGAAAATCATAACAAAATACTCTCAATATTCTTCCATAAGTTTTAGGAATCTAGCAATTCCCAACCCGAGAATCGTTCTCGACATTCATATTTGTGTGGATTACCAAAAGAGGGTCTTAATTTGTTCAAACAAATCAAAGGCCTAGAGTTCAAATCTGAAGATCCAAAGAAGTTGAAGATTCGAAGATTTGAAGATCAAAAAGTTTGTGATTACGAATCACATAATTATCCGTTCGATAGCTCAAGACCGGAAAGCAATTAAGGTTGGTAAATTCTATCTCATAGGAATTCAATTTAATCGTATAGAACGGATCTTAGGGCTTGGGTTTTGTGTTAATTTGATGCTTAATTCCGCTGCGCATGGACCCATAAAACCCAACACCTCCAGCATCTACAGTTTGGCAAAGATAGTCCGTGAAGACATCTTCCGACATCTCCAGTTAGGCAAAGGCCACCTCCAATGTCCACAAATGGATGAAGACAGCCTCCAGTATCTACAGTTTGGCAAAGATAGTCCCCAAAGACAAGCTCCGGCGTCTGCAACTTACTAAAGACGACCTCCAATGTCCACAAATGGATGAAGACAACCTCCAGCATCTACAGTTTGGCAAAGATAGTCCCCATGTCTATAGCTTGGCAAAGACAAGCTCCGGCGCCTGCAACTTGGTAGAGACAACCCCCAATATCCACAAATATATGAAGACCGCCTCCAGTGTCTACAATCCGGTCAGAGACGCCAAGTTCTCAAATGCAAATCGGTCAGGGACGCCAAGTTCTCAAAATGCAAATCGGTCAGGGACGCCAAGTTCTCAAAATGCAAATTGGTCAGGGATGCCAAGTTCTCAAATGCAAATGGGTCAGAGACGCCAAGTTCTCAAATGCAAATCGGTCAGGGACGCCAAGTTCTCAAAATGCAAATTGGTCAGGGACGCCAAGTTCTCAAAATGCAAATTGGTCAGGGACGCCAAGTTCTCAAATGCAAATGGGTCAGAGATGCCAAGTTCTCAAATACAATTCGGTCAGAGACGCCAAGTTCTCAAAATACAAATCGGTCAGGGACGCCAAGTTCTCAAAATGCAAATTGGTCAGGGATGCCAAGTTCTCAAATGCAAATGGGTCAGAGATGCCAAGTTCTCAAATACAATTCGGTCAGAGATGCCAAGTTCTCAAATGCAAATCAATCAGGGACGCCAAGTTCTCTAAATACAAATCGATCAGGGACGCCAAGTTCTCAAAATGCAAGTTGGTCAGGGACGCCGAGTTCTCAAATGCAAATGGATCAGGGACGCCAAGTTCTCAAATGCAATTCGATCAGAGACACCAAGTTCTCAATGGCAAGTAGGTCAGGGATGCCAAGTTTTCAAATGCCAATCGGTCAGAGATACCTCACGCCCCTAAATGTCTCAACATCTCGATCAGATACATCAAGACTCTCAACACTACACAGCCCCCGCAACTTACTCTCCTGTAGGTAAGCACAACAAAGGTACGTTAGTCCTTCAACATATCTCAAAATATGCAAATGTTGCATGATTACCCATAGCTTTAGCTATCTCTATCTCCGCAAATAGCGACGTAGGCTTTAGTTCCTTGAGGTGACAGCCTCCGAATTATCAAAAGGCCCAGGATCCTAGACCTGTTCCTAACTATCCAGTGGATTTCGAACTACGTCCAGGCTTGATTCCCACTCGGGATACGTAGGTAGCCTACCATAGGTCCAGCCGCTTGACCAACACGGTCACCCTTTTTCCCGATAATCATCGTAAGCTCTAATCTTCCCTAGCGAGAATGCCCTCAAATAGTCTCCCTCAACCTCAATTTAGGTTCATACTCCTGAACTGAGTCCTCATTTAGGAACTAAACCTCAACTTAGGTTCATCCCTGACGAAAGCCAACGAAATTCTGTCTCTTTCACCTCCGGCAGTAAAGGTAAGACCGATCCCTTCAAATGAAGTCCACCAAAAGACTGTCTATCCCCTCGAAGTCTGTCCCCAACAAAAGGATACGAACATCGAAGGAAATCGTTTCAAAACAAGTTGATACCTCCAGATCACCCATCACCAAGGTTCGAGGCACCTAAAATGCCATTATCAAGGTTTGAGGCACCTAAGACGCCATCACCAAGGTTCTAGGCACCTAAGACGCCATCATCAAGGTTCGAGGCACCTAAGACGCCATCACATAGGATCGAGGCACCTACGACGCCATCATCATGGTTCGAGGCACCTAAGACGCCATCATCAAGGTTCGAGGCACCTAAGACGCCATCACTAAGGATCGAGGCACCTACGACGCCATCATCAAGGTTCAAGGCACCTAAGACGCCATCACCAAGGTTCGAGGCACCTAAGATGCCATCATCAAGGTTCGAGGCACCTACGACGCCGTTATCAAGGTTCAAGGCACCTAAGATGCCATCATTAAGGTTTGAGGCACCTAAAATGCTATCACACACAACACTAGGAAAGCGATAAATCGCAATCATCCCCAAATTCGACAAACCGAAATCAGTCATAGGGCAACTTCCCAAAAATAGTCAAATCATAGGGCGACTTCCCCAAAATAGTCAAATCTCAGGGCGACTTCCCAAAAATAGTCAAATCTTAGGGCGACTTCCCAAAAATAGTCAAGTCATAGGGCGACTTCCCAAAAATAGTCAAATCTTAGGGCGACTTCCCAAAAATAGTCAAGTCAAAGGGCGACTTCCCCAAAATAGTCAAATCTCAGGACGACTTCCCAAAAATAGTCAAATCTTAGGGCGACTTCCCAAAAATAGTCAAGTCATAAGGCGACTTCCCAAAAATAGTCAAATCTTAGGGCGACTTTCCAAAAATAGTCAAGTCATAGGGCGACTTCCCAAAAATAGTCAAATCTTAGGGTGACCTCCCAAAAATAGTCAGATCATAGGGCGACTTCCCAAAAATAGTCAAATCTTAGGGCGACTTCTTAAAAATAGTCAAATCTTAGGGCGACTTCCCAAAAATAGTCAAGTCTTAGGACGACTTCCCAAAAATAGTCAAATCTTAGGTTGACATCCTAAAATAGTCACCTCAGGGTCAAAGACCCGAACTACGACTGGCTTGATTCCTTTTAAGGATACGTAGGTAGCCTATCATTAGGTTCAGCAATCAGACCGAAAATGGTCATTCCTATCCCCAGGAGAGCGGATATACAACTTCAGCCATCAGACCGAAAATGGTCATTCCTATCCCCAGTAGAGCGGATATACAACTTCAGCCAACAGACCGAAAATGGTCATTCCTATCCCCAGCAGAGCGGATATACAACTTCAGCCATCAGACCGAAAATGATCATTCCTATCCCCAGCAGAGCGGATATACAACTTCAGCCATCAGACCGAAAATGGTCATTCCTATCCCCAGCAGAGCGGATATACAACTTCAGCCATCAGAACAAAATGGTCATTTTCTATCCCCAGCAGAGCGGATATACAACCCTAGCCATCAGACCAAAGATGGTCATTTCTTACCCCCAGCAGAGTTTCTTTCCAGCAACCGACTGCCGAACTCGCTCGCCAGGTTGACATCCTAAAATAGTCACTCCAGGGTCAAAGACCCGAACTACGACTGGCTTGATTCCTCTTAAGGATACGTAGGTAGCCTATCATTAGGTTCAACCATCAGACCGAAAATGGTCATTTCTATCCCCAGCAGAGCGGATATACAACTTCAGCCATCAGAACGAAATGGTCATTTTCTATCCCCAGCAGAGCGGATATACAACTCTAGCCATCAGACAAAAGATGGTCATTTCTTATCCCCAGCAGAGTTTCTTTCCAGCAACCGACTGCCGAACTCGCTCGCCAGGTTGACATCCTAAAATAGTCACTCCAAGGTCAAAGACCCGAACTACGGCCGGCTTGATTCCCATTCGGGATACGTAGGTAGCCTATCGCTAGGTTCAGCCACTCGATCATCCTGTTAAATATGGAGCCTTACTCTTATCGACGACCCCACTTCCTTCGAAAGCACCATCGCCGAGGGGCCACTGTAAGTGCTCCAATTTGAGTTGTTAGTATTTTCGTTAGAAAATTAACGAAAGTTTTAACATTCCTAACATTTCTAACAATTCCTAACATTTCTAACAAGACAAGGATAAATTAGGGATTGCTATTTAGAGTTAAGCATGGAAAAGAATCTTACAAAAGCAAAAGAATTGTAAAAACCCGAAATGGGAAGCTGCAGTCAACAAACTGCTGGAATAATTTGAAAAATATTCTTCCTGTCCAAAGCCTGGAGCAGCATTTAATGAACAGTGCACGCCTCAGACATGTCCGCGCGGATCCTATTGCTTCTCACAGTGGCCTATAAATTGAACCCTCCTCTCTCAGTTTACACAACACAATTCATTCACAGCAACAACACTCTGGCGAAAAATAGAGAGAAAACAGTGGGAATCCTTAGATTGCCACCATTTTCTCTTGAATCTTTCCCAAATCCCACTCACTTCAAATACTCTCAAATCACTCCCATTCATACACAAGCCCAAGCTTCAATCACCCCTTAAGAGGAGGATTAGAGAGAAAACATAGAGGACTTAATTGTTATCTACTTGTTTTCTCTTTGACCAACTCTAATCACAAGCCCTAAACACATTCAAACCCTAAACACATTCAAACCAAGCCTTGAATCCATTCAAACACAAACACAAGGGAAGATAGGTATAACCTCCCTCTCCCTACCCTAAATCTCTCTCATCCATGCATGCACTTTCAAACTCCAAAATGTAGTTTGTTCATCTTCTTGCTCTAGATCCAAGAGGATCACCATGGAAGTTCATCTCCATGGATGATCCTCTACAAGGATCAACATTACTTTCAAAGTGTATTTACTTACTTGCAAACACATTTTCAAAACCCTAAAAATCATTTTCATACACAAAATCCTTCTTTCAAAGGATAGAATTTCCCTTCCCAAGCAAATGAAATGCTTAAAAGTCCTAATGTACCCCAAGGATGGCTTGATATAGTAGATCACCACTAAAATGTTTAGTGATCACTAATCAAAGCCTAGGGAAATGGGGACAAGCATGTATGCCAAACCCCCTTTAAAATCATATTTTTCTTCAAGAGGAAGTTGCTGTCCAGTAGCCTTTCTCTAAGACCTCTGTCCATGGTCTAATTTTTTGGACATACAACAACTTGGAATTTGGTGTTTACTACAAAATACTTTTTGTATCCAACATCCAGAGCTTTCCAGACATATTTTTACTTTATTTTTTACGTGAGTAAAACTCCCTTTTTCAAATTTTCTTTTAAAAGTCAGTTCCTCAGTCTCTGGAAATCCAGATTTCATATCTGATATTTCCAGAAGGTTTTGGTCGAACAAATCACCTCCAAATGGGAAAGTTATTTTATAAAAATCTTATTTAAGGTGTTTTGAACAACTTTAATTCTTGGACTTTCCCCAGATTATGAGATTTTTAAGCCCTTAACCCCATTTTAAAATAAAGTGTCCACTGCCTTTTTCATTCTGGCAGAATTGGTTTTCAACTTCAAAAAATATTTTGAGTCCCAAAACTCAACCCAAAAATCACACCAAAAATCATGGGACTTATTCAATGTCTAATAACGAGTTCCCAATTTTTACTTTTCAGTTTCAACTTAGTTTGGCCAAAACACACACACACACACACAAATGGTTTTTAAGCTTGGAAGACTCGTTTTACGAGGCATTCCGGGTGAACACTAACATTCTTCCCGGCGTGTAACGTGACCTCCGAACCCAAATCTCTAATATCGGGCATTTTTCAAAGTTTTGGCCCTTAAAACAAAAATGGCGTGGCGACTCCGTTTGATTTCAAAAAAAAATTGGGTACATCACAGCTACTGCCGGTGGTGCCGAGTTGTAGCTGCCGGAGGGTCTCATGCTGCAACAGGGGGTCGCGAGTAACTGCCGGAGGGTCACATGTTACTGCGGGTGCAGGGTAGCTGCCAGGGGACTCACGCTACTGCTGCTTCTGCTGGGGACAAGTGTAGCTTTCGGGGGTCTCACGTTGTTTGTGTTTGTTGGTAGTTCACTGGTTTTTGCTTAAATGTTAGACGGTCTTTGTTGACGGTTGACTTCTGTGTCCTGAGCTTTGCTTGGTAGGCTGGGGACTCTGCTTGCTGGGGAACGGGCTTTTGTTTGTGCTTTGATGTCGGGGCCGTTGCTTGGTGGGATGGGAACTTTGCTTGCTAGGGAGCAGGTTCCGGGTGATGCTTTAGGGTCACTTGATCTGGGAACTTGCGTGCTAGGGAGCAGCTTCCGGGTGATGCTTTAGGGTCACTTGATCTGGGAACTTTACGTGCTAGGGAGCAGGTTTCGGGTGATGCTTTAGGGTCACTTGATCTGGGAACTTTGGTGGGATGGGAACTTTGCTTGCTAGGGAGCAGGTTCCGGGTGATGCTTTAGGGTCACTTGATCTGGGAACTTGCGTGCTAGGGAGCAGCTTCCGGGTGATGCTTTAGGGTCACTTGATCTGGGAACTTGTGTGCTAGGGAGCAGCTTCCGGGTGATGCTTTAGGGTCACTTGATCTGGGAACTTTGCGTGCTAGGGAGCAGGTTTCGGGTGATGCTTTAGGGTCACTTATCTTGTTGGACGGGAACTTTGCGTGCTAGGGAGCAGGTTCCGGGTGGTGCTTTGAGGCCACTGATCTGGTAGGACGGGAACTTTGCATGCTAGGGAGCAAGTTCCGGGTGATGCTTTAGGGTCACTTGATCTGGGAACTTTGCGTGCTAGGGAGCAGGTTCCGAGTGATGCTTTAGGGTCACTTATCTTGTTGGATGGGAACTTTGCGTGCTAGGGAGCAGGTTCCGGGTGGTGCTTTGAGGCCACTGATCTGGTAGGACGGGAACTTTGCGTGCTAGGGAGCAGGTTCCGGGTGGTGCTTTGGGGCCACTGATCTGGTAGGACGGGAACTTTGCGTGCTAGGGAGCAGCTTCCAGGTGGTGCTTCGGGGCCACTTGATCTTGTTGTGCACTGCTGGGGAGACTAACATAGATACGGTTCTTTGTCTCGGTTTATCATGCAAAATAGGCTTTTGAAGTCGCCGAGACTGGTGAGCCTTATTGCTTGGATACTGGGGCATCTGGTGCTCTTTTCTGACAAGCATTGCTTGGAGACTGGGCAGCTGGAGCTTTCTTAGATAATGCCGATGAGTCCGGGCCTAATGAAGATAATAAAGGCGGGGTTTGCTACCTGCAGGATTTGGAATCTTTGTCCAAGATTGTGATTCGAGGGGCAGTCCTCACGATCAAATTACGATCACCTGATTATTGTACTCTGCGGGGGGAGACACAACACTCTAGGTAGCCATTATGCTATGAGGGATTGTGTATAGGACGAAAGTGTTTATAATGAGGTGGACCCTCTCCCGTGAGGTGGAAAAACGATATGGCGCGGCTAGGCAAGTCGGGGACGCTCCCGGGAGTACTGGCTGCAGCAGGTCCGTTGCTAGTGAGGACAGAGTGTATCGCGCGTCTGAGACAGCAAGCAGTAGAGGGGCCGGCTTGGCGAAGCCCCAGTTGACAGTGCAAAGCAAACCTGGAGGGAATCTGGTAAGGAGAGCCGGAGGGATACCTTAACCAAAGCCCCAGCTTGAGGAAATTCCATGCAGCTTTATTGCAGGCAGAGTCATCTTGTGGCCAAAGAGGCAACCCATCACTTCAAACCGCAGTCAATCAGTCGCTGGACAAGACTCAGAAGTGTTTACGTGCAGGGGCATATCTTTCGAATGGTGGGAAATGAATCCCGATTTTGTGTATGACACTCTCGATTTTGGGTTTGACTCTTTTGGGAGAGTATAAGCATCGCAAGGTGTGGAAAAGTGTATGGAAGCCCCTGCTGACCGAAACAATGTTTGGCTCTATCTTCCTATGATGTAGAAAGAGAAGACTTGTCGAGACACTTGAAAACTTGTCTTATTCGTGATGATCACAAATCTTCTTAAAACCATTTATTGATGTTCGGAATAGTCAACCGCCAAAGCCGATATGAGCAAATATTTTTATCAATCATGAGGAAAAAGCCCACTGATATCGAGAATCAAACTCGGAAAGATGAACAGTGTATGGGCATGGTCCTTGAGGAGACCGGATCTTTTGAGATCTATTTGTGATTTCGACCGAACCAGTTATGGTTGCCTACGTTCCCCTCCTTGGGAGGAGCTCAGGTCGCCGTAGTTCGGGTTTATCCCAAATAAAGAGAATGAACGTTGGAATTCGAGGATCCGAGGACCTTTGAGGATTTTGAGAATTGAAAGAACATGTCCTCTTGAAGTGTCGATGGGAGACACGGACGTGAAGCCCCAGTGGGACGTCCATGGCAAGTGTTTGCGAAGGAGAAATGAAATATGCTCACATGCAACGTCGAATGAACGGATAGAATTTGCACAATCTTCGCTTGACGGTTCTTTGAGCCGGGATAGATTTGGCTCCGCTTTAAGCAATAATCTGTTTTAAGATCTCGAAGATATTGGAATGAAACGTCTATCCAATAGGAACTGCGACTGGGCTTCAGGGTTTCGATCGGTCTTCGGGTGATTTAGGATATCATGACCTCTTGAAATGAGAGGTCGGCTAGGCTTTTTGCTGACTGGACCTCTAAAGATGAGAGGTTAGCTCGCAGGGATGTGTTTGAGATTTCTAAGGTAAGGGAAATATGTGGTTGCATCTTTGCTGCCTCTAAGGATGAGAGGTAAATCTTGGCTTTGGCTAAAGGCAAAGGTAAGGGTAATGGGAATGTCCTCTAAAATCGAGAGGACGGCTTGGGATTGGTTAGAGGTAATGGTGAGGGACATCCGTGTTGTCTCTTTATTCACTCTGAGACTCCTCTTTGAGTAACAACCGAATCCTTTGACTTTTGCTTTTGAGAGAATCGCTGGGGACTAAGCTCTCTTTCTTTTCTTCTTTTTTTTATTCTTTTTTTTCTTTTTTTTTGTATTTTTGTCTCTCTCTTTTTTTTTCTTTTGAGAGGAGAATTTCAGCTAGTCCCCAGGATGGATCATTGCTCACCGTCGTTCTTGAGATTGGAGACGGTCAATCTTCTTTTGACTTACGGGAGCCTCAAGGATAGTCCCTCTTCTTCTGGCGATGGCTAAATGGGTTTCAAAACATGTCGATCTTGAACTGAAGGGGTATTATTTAGGTAAGGGTAAGGTGATGGTTCTCCTATGGGTTAAGGTTTCAACCGCAGTCCCTACCGGATGATCCGAACGAGATTAAGTCTTCATTGCTTTGCTTAAGCTTACTTTGAGGAAGATCCATGCAAATTCATCGAACAACGAGATTATGAAAGAGGTGTGAGCATATGAGATGCAAAATGGGGAGTTGGTGAGCCCCACTTTGAGAAGGATATCAGTCAATTTTCTCACTCCGATCAATTTAAATATTAGTCATTTCAAAGCATTAGTCGGTGAGCAGCACAATTGATCATTTGGAATATGACCATTTCAATTGAGTGTAATGTGGGTGTGCAAATGATGTCTCGAGTCTAGCAAGAATAGAAACAAAGATTTTTTATCACTGCAAAGCAAAACTGGTCCAACTTGGACTCGACAGACTCATGTCCGACAGTGGACATTCTAGACCCTACGAGGACTGATCGACTGCATCAACTTCGGATGGGAGGAAGAGCATTGTTGCCATCGGTGTGGTGAGGACCCTTCTAAATCTCTTTGTCATTCACAAGTCGCCCTCCTTAACTTTAGCAATATGAGCAAGTAACTGGGCCTCCCGCTCGCGAGGAAAAATAGCTTCAAGGGTAGCTCGCCATTTTTCGATGTACACACCCTTTGCACTCTGCTGACCCATAGGATATGAACTTCCAGATTGGTGGGCCATAATCTTCTCTGCACCGAGCATTTTGGATTTCGAATCAGATGGACGACCGCTCGGGCACTTGAACTGCTTCCGCCTCGGGAATATGGACCTATGAGCGTCGGGAACGAGAGCGCACACCCAACTTGCCGTAGCCTTGCAGAGGTGAAGGGGTGAGAGCGTGTATAGATGGGGGGTAGAGAACTTTGAGAAGGTATGGGAGAGGGAAGAACGAGAAAGGAGACGAACTCGTGCAACACTTATTAATCTTCAAGTAGAAATCGGTGGCTTTTAAGTCCTAGGAACGGTTGGGAAAGGCTAATCCTTTATTCACGCAATCTAGAACCACAGGGGAACCTATGGACACATAATCCAAAAATACACCAAATGTATTGATTCAAAATTAATAATAGGCAATAGTACCTAAACAAAACCAAAGCATTTATGGGACGGACGAGCAGCCCCAATTTCTGGAGAAATTTGGGCAGCATAACGGGTATTCCTGAAGAATTTCAAGGAAAAATCCGGCATGACCTCTCGTCGGTGCACATTGACAAAACGACATGATCTCTCGTTAGAACATGCCGTGGGAACGACATGTCCTCTCGTGAAACCATGTTGCGTTGGCAATATGCCCACACGTGCTAGGTTTTAGGGGTAGGTACGAAGGCTTATTAGAAATTTTGGAACAATTCATTTTAGTGTATTTGAAAATGGCGTGTCAAAAACCAACTGTTTTGGGTGAGGTTTAAATGTGTGGCGCCACCTATAACGCGCTAGGGGGATAGGTTTGATATTAGGCGCTCAAGCGTAGGTGACATACACCACCGTCCGCGATGCCGTCAATCGCACCCGAGGGTTCTAGATCTACGTGTTGTAGTGTGTGGATGACTAGATTCCTTTATTTGCGAAAAATGATTTTCTTTTATTTGTTATTTTTTATTTTTTATTTTTTTATTTGAAAAGGGGGAGAAATGAAAAAAATTCACACACACATCCCCAAAGAGCATAATAATCAAGGATCAATAATTGATCATGGGGGACTGCCCCACAATCATAACCTGCACAAAAATCCAATTCCTGCAAAATGACCACTTATGTCGCGTGACACAGGAATGATGAGGTCAAAATGTGTCGCGTGACATAAAGAGTCCCATATCCAGAATCTGAACAAAATACCAAATCTGCCCCAGCCTCCAAGCACCATGCAATGACTCAGCCCCAACACTAGCACAAATCTCAACAGGAAACAAGGAAGGGGGAGGGAATAAAACAAAGCAATAAAATGCATTTTAAGCACATAGAATGTCACACAAACAAGCACACACAAATGAATGAAATGAATGTTGAACAATAATGAAAGTCTGACCCACTTTTGAAAATCAAGTTTCAATTGTCCCCAGCGGAGTCGCCACTGAATGTGCGCTCGCCGAAATGATAATAAAAATAGGGAGTCGCCACGACGTTTTTAAGGAAACATTGAAAACCTTTTAAAAGGAGAAAATGGGTTCGGGGGTCAGGTTACGTTTTGGGAAGAATCGAGAGTTCACCCAACACGCCTCATCCGTAGACGAGTCTTTCTATTGTTCAACATTCAAATCATCCAAAAGTGTGTGCAAAATGTGTGTAACAAGATATGTGTAAAAATGCATAAGAGTGCTTTGTTTTATTACTCAACAAGGGGAATTACAATTTGTAAGCCATTGACTCTGGGAGGCCACATCCCCTTTACAACTGAGAGATCAAAACTTACAACTGAAATTGAACCTGCTGCAGAGGACTCATTGTGTCGCGTGACACAGGATCTGAGGGATCAAATGTGTCGCGTGACACAACAAAGCAATCTGCAGAGGTTTTACAAAACCCACACTGCAGCAACACCAAATGATCACAACACCATGATACTACATAATATGAACACAGGGATCAACATTTACAACTGAAATAACAGTCTCTGCAGAGGTCTACTTGTGTCGTGTGACACAGGACTCCAAATGTCCAATTGTGTCGCGTGACACAGGTTAACCATATGTAGAGACCTTACATTTTTGAAATCAGATCCAACAGAGGCCAAATTAAATCAATCAACAACATCCAAACAATTCAGAAACCAACGAATTTATAATGGATTGACCAAGGGGACGTGGATATAGGGAGATCCACACTCCCTTGGCCAATAAACAACAAATCCCACAAAATCACATTATGAATATCAATAATACCAAAACAAACACATTAAACAGAGAGATCGGCAGTTGGGACTTGATAATTGAGGACGGATGGAGTCCAATTATCAAGTCCAAGGAATATCAATTGCAATGAAATAAATAAATAGTAAATGCAAGATAGAGGTGAGGGAAGTCGTTACCCTCGTAGTCCACGCTCTCTATACCAAGTCGGTATAGAGAGCCTTCACAATCAGCTTCGGAACAGAATGAGCTCGGGTCTCAGATTGAAATTGCTTTCTACTTCGGTATCAATTGAATCAAGGAGACGCAGAGAACTGGAACAGGGCCGGGTAGAAATTGGTATTGTTACGGCTGTGGTTAACTGTTTAGGGAGAGGGATTGGCACTGTTTGGGAAGCGGTGGTAGCTAGCGGCTTAGGATCTGGAAGACGGGGGAGGAAGGCTTCAACGGTTTTGGGGTAGAGGACAGAGAACGGTGGTGAAGGGGTTGTTGTTGGCGTTGTTGGGGATGGCACAGATTGAGGTAGAGAGAGAAATGGTAATTGCTCCGGTTGATGTTGTTGAGGAGAGGTGATTGGCAATTGGATCGGGGAAGAAGGTAATTGGGGAAGAGGAAGGTGGTTTAAGGAGAAGGAGTTGGTTTGGGTGAGGTTGCCGGTTAATTAGAGGGAGAGAATAGGTGAAGGTTTGGCCGGAGAGAGAGAGGTTTGAGGGACGACAATGGAGAATTTGGTTCTCTGTGTATAGAGAGAGAGAGGAGAGAGAGAGAGGGGTGATTTCCGGATAGAGAGAGAAAGAGAGAGAGGAGTGAGAAGGTCTGTGTTAGTTGTGTGTTGGATCCTTTGACAAATGAAGCAATTTGGTATTTATACATAAATTGGGAAAATTGATTGAAATGTCGCACGACCCAACGAATCGCTTTTCCATGCCTCAAGTTGTCGCACGAATGAGAATGCCCGTAACTGATTATGGCGCCAAAACCAGATTCTAGAAAATTCCGGGTTAATTCCCAAGAGGTCCAAACTGATTTATTCCTTTTAGGTCCTTTTGTCCGGAAAAAATACTAAAACATACTTCCTTCGCGAGAAACTTATAAAATGTTTCCGGAAGTCTCGAAATGGATCAGAAATTTACCAAAACGCCCCTTAGTGTGATTTTATCATTTAAAATGCACCTAAAAGGGTTGCGAATTGGATTGGCGTACTTACAATGAGGCACAATAAACAGGCTTTTTAGGTGAGATTTTGACTCTGCTCGGTTTGGCCCCTTAAGGAGTTAGTTCCTGATTGGGAGTTGTTGCGGGCTGCTGCAAGGTTCTGGGATGTTAGGAGGCAAGTGTATAGCTTCTCCTAAAATGAGATTACGATCACCTTTGAGGATTTTTGGGCTTTGCTTGGAGGACCGGAGGTGGAGGCCATCTTGCTTCCTTTGATCGGAGGTGCGACCGTGAGCAAGAAACTCGCATACTTTCTTCGGACTTCATTGGAAGAAGCACAATGTATGACTTTTGATTCTGGGCATATTGACATTTCTGTACTGCCTGAGTGGTTTATGGGTGATAACGAGAGTGATGTCTCTTGGAACGCGTTTGCTTTATGCGTGATAGCAACGCTTTTCATGGTTAGCTCCCTTGGGGTATGTGATAGTGCATTATTGGATGTGGTGGGGCACTGTCAAGCCGGTGAAGATATTGCTCCATTGGTTCGGAGGGAAACCCTTCACGGCATTGATCTCTTGTCGACGGGGGATAGGTTCATGTGAGGGGGGAAGCCCCGTTTTGCTCACCTTGTGGTTGCGAGAGAGGCTTCAAGCCATGCCTGAGTCTCCAGCATCTTTTAGTCTGTGGACGTTTACTCAGCGGCCTCTTGTATTGGATATGGATCAGTCCACCTGCGAGAGATGGATGGCACAGCTTGGTATGCATCAGATTCGTTGGTGGGTTCCTCATTGGGGGATTGAGACTAGGAGGGCCTTTCAGGAAGGTTCCTATGTTGTCAGAGTTCCGGGGTTGTCTTGGTCCTCTTTTAATATCCCGTCGATCATTGCTCGACAGTTTGGGATGTGGCAGGAGCCTTTGCTGGGCTGGAACAATATCGCCACCATGGAGGTAGCTTCTTTCTCTATGACAGATTCAGATGTCGTGTTTAAAAATTTAGTTTTGAGCCTCACAAATTGATGTCTTAGTTCATGTTTGAACTAAAAAGCAACAAAATGGATTCCCTTATGAACTCAACTGTGAAATATCATAATCATCTAAATTTGCTAATAAGCAAATATAGATTTGATTAGCCTTCTAATTGCGCACGCACGTACGCGCGCGTACTTATATAGCCTTTTCCTCATCCCTGTATTTTCTGAGGGTATGGAAGTATTTCGCTTTCCCTCTTGTGGTACTCCTTCGGTATCGGGAGAGTGTTGTTTTGACCACTGAGTACCTGGATTGGTACGAGCAGCTTATCGAGCACACCCAAGTGGTTTTGAGGAGCATGCGCGAAGCGATCCTGGGGTAAGGTTGCCGTCTCAGGTACAGCATTAGAAATGCAGAAGCCTGGTCTAACCCTCATAATGTTATGGGAGATGCTTTGTTTGACTATGATACCAGAGTTGACTGACTGACGAAGAGAGGTCCCCTTTTGCAGACTCGCAGGGAAGGGATCCGTGCCAAGGCACGGACGAATGAAGCTCTGCGAGCTACTAGATTGTTTGACTTGACGGGGAGGACCCCTGATCTCAGAATGAGAGAGACAGAGTTGGCTCACATGGAGCGAAAGAAGACTCACTGGGGATGAGGGAAGAATGGCGAGGGAACAAGTGCGAGTGGCGCAGAATGACCTCCTAAGTATCCATTCATTGCATTGCAGATACATTATTTGTTAAATGTATTAAGCTGTCTTTTAGCATGTTGTGATCTTGAGAGTATACTGTGCTTGAACTAATCAAGATGTGTTTTAATTGTTAGTGATTTGTGATTTACTTTTAAAACTTTGTCGGGATGCAGGATCTCTTGCTTGCTTTTTGTTTGTGCCTTGGCGGCGTCTATTTTTTGGACTTTGTTGCATTTGTAGACCGAACCGGTCTGAGCCTTGGTGGCATCCATTTTTGGATTTTATGTTTGTGTTTGGATAGATCTGAGCCTTGATTGGCATCCAAATTTTTTGTTTTTGTGTGTTTTTAGACCAAAATAATGAAGGCTGCCTACGTTCCTCCCGGTCTGAGGGGCTCAGGTATCCGTAGTTCGACACTTTTTAGAAGTGACGGGGAGACAAAAGAGTCGATTGTCTTCAGGCGAAGTATCGCCGAAGCTTGCTTCCGTTGATCGGATTCATGAAGGGATTGCCGTCTGTAAGTACGCCAATCCAATTCGCAACCTTTTAGATGCATTTTAACGTAATAAAATTGCATTAAGGGGCGTTTTGGTAAATTCCCGGCCGATCTCGAGACTTACGGAAACATTTCATAAGTTTCCCGTGAAGGAAGTACCTTTTGGTACCTTACTCATGCAAAGGGACTTGTTGGGAATAAACCTTTTTGGACCTTTTGGGTATTTAGGCCTGAATGTTCCAGAAACTGGTTTTGGCGCCAAAAACGATTGAGGCCACCTTGTGTCACGCGACAAGTCGAGGCATGGAAAGTGGCTACGTATAGTCGTGCGACACAAGGTGACCACTAACTGCAGCCTATAAATAAGACCCTCCCCCTCTCAGAAATGGATCCCAACTTCAGCCTACTATTACTCTGCAGAAATTGCATCGTAACAAAGCCCCCCAAACACATTTCTCTCTCTCTCCTACCTTCAACCTACCCAATTCTCTCCAATCCAAACCAATTTCTCCAACCAACTCACTTGGACCATCTTGCATCAATTCCCTCAGGATTTCAAGGCCAGAAACAACTAATTGAAGGGTCTTGTATCTAACTTGATACAGGATTCAGGGAAGCATCAAGGGTAACGAAATCTCAACTCCCTCCTCTCTCTTCCTTTAATTCAATTCTCTATAATTTCATTGTCTACTTCTGTTAGGATTCAGTAATCAGACTCCATCTGCCTAGATTACTGAATCCCAATCGCAATCTCTCTGATTAAGTCATTTGATCTGTGTAATTGAATTGCTCTTGTTGAATACTTGCTTGAATTTGGTGGTCAAACCCCAAAGGGGGTGTGGATCTACCCATATCCACACTCCCGGGGTCAATTTGTTGTTATTTCTGTATTTCGTACATAATTTGGTTAATCAATTGGATCTGTTTTAGTTGTTGTTGATTCTGGTGTTCATTGTGTAAGTTTCTGCAGATGGTCTCTGTATGTCACGCGACATATTGTTCCAAGGTGATCCTGTGTCACGCGACATATGTGGTCACTGGAATCATATGTCATGCGACATATCGTGACCTATTTGCAGAAACCTTTTTCAGTTGTAATCTGTTTTAGATTGTTGTAGCAGGGATGTGGCCTCCCTCAATAATGGGTTCACAAGTTGTAAATCTCAATTCATATTAATAAGATGCATGATTACCACACTTGTTCATTGTCAACATTTGCACACACTTTGGATTTTGCTTGGATGTTTAATTGAAAGACTCGTCTACGGACGAGGCGTGTTGGGTGAACTCTCGGTTCTTCCCAACACGTAACCTGACCTCCGAACCCGTGTTTTCTCTCTAAAAAAGGTTTTCAATGTTTCCTCTCAAAAACGGCGTGGCGACTCCTTTACTTTCATCATTTCGAAATAAACCGAAATTTCGGGCGAGCGCACATTCAGTGGCGGCTCCGCTGGGGATTATTGACTTTGAAAACCTATTTTTCAAATGTTAAGTGGGTCAAGCTTTCATTAAATTAGACATCCAATACATCCATTTTGTATGCTCTTTGACAATCATTTGTGGTTCATACATTTTGTTGAATATGAGACTTGTGGACCCCGTGTGCTTTCTATTCCTTGTGTTGTGCATTAGTTGTTTTTGCTTTGTTCTTGCCATGGAGATACAGGGGCTGATTTGATGATTGCAGAATTGTTGGTTCAGTGACCACCCAGGTCGTGCGACACCTTTGTCCCTGGATGTCCTGTGTCACGCGACAAAGGGTGGCCACTGAACAGATACTCAGAAGTCTGGTTTGAGGGCAGTCCCTTGGATCGAATGTGGCTCAGTTGATTGTTGTTCCCTGTATTCCTGTAAGGGTGTGTGTGTGTTTTCTCTTCTCTTTTCAAAATAAACTAAAATAAAACAAAATAAAAATCTTGTTTTGTTTTTTTTGTAAATAAAAGAAT
The DNA here is from genome assembly GCA_022495995.1 of Adenophora triphylla var. japonica. Taxonomy (NCBI): domain Eukaryota; kingdom Viridiplantae; phylum Streptophyta; class Magnoliopsida; order Asterales; family Campanulaceae; genus Adenophora; species Adenophora triphylla. The sequence continues at coordinate 426,420 of JAFEMH010001193.1, read as the reverse complement.
ATAGTCATCCGCACACTACATCACTTAGACTTAGAACCCTCGGGTGCAATTGACGGCATCGCGGACGGCCATGAAATTCGCCTACGCTTGAGCGTCTGAAATCAAACCTAACCCCCTAGTGCGTTTTAGGTGGCGCCACACATTTAACCTTACCCACGATTGGTTTTTGATACAATGTTTTTATTACAACAAAATGAATTGTTTTGAAACATATCGTATGTCCTTATACCTTCCCCCAAAACCTCGCATCTTGTGGGCATGTTTCCAATGCAACATGATTTCACGTAGGGACATGTCACTCCCGTGGCGTGTTCTAAATGAGAGATCATGCCGCATTGTCAACGTGCACCGACTAGAGGTCATGCGGGATTTTTCTTCAAAATTCTTCGAAAAGACCCATTATGCTGCTCAAATTTCCCTAGAAATTTGGACGATCTCTCCGTTCCAAAATGATGTTAGGATTTGGTTAGGTATCATTACCTATTGTATATTTCAAAGAAAGGCATTTAGTGTAATTTGAACGTTGCGTCCCTTTAGGCTTCCCCAAGGTATAGTTAGCATGAATAAAGGTTTCCCCTTTTCCAACCGTACTTAGGATTTAAAACACTAATTTATACTTGAAGATGAATAAGATTGTTTGTGCGAGTCTGTTCCGCTCCTTTCCCTCTCCCGTTCCTTGAAATTTCCCTTCAAAACCTTATAAACCCGTCTCTACCCCTGCAACTACGGCGAGTTGGACCCGTTCATCTGTCCCATGAGCTCGTTTAGTTCGTGTTCAAGCAGTTTCAGTTGGTGAAGAATCAGAAATGGCCGGGAACGGAGATGTATTTTCTCGCTCGCCCGCCGGAGGCTCAGTGACAATGGGTCAGCCAAGTTTGAATGATATGACCACAGAGGAATTGAGGGTGACGTTGGAAGCTGCTCTAGCCCGAGAGCGTGAGGCCTGTCTACTGGCTCAGAATGCCAAAGCCCGTGAAGAAGAAGCTCATAACCGTTTTGTGGAGGCCATGAGAGCCAAAGGGATTGCAGTGCTTCGTCGGGAGGACGGTTCCTATGAGGAGATCACAGAAGACAGTCACAATGAGATCGGGTCCGCTTCACCTGCTCAGCCTACCCAGCCCAGTTACAATGCGATGCCTCCTCCAGTAAGCTATGCCCCACGACCTAATCAAGTGTCATCTCCGGGAATGTTTGTGAGTGACCAAGGAAGGCTCATTCCCCCATCTTCTCAAGGGTATAGCCAGGTTATCCCACAAGGTGCTAGCAAGAATGGTGGTCAAGCATCAAACTTCTTCGATCTCACTGCCTCTCCAAACCCCAATGTCCCAACATCACAGTTTCAGCATGGATCTCAGTTTCAAGCAGGTTATCTCCAACCTCAGTCCAGAGCATATCCCGACAGTTTCCAGAGTGGTCAGTATCGGCTTTCAGGGAGTCAAATTTGTCAAGACAATGTTTCAAGATATCGCCAGCTGCACTCAAGGCAGTGTCCCTCAGCCCGCAGTGTGTTCTCCCCTTACCCAGCATTTATATGGTTCCACTCCGTATTCCGCCCCATGCAACAGTACAGGTTTCTCTACTCTTGGTCAATTCAGAGGTCAGTCAACACAGTACAGTCCCCAGAACCCCGATGCACAGTTTAACGGTTATGATGTGTATGGAAACAGGATCCCTAGCTCAGCCAGCTTGTTGGACAGTAATATTGGAATTCCCAGTACCTTGGTCTCCCATCATCAACTTTGCCCATTGGACCTAATTCAGACTTCCCAGTGCCTTCATCGACAGTGGCTCCCGCTATACCCCAGATTCCAGGTTTGGCTCCAGAAGTGACAGCCTTGTTGAAACAGATGCAGCAGCAGATTGATAAGTTGATCGTGGGTTCCAGTGGTCTTAAGGTTGTGGATCCCGCCCAAGTAACGCCTTTGCCGCACAAGTTCAAAATGCCCAAAATGGATTTCGATGGTACCGCCTGCCCGAAAACTCATATAGATACGTATGTTATGACAATGGGGGCAATGGGCTGCACGCCCGAGTTTATGGCATCCCACTTCCATCTGAATTTGAAGGGATCAGCGCTTACATGGTTTCTGGCTTTGAAACAGGAATGTCGCTCTACATGGAACCAGATAACGGAGACTTTCTTGGAGAAGTACAAAGGTAATTTGGAGTGGCGTACCACCCGGGAAGATTTAGTGGGGACTATCCAGAAGGCCGATGAGTCAATTACAGAATTCTACAAGCGATGGAACGCCAAGCTTAATGAGTTATCAGAGCCGATACCCCTCCAGGACCAAAAGGACATCTTCTTGTCATGTGTTAAGCCAGTGCTCAGGGAAGCCATCGGGAAAGGTTGGTACCCATATCTGCTAGAGATGGTGGGAATGGGAACTAGAAGTGAAAACATATTGTTCAATCAAACCCCGAATGCAAATGCCGGTGGTGGTAGCAGTAGTGGAGGTTACCGATATCGAGCACCCAACCCTATTTCAGATATGGCGCCAAGAGGAAGAGATGTGACCAAAGACAACAGCATCAACAATCTACAGAGAGGAGGTAATAATGTGTAGAATGCAGTGAGGTTTCAACCTAAGCCGCAGCCGAGATTTGATGATCTAGGCATGTCTACAGAGGAGGTTTTTAACGGATTGCTTCGTACTGGTATGATCAAGCCATTGGAGAATTATAGCCCTGCTCGTCCTAATCCCCATATGGATGCTAGCAAGTACTTTCGATTTCACCAGTTCCCAGGGCACACCACAAATTCCTGCATAACCCTTAAAAAGATAATTCAAGGTTTGGTGGATGACAAGAAGATTGAGAAATCTCCTCGCCCGAATGTGGTCAACAATCCTCTACCAAGTAACAATGTGAATCTTATCGACTTCGGGCAAGACTATTTTGTTAATGTAATAGAGTTTGGGAAGTTAATAAATGAAAGTGATAGTGTTGGTTGTAATGAGATTGTGACTGATGTAATCCCATTTTCTGATTAAATGAAAGATAATTTATGCTATGTTTTGTATCTGGATGATCTGTATGGTTTGAATAATACTGCTGATTATGACGATTATGAAGAGCATGTGGTTGCCAACACTATATCATCCATGGTTCCTAGAGATTCCCCAATCTCCTTGGAAGAACTCAGGATAGCGGCTAATGTAGAGGCGCCTTTGTCCATAAATGAAATAAGGCAAGCGGCATGGCCTTATAGCACTCGTCCTGTTCCGATTACGCTAGCAGAGCTCAAGGTGGCCAGCAGGGAATTTGTGGTTGATGATCACCAAGATGTTAATCTGTTGACTCGGTCAGGGAGAATGTTGGGAGTGAATAATTCAGATCCGTCCGGGAAAGGTAAGGCAGTTGCGGTCTCCAACCCTCAGTCCTCTCAGAATCCTTACAGATCGGTGGGAAGCGAAGAAGTCCAAGAAGACCCGATCCTAACACAGTTGAAGAGAACACAAGCCGATATCTCCTTATGGTCTCTGCTCACATCCTCCTACCCTCACAAACTGAAATTGGAAGAGGCCCTATCCAAAATAAAAGTATTTGTCAATGCCACCCCAGACGAAGCCTGTCAGCTGATTGGGACTGCACAGTATGGGAACATCATTACTTTTATGGATCTTGACTTGCATTCTTATGGTGCAAAGCATAATGAGTCCCTACACATCACAGTACCCTTAGAAGGACGGCGGATTCCCCATGTATTGGTAGATAATGGGTCAGCTATAAATGTGCTCCCTGCTAAAATGATGAGTATGTTAGACATCAATGCGCAGAATCTTAAACCATCCAACCAAACCATAAAAGCCTACGATTCGATATCTAGGGCGGTGTTGGGGATAGTCTCTCTAAATTTGATGTTTGGAGGCAAGGAGATGATGGTAGAATTTCAAGTTATCGACATTTCGGTCACATTCTCGGCGTTACTGGGCAGACCATGGATTCACGAGATTGGAGCGGTAGCCTCCACTCTTCACCAGTGCTTAAAATTTGTGCAAGAAGGAGTGCTGACGACCATTTATGGTGACAGGGTTACAATTGGGGAAACCAGCACCAACACCTTACCAGTAATGGAGATCAAGCTCGACCAGGAAAATCCGATGCTCAGTGGATTCACAATAGAGAAACCTAAAGGGCAGGTCTGCACCATAGATCTGATGACATCTTCAGACAAGATTCCTCCTGTGTTGAAAATGCTAAGAGGTATGAGCTATATCCCTGATCTGGGGCTGGGAAAATGCCAACAGGGACCGTGTAGGCTTGTGTTGCCAGAAGCCAAGAGAAACAAGCAAGGCCTGGGATATGCCGTGACTAGAGAAGATAAGACTTATGACAAGACTGAAGCTTTCAAGGAAAAGATGACCTCAGCAGCTGGTAAGAGGTACAAGAAGCCTGAGATGCGCCCATACAGTTGGTCTTTGAACAAGCATTTCGTCAGAGAGGATGGAGACATGTTTGTTTGTCCAGAACCAAGACTGAGCCAAATGAAAGAAAGAATGAGAACAATCCAGAGGTTCGATGGCAGCTAAAACCCGGTGAAGGAAATGTTTGATAGCTTGCCCAAAAGGCCATATGTGACCGCCACTTACGAGAACAGCTACCATTTATGGGGGCCTGATCAGGTGAAACTGTTTGAAAAGCTTGCTTTGGATGAACCCACGATATGCAAGATCTGCGGTGCTGACCCTGTGGATATTGATGGTGATTTGGCAGATTTGTTTAAAGAGCAGAGGCTGTCAGAGCTTGGGGATGTTATGTTTTTGACAGAAGTACCTACAGGAGGGTTGGTTGTTGCTAAGGAACCGAATGATTTGATTGACTTTTCCTCTGATAGCGAGATGGTAGCTATGCTAGAATTTGAAAAGGAGCCAGTTGTGGAGCTAAACATGTTAGAGACAGTGGCAGAGAGACCTTTACAGAATTGGACTTCGTTCCGAGGACCGGTCGCCGACAGGGAGACTATGATTGAAAAGCTTGGGCTCAAGCCTCGTCCTTGTCCCTCCGAGTCTAAATTTGTTCCTCGTGTCTTGAGTCGGTCTCCTGAATCTCTTGTTATTGAATTCGAGTCCTCCGACCGGTCTAATGTCCTCACGACAGAAGATCGTCTTTGAGTTGTAAACACTGTCTTTCCCTACGCTTTGAATAAAATGGTTGACCTTTCTGAGTATCCCGTGATTGCAAATCTAACAATTGAATGCTTAACAAGAAATAATCATCAAGATTTAAAAATAATTAAGCCTAATTCAATTGAAGATAATGCAGACTTAATAGAAGAGCAAATTTTAGAAAATGATTCAAAGCAGGTTCGCGAACAAAAGGAAAGCCAGGCCCAAGCTGTCGATGAGGTATTGACATCGGTGAACCTGGGAACAGCCGAAGAACCCAAAGAAACATAGATTCGTAGCTTCTTCTCCGGAGATGAGCGGGTTGCCCTGGTTGAATTGCTTAAAGAATATATGGACGTCTTTGCTTGGTCTTACAAAGATATGCCTGGGCTGGATACTTCTATCGTAGAGCACCGGATTCCTCTAGATCCAGAAATTAAGCCGATCAAGCAGAAGTTGAGGCGGATAAAACCGGAGTGGTCCTTACAGGTGAAAGAAGAAATTGAAAAACTCCTACGGGTAGGCTTCATCAAAGTGATTGAATATCCGACTTGGTTGGCCAACATTGTAACAGTGACAAAAGCTAACGGAAAGGTTCGGGTCTGCATAGATTTCCGAGATCTCAATAAGGCTAGCCCCAAAGATGACTTCCCTTTGCCCAACATTGATATGCTAGTAGATGCAACTGCAAACTTCGAGGTCAAGTCCTTCGTTGATGGTTTCGCGGGTTACAATCAGATCAAAATGGCTGAGGAAGATTAGGACAAGACAGCGTTTACAACTCCATGGGGTACTTATTGTTACACAGTAATGCCGTTTGGTCTGAAGAATGCTGGGGCTACCTATCAGAGAGCCGTCACTACCCTGTTTCACGACATGATCCACAAGGAGATTGAAGTGTATGTAGATGATGTGATTATTCACTCTAAAGGATCAGATGGACAACATTTCATTGACTTGAGGAAATTCTTCAACAGACTCAGAGAGCACTCCATGAGACTAAATCCAGCCAAGTGCACCTTTGGGGTTGTTCGAGGTAAAGTCCTGGGGTATATGGTCACAGAACGCGGAATCGAAGTAGATCCCAGAAAGGTTTAAGCAATCGTCGAGATGAAGCTACCCAGAACTGTCTCCGAGGTAAAAGGATTCATGGGCCGATTACAGTAGATCAGCAGATTCATCAACCAGTTGACCTCCATGTGTGAGCCGATCTTCAAGCTACTAAAGAAAAATTAGGAAGTGGTTTGGAACGAGGAATGCCAATTGGCCTTCGAGAGGATCAAAGCTTACCTTGTCAATCCTCCCATTCTTTGTCTGCCTCACGGGAGCAAGCCTTTACAGCTATACCTGACGGTCACAGACACAGCCACTGGGGCTATGCTAGCACAAGAGAAGAAGGATTCAAAGATCGAGAATGCCATATACTTTGTTAGCCGCAAATTCCAAGGTAGCAAGTTGAATTACTCTGCCCTCGAGAAGTCATGGGCAGCTTTGGTCTGGGTGGTCGGAAAGCTAAAACACTATATGCTATCCCACACTGTACGCTTGGTCTCCAAGATGGACCCGATCAGATACCTGTTCCAGGGTGACAGAGGTAACATCTCCACCAGATTGGCGAAATGGACCTTCTTTTTAGCTAAGTTTGATATCAAGTATGTGATCTGGAAATCTATCAAAGGACAGGCTTTGGCGGATCAGTTGGCTGACTTCCCCAGTACAGAAGCCCGAGGACCAGATCTCCAATTTCCAGATGAGGGGATTCTTGCTATAGAGAGCGGCAACCGGTGGCAGTTATTCTTTGATGGAGCAGCAAACAAAAGAGGTAATGGCATCGGGATTCTACTAGTAGACCCGAATGACATGCATACCCCCATAGCTATCAAGCTGAACTTCTCGGTTACCAACAATGCCGCCGAGTACGAATCTTGCATAGCTGGTCTAGAGGCTGCCCTCGAGCGACACGTGGAAGAGTTAGAAGTGTTCGGTGATTCCCAATTGATAATCAATCAGGCCACCAACAAATGGAAAATTATAGATCCGTGTCTCCAAAAGTACCATGCTTACATCGCATAACTCGTTGGTCAGTTCAAGGAAGTGTCATTCCAGTTCCTGCCACGGGACAAGAACAGATTTGCCGATGCCCTAGCTACTCTGGCCTCTTTGGTAGAAATCCCAGAAGGAAAGTCAATCAAACCGTTCACGGTCGATAGGCAAGAAAATCCTTCATATTGTTATGACATTGAGATCGAAACCATCAGTGAGCCATGGTACAACCAGATCCTTCAATATCTCAAGCACGGTGAAGCATTCTTCCCTGTTGATAAAGAAGTAGACATAAAAGGTGTTCATGCCAATAGTTTGCAAGCTCTAAAGAGACTATCAGCTCAGTACGTCATACTTGGCAATGAATTATGGAAGAAAAGGGAAGGTTGCCCACTCCTACTCTGTATCAGCAAGGAAAAGGCCCAAAGAGTAATGGAAGATGTTCATAACGGTGACTGCGGACCTCATATGAACGCTTGATCTCTCATGTATAGCATCATCAGACTGGGTTACTTCTGGATTACTATGGAGACAGATTGCATCCAGTTTGTTCGGACTTGTGATAAATGCCAGCGGTTCTCCAATTTGAACCACATCCCTCCTCATGACCTATACTGTATGACAACTCCATGGCCTTTCGCAACATGGGGGATTGATGTCATTGGGAAAATAACTCCGCCCGGGAGCAATGGACACTCGTTTGTATTGGTTGCGGTAGATTACATCACAAAGTGGGTAGAAGCTACGTCTTACAAAGTGCTCACAGCTAAGAAGGTCGCTCGCTTCATAAAGGAACAGATCTTCTGCCGCTACGGAGTCCTAAATGAGATTATTTCCGACAATGGAACCCATTTCAAAGGAGAAACTGATCGACTACTCACTTAATACAGGGTAAAGCGCCATAAATCTTCACCATACAGACCGCAGACGAACGGTGCTGTTGAAGCTGCCAACAAGAACTTGGAAAGAATCATAAAGAAAATGGCCGAGCGAGGAAGGGATTGGCCAGAGAAGCTGCATTTAGCATTATGGGGCTACCACACTTCAATTCGAACTGCCACCGGTGCAACTCCATACGCTCTGACTTACGGAATGGAGGCTGTCATGCCTATTGAATTAGAAATTCCATCCATCAGGGTTTTGCTCGAAAATGAGGTGAATGAGATTGAATGGCTCCAAAGTCGATACAATGAATTGGCTCTATTAGACGAACGCAGACTAAAAGCCATGGAGCATAACCGGGCGTACCAGAGAAGAATGGCCCGTGCCTTTGACAAGAAAGTGAAACCCAGGGATATCAAGGTTGGTGATCTGGTCCTTAAGATGAAGCCCTCGAATCAGAGCAGTGCATTGGGCAAATGGGCACCTGTTTGGGTCGGACCATTTCTAGTGAAGAAAATATTCTCCGGAGGAGCTATGCAGCTGACAGATTTAGATGGCAACCCATTTTTGCACCCCGTCAACGGCGACAAGTTGCGGAGATAATACGTATGATCGAGTCTTTTCCCCCTCTAAAAAAAAATAAAATAATAATAATAATAATAATAATAATAATAATAATAATAATAATAATAATAATAAATAAATAAATAAATAATAATAAAAATGATGAGAAATAAAGGCGCAACAAAATTGTCCCAGATGAGACTGAAAACCTCTCAAAAGGCAGTCCATGCAAAAATAAGGGACGCGCCCGGTGCTAAAGAATATACCCAACTAGACCAAAAACCCTAAAAAGGGCGGTCTAGGTAAAAAAACAGGGTTGCACCATGTCCCCCTTCTATCTTCCCCATTCTTAAAACACAGAAGTCGATTGAGTCGAACTACGGAGACCTGAGCCCCTTAGTTCTCTTACAAAAGGGGAACGTAGGAAACCACTTGTGGTTCGGTCTAAAATTGCTGTAAAACCTCTTATCCTGCTAAAATATGTTTTGATTACAGTTCCAAAGCTTTTCAAAAGGTTCATTCTGAGTTAATATTCTTGTTGATGAGTTCAAGCACGGCCTGCTTTTGACTCAAAGAACCTGCTGCGAATAAAAGGAATAAATTTTCAACATCTATTTCGTCTGCATTAAGTAATCAAAGGATACTCAGTTTCCATACAAATAATTCCTACTCTAAAAAAAAAAAATAGTCTCCTATCTCTCAGAAAAGTGTCTAGAGACTCGTCCCTGCTCCCGAAATTGCTCCTCTGTCCTTCCTCTTCCTCGGTCCCCGGGAGGTCTTTGGCTTAGGAATGTCGAATAAATCGGTTTGAGCCCGTCCCAATTCAGGAATAACGCGCATCGGTGGTTCAATCAGACCAGTCTCCCTCAAGGCGGCCCTAGCAAACCACTCTTGTCTCAATGCCTCTCTCGCGAGCCATCACCTCTGGATCATCCTCAAAGTAGCCCTCCGGATCTCTCGCCTCCGATAATCCTCAGCAAAGACGCCGGTAATATTATTTGGGTTTCCCGTGCCTGTATCCCCGAAAGACCGTCCGGATGGATAATTCTGCTCCCAAGTATTCCGGCGGCGAGCCTCTATAGCCAATTGCGCAGGACCCCGATGCTCCTCATAACAAAACCGTATACTGCGTGGTCGAAATGTAAACCCTCTGGATCGCCGAAGAAGCACACGAGTGGGAAGAAAGCCCTCCGTAAAGGATCTCGCTAAAAACCGTATAGTCCGGGGCTCGGCCATAGACATCGGAACAACATCGATCATCGCCCTCTCCCTCAAAGCTCGAACAATCTGCTGAGGGTACCTATACTGCCTACTCACCAACGATGGGATACAGAAAGAAGATACCTGCAAGCCTGGCAGTCTGACTACTACTGATCCATCCTAAATGTCTCTCATGGTCTGTAAGTTCCAGGCAGAAATCCAAAAGCTCAGATCAGTGGTCTCATACCGTAACAACCTCATCTGCCAACTGTCAACAGCCTCAATCCTCAGCAGCCTACGTGGCCGGGTCACCCAAGGCCTTGCCACCCGACCCTCTGGTAATGGTCCAATCAAGTGAAACCTCTCAGAGAACCACAGAGATAACAAACCAGGGCTGCCTGCTCCCATGAAGTCTGATCCCCCTGCTAACCTGTCAATGCCGTGGTAGGTCTCAGCCAGCAACAATGGTACAATGTCCATTTCCCCGTAGCTAGATTGAATTTGACGAAGATCTACACCCCGATTACCCCTCAGTTGCTTGACAATCTCCAGCAACGTACTTGAGCAGACTCCGGCATATCCACAGAAATAATAAGCCGACAGGGTGAACAACATGAATATATCCAAAGATGCAGAAAGGTCAAACAACTCAGGACGAGACAGGCGTAACCTAGCCATCCGAGTCAAGTCTATGGACCCGTCACCCAGAATCATAAATGACACCTGATCCGCTGGCATACACAAGAAATCCGATAACTGCTCCACAACCGACCGGCCGTCCCGTGGGAATGCTACAGTGACCGTCTCACCCAAGCCTGTCAATGCCCTAAAGTCTTTCATGGTTGGGGTTAGTTCATTGTATGACAAAGAGAAGACATGACGCTCTGAGTCCGAGAAGCAGGAGGCAGCCCGGAGCAAATCCCAGTCGACCCTCCAATCTTTTAAGGACCAAATGCACGGCATATTGTACCGCTTACCCTCCTATGTTGCCTCAGATGAAATCCCCAAATTTCGACAAAGTCCCGATTAAATTGACACTCCCGGGAAGCAACCTCTTCACTATAATGCTCCATTCTCAACCGAAAGTATCAGTCTTGGCCAAAGGAATCGCTTATCTGCCAAACAGGGGTTGCTGGTTTACTCTACTGAGAAGACAGTGCTTGCAAATGAAGCCCGAGCCGACTTAAAAAAAGACCTGTTACTAGCTCCTCTTAGTCGTGCGACACAACAGGCCAAGCAAACATAACATGTCGGGCAACACATTTGGTTAACATCAGACAGTGTGGAAAGGCCTGCAGTGGTTACCCCAGAGCATTTTCCGACTCGTCATCGCTGTAATACACCTCCTACCCTCATAAACATGCCCATGAAAGTACACGAGAGAGAACCCCTACTATACACACATATCTGAGACAGTCCCAAAACCTCATGCACAAACCTGACAAAGCCGACCTTTTAAAATAATGATAGCGTTTCCTTCCCAGAACAGACAGACTCGTGCAAACAAGCTAACATAGGTTAATCTTTGCTAACAAGATAGCTTAGTTAGATGCAGCGCTTGGAGTTGTTGTAGATTCCCTTGCAGGTACAACGATCAACCGAGTCTCACAAAACCTCAAAGACAGGCCCTCAAGACAAGCCGAAAAAAAAAAGAGAAAGAAAGAAGAAGAATACAAAAAGCCCGTATCTGTGATAGCCTCCCAAGCAGAGCCCAACAGAATCCACGGCCCCAAAACCAAAAGAAAGAAGCTGACTCCCCAAAAATGCAGAGTCCCCGGCTTACCGAACCAAAAGAAAGAAGTCGACTCCCCAGAAATGCAGAGTCCCCGGCTTACGGAACCAAAAGAAAGAAGTCGACTCCCTAGAAATGCAGAGTCCACGGCCCCAAAACCAAAAGAAAGAAGCCAACTCCCCAGAAATGCAGAGTCCCCGGCTTACCGAACCAAGCGAGAAAGAAACTAACTCCCCAGACAAGAGCAGAGTCCCCAGCTTCCCAAGCAAAGCTAAGGGCACAAAAGAAAAGACGAACAATCAGCAAGGACAGTCCAGCAACAAGACCGACAAAAGAACAACAAAGAGCAGAAACGGAAGTAGCGTGAGTCCCCTGGCAGCTACACTTATCCCCAACAGAACAAACGGAGGTAGCGTGAGTCCCCTGGCAGCTACACCTATCCCCAATAAAGCAGAAGTAGAAGTGGTATGAGTCCCTCCGGCATCCACAAAGACCAGTTGCAGCATGAGACCCTCCGGCAGCTACAACTCGTCAGCAGCAGTAGTGTGAGACCCTCCGGCAACTACCCTGCACCAAAAGAAGTGGTATGAGTCCCTCCGGCATCCACAAAAGACCAGTTGCAGCATGAGACCCTCCGGCAGCTACAACTCGTCAGCAGCAGTAGTGTGAGACCCTCCGGCAACTACCCTGCACCAGAAGAAGTGGTATGAGACCCTCCGGCATCCACAAAAGACCAGTTGCAGCATGAGACCCTCCGGCAGCTACAACCTGGCACTAAAGGCAGCTACTAGCCAACCGCAGTAGTACCGACCCCTCAAGAAGTCACAGGTAAGCACAGCAAAGGTATGAAGACACATTTCTACCCCTTTCTTGCTTGTAGTTAGTAATTTCTGAACTACAATTTGGCTTGATTCCCTTCTTTAAGGGATACATAGGACTCCTTTCTCAGAAAGGTCCAGCCATTAAACTCCCCGATTAACCCTCTAGCCCGTTACCTTATCCTGTGATGCTTATTGGGATTAGGACTTATTTTATCGACAACCCCACTTTTTCCAAAAGTGACATTGCCGAGGGGCTCTGTAAGTACGCCAATCCAATTCGCAACCTTTTAGATGCATTTTAACATAATAAAATTGCATTAAGGGGCATTTTGGTAAATTCACGGCCGATCCCGAGACTTTCGGAAACATTTCATAAGTTTCCCATGAAGGAAGTACCTTTTGGTACCTTACTCATGAAAGGGACTTGTTGGGAATAAACCTTTTTGGACCTTTTGGGTATTTAGGCCTGAATGTTCCAGAAACTGGTTTTGGCGCCAAAAACGGTTGAGGCCACCTTGTGTCACGCGACAAGTCGAGGCATGGAAAGTGGCTACGTATAGTCATGCGACACAAGGTGACCACTAACTGCAGCCTATAAATAAGACCCTCCTACTCTCAGAAATGGATCCCAACTTTAGCCTACTGTTACTCTGCAGAAATTGCATCATAACAAAGCCCCCCAAACACATTTCTCTCTCTCTCCTACCTTCAACCTACCCAATTCTCTCTAATCCAAACCCATTTCTCCAACCAACTCACTTGGACCATCTTGCATCAATTCCCTCAGGATTTCAAGGCCAAAAACAACCAATTGAAGGGTCTTGTATCTAACTTGATACAGGATTCGGGGAAGCATCAAGGGTAACGAAATCTCAACTCCCTCCTCTCTCTTCCTTTAATTAAATTCTCTATAATTTCATTGTCTACTTCTGTTAGGATTCCAATCGACTCCATCTGTCTAGATTACTGAATCCCAATCGCAATCTCTCTGTTTAAGTCATTTGATCTGTGTAATTGAATTGCTCTTGTTGAATACTTGCTTGAATTTGGTGGTCAAACCCCAAAGGGGGTGTGGATCTACCCATATCCACACTCCCGGGGTCGATTTGTTGTTATTTCTGTATTTCGTACATACTTTGGTTAATCAATTAGATCTGTTTTAGTTGTTGTTGATTCTGGTGTTCATTGTGTAAGTTTCTGCAGATGGTCTCTGTATGTCACGCAACATATTGTTCCAAGGTGATCCTGTGTCACTTGACATATGTGGTCACTGGAATCATATGTCATGCGACATATCGTGACCTATTTGCAGAAACCTTTTTCAGTTTTAATCTGTTTTAGATTGTTGTAGCAGGGATGTGGCCTCCCTCAATAATGGGTTCACAAGTTGTAAATCTCAATTCATATTAATAAGATGCATGATTACCACACTTGTTCATTGTCAACATTTGCACACACTTTGGATTTTGCTTGGATGTTTAATTGAAAGACTCGTCTACGGACGAGGCGTGTTGGGTGAACTCTCGGTTCTTCCCAACACGTAACCTGACCTCCGAACCCGTGTTTTCTCTCTAAAAAAAGGTTTTCATTATTTCCTCTCAAAAACGGCGTGGCGACTCCTTTACTTTCATCATTTCGAAATAAACCGAAATTTCGGGCGAGCGCACATTCACCGTCTAGGTCTGTTAGCTTCATTGCACCTCCGGAGAAGATCTTTTGGACCACGAACGGGCCGATCCATGTTGGTTCCCATTTCCAAGCATTTTGGTTCGGGTGGGAGGATTTTCTTTGAGTACCAGATCGCCTTCCCTGATGTCTTTAGATTTGACTTTCTTGTCAAAAACCCTAGCAATTCTGCTTTGGTAGGCTCGGATGTTCTCCATGGCCTTTAGTCTGCGCTCGTCTAGCAGAGCCAATTCGTAGTGTCGGCTTCTCGGGCATTTCTCGTCCTCGTGTGGTCATTTTTCTGGTGATCCTTTCAAGGGTTTTGTTTGTTGCTTCTACTGCGCCATTAGTTTGCGGCCTGTAGAGAGAGGACTTATGGCGTGTGATCTTGAATTCGGTCAACAGTCTGTCGCATTCTCCTTCGAAGTGTGATTTGTTGTCGGATATGACCTCGTTCGGGATGCCGTATCGACATATGATGTTTTCCTTGAGGAAATGTGCTACCTTCTTGGTAGTTAGCACTTTGTAGGACTTGGCTTCGACCCATTTTGTGAAGTAGTCGATGGCTACCAAGACGAGCTCGTGGCCATTGCTTCCGGGTAACGCGAACTTCCCGATGACGTCAATTCCTCAAGTGGCGAAGGGCCAGGGAGTGGTCATGCAATAGAGATTGTGAGGGGGGAGATGGTTGAGGTTGGAGAACAGTTGGCACTTATCGCAGCGTCGGATGAAGTGGATGCAGTCTGTCTCCATGAAGATCCAGTAGTAGCCCATTCGAAGAATGATCTGTATCAGGGCTCTGGCATTCATGTGGGGGCCGCAAGCCCCATTGTAGACTTCGTTCATGAGCTCGTTTGCTTTTTCCCTGCTGATGCAGAAGAGGAGCGGTCCTTAGTAGCATTTTTTGTATAGTGTGTCCCCAAGGATGATGAAGTGAGAGGCAAGGCATTTTAGGGCCGTGATGCTCTTGGCTTTGATTCCTTCTTTGCATTTGCCTTCTCGTTCATGAAGGAGGTTTCCCCATTCTTGAGGTATTTGTAGATTTGGTTGTACCATGGCTCATTGATCAACTCAGGCTCTGGTTTGATTTCGTAGCAGTAGGTGGGAATTTCCTTTCTTCTTACTTTGAATGGCTTTATCGCCTTTCCTTCGGGGTTTCCACAAGTGAAGCCAATATGGCTAGGGCGTCTGCAAACCGGTTCTGGTCTCTTGGCAAGTAGTGGAAGGTGACCTCTTTGAATTGCGCAATGAGGTCTTCCATGCATGCGTGGTATTTTTGCAGGCCTGGGTCTATCGTTTTCCATTTGTTGGAAACTTGATTGATGATCAGGTTTGAGTCCCCGTAGACCTCTGGTTTTTGGACGTTCCTTTCGAGTGTGTCCTCTAGTCAGGCGGCGCATGCTTCGTATTCGGCGGCATTGTTGGTTACCTCGAAGTTTAGCTTTAAGGCGATTGGGGTGTGCTAGTCTTTTGGGTCAACCAAGAGCATTCCAATGCCATTTCCTCTTTTGTTGGCTACTCCGTCGAAGAAAATATGCCATCAACTTTTGCCTTCAAGTGCAAAGATTCCTTCGTTTGGAAATTGTGGCTTGGGATCTTTGGCCTCGTCGGTTGGGAAGTCGGCCAATTGTTCAGCCATTACCCGTCCCTTGATTGACTTCTGGTTCACATATTTGATGTCAAACTCTGCCAGGAAGAAAGACCATTTGGCTAGCCTTATTGACATTGATGGTTTGTCGAAGAGGTACTTGACCGGATCCACTTTGGAGACCAAGTGCACTGTGTGCGACAGCATATAGTGTCGTAATTTTTCGATGACCCATACTAGAGTTCCGCATGTTTTCTCGAGGGCTGAGTAGTTGATCTCGCTACCTTGGAACTTTCGAATAACAAAGTAGATGGCATTCTTGACCTGTGACTCTTTCTTTTCTTGGCATAGCATGGCTCGAACTGCGGTGTCGGTCATAGTTAGGTATAGCAAGAGTGGCTTCTCCTCATGGGGAGGGCAAAGGATTGGAGGACCCACAAGGTACGCATTTATCTTTTTGAAGGCGTCTTGGCATTCCGGGTTCCATTCGATGTCTGCATTCTTTTTTATTAGTCGAAAGATTGGCTCGCACATGGAGGTCAACTGATTGACGAAGTGGTTGATGTACTGTAGGCGGCCCATGAAGCTTTTTACTTCTGTTTGGGTTTGCGGTGGTCTCATTTCGATTATGGCCATGATCTTTTGAGGATCAACTTCGATGCCTCGTTTATTGACCATGTATCCCAAGACTTTGCCTAGGATGACTCCAAATGTGCATTTGGCAGGGTTCAACCTCGTTGAATGCTTTCGAAGGCAATCGAAGAACTTTCTCAGGTCGATGAGGTGTTGTCCGTCTGATCCCTTTGAGTGGATGATCATGTATACTTCGATCTCTTTATGGATCATGTCGTGGAAGAGTGTGGTCGCTGCCCGTTGGTAGGTAGCCCCAACGTTCTTTAGTCTGAACGGCATTACTGTGTAGCAGTAGGTTCCCTAGGGGTTGTGAAGGCTGTTTTCTCTTGGTCTTCTTCGGCCATCTTGATTTGATTGTAGCCGGCGAACCCGTCCACGAAGGACTTAATATCGAAATTGGTCGTAGTGTCGACCAGCATGTCTATGTTTGGTAGTGGAAAGTCGTCCTTGGGACTTACTTTGTTAAGATCTCGGAAGTCCACGCAGCAGCGTACTTTTCCATTGGCCCTAGTGACTGTGACTATGTTGGAGAGCCATGTCGGGTATTCGATTACCCTTATAAAGCCGACACGGAGCATCTTTTTGCTAGGTTTTGGGGTTACAAACGCAGCGGAAGAACTTAGAAATAACAATCAAAACCCTAGCCCTTAGATCCGTCTAGCATGATGAGATTAGAAAAATATATGAGATAGATTTTAAATACCTTGAATGCGATTTGTTTGTTCGAAACAAATCTTCAAAAGCAAATTCTCAAAACGAATCTCAAAACCGTTGATGAAGGTTATGATCTTCTCCTTGTTCTAGGCCTTGTGATGAATCAACGATTGAATGTCTTCAAGCTTTTGGTGATAACTTAATCATCCTCTATCGGTAATCCACACGCGAACGGACCAAGAATGCTTCTTGATTGATTGCTAGATGATCTCCGATTATTGAAACGATTTTCTATAATCAATGACTAAAAGTGTTTTTGATCTTTGATTCCTAATCTAGATCTCAATTTTAGTGTTTCATTAACCCCAAAATTAGATGTGTTTTTGGCTGACCAAAGGATTGCCTTTATATCAAATATAAAACCCTAACAATTTGGAAAGAATCCTTGTCAAAAACCAAAACCAAATCTGCCAAGGAAAACGTGTACAAATAGATTTTGGCCACTGGCACGAGTCGTACTCAAGAGCACGAGTCGTGCCCAGTGGCAAAGTATGTCGCGCTACACAACGAGCCAGTAAACCAGTTTTACAGATCAAAGGGCACGAGTCATCCCCTAATGATCGCTCTCTGATACAGTCGTCCCTTCATAAGGCACGACTTGGGCCGGACTGGGATGAGTCATCCTCTGAGCCCAGATTTCACCCTTTTAACCATTTTCAATCCGTTCTTTTGTGTGTGACCCTTTAGGAATTATATTTTATGTTGGTAGTAAGTTTAAGCATCAACCTCACAAGACATAAGTGACTTCTAGAAAATCATTATGTCCACCCAATTAAATATAACATCAAAGCTTGATTCCTTGATAATCAAATGTGACAATCCCTTTGTCCACGATGTCCTATCGAACATGAATCATGATCCATGTCAACTCACATGTTCAATGCTTTCTTGATTCCGAATATGTTGATAATCCAAATGCATTTGATCTCTATCAAATCACTTGAGTGTGGCCACACATTTCATCAACATCATTCATCGAGGGGCCCAAGCAAACATCTCTCTCAACGAGAGGGACATATCCCATCTTGACTTATCATTCTTCCCTACAAGAATCCAAACGTGCCAACATAGCCCTTATTGCTATCCGATTAAAGATAGTGTTAGACTATATCAAATACAATGTTCATCATGTGGAAGACGATGATTATCTCAGGTTCAAAGGATTCAATGACAAGACTATCATGAGATTTAATCATGACAACAGACCATATCATAAATCTCAAAAGTAGGTCATGTCCAATACTTATTCTCTAGCAAGTATCCATAAGTGTAATGTGCATCTCCATGCATATAATCATCTCCATGATTATCCATTACCAACTTATACTAGTTGTTCTCAACAACTAGGGACGCAATTCAATATAATAAACATGTAAACATATAATGAACAAAATAAACATGCTCTATAATAAATGATAAAGAAGATACATAACGGTTCAAGTTTAAACATAACTATAGCCTAGGGCACTACACCAACAATCTCCCACTTGCACTAGGCTCCATCTATATATCGAATACCCATGGACCTCACATGACCATCATGCTTTGCTTGAGTGAGGGGTTTTGTAAGTGGTTCCCCAATGTTATCATCAGTTGATACTTTGCATATCTTAACGTCTCCCAGATCAATAAACTCTCGAATGAGATGGAAACGTCTAAGTATATGTTTGGATCACTCATGTGACCTTGGTTCCTTTGCTTGCGGAATGGCACCATTGTTGTCACAATAAAGTTCCACCGGATTAGTGATACTTGGAACAACTTCCAAGTCACTAATGAACTTCTTGATCCAAACTGCCTCCTTAGCTGCATCGGCTGCCACTATATATTCGGCCTCTGTAGTAGAATCGGCAATAGTACTCTGCTTGGAACTCTTCGAACATATCGCACCTCCGTTAAGCATAAACACAAATCCCGACTGCGATCGAAAATCATCCTTGTCGGTTTGGAAGATAGCATCTGTGTAACCTCTTACAACAAGATCTTCTTCCATCCCTCAAAATACCAAGAACGCATCCTTAGTCCTTCTTAAGTACTTAAGGATCGTCTTGAATGCCATCCAATGGTTCTCACCATGATCAGATTGGTATCGACTCGTCATGTTCAAAGCATACGAGACGTCGGATCTAGTACAAATCATCGCGTACATGATAGATCCAATAGCCGAAGCATATGGAACTTCATTCATCCTATTTCACTCATTAGTTGTCTTATGACACTGTGTCTTGCTAAGAGTAACACCATGACCCATTGGCAAGTTGCCTCTCTTAGAATTTTCCATTTTGAATCTTCTAAGAACTTTGTCAATGTAGGTACTTTGTCTCAAACCAATTATCCTCTTAGATCTATTTCTATAGATCTTGATACCAAGGATGTAAGCGGTGAAATGTGTAGATCCCCTTCTTTAAAAAAAAAAAAAAAGGATGTAAGCGGCTATGCCCATATCTTTCATTGAAAAAAATTTCCCTAACCAATACTTGACAGTCTGAAGAGCAGGAATGTCGTTTCCAATTAGTAAGATATCATCGACATACAATAAGATAAATAATACTACGCTCCTACTGAATTTCATGTATACACAAGGTTCATCTTCGTTCTTGACAAAACCAAACTCTTTGATTTTCTCGTCAAAATGGAGATTCCAACTCCTAGAAGCTTGCTTCAATCCATAAATGGATCTCTGCAACTTGCACACCTTGTTAGAATTTCTTGGATCGACAAAACCTTCGGGTTGTGTCATATACACATCCTCAAGAAGTTTTCCATTAAGGAAAACAGCTTTGACATCCATTTGCCATATCTCATAGTCATAATACGTAGCTATGGCAATCAAAATTCTAACAGACTTAAGCATGGCAACAGGCGAGAAGGTTTCATCATAGTCTACACCATGAGTTTGCCTATATCCCTTTGCTACGAGCCTAGACTTGTAAGTATGCACCTTCCCATCCATGTCAGTCTTCTTTTTGAAGACCCACTTGCACCCTATGGTTTTTACACCTTCGGGTGGCTCAAACAAGTTCCAAACTTGATTATCCGACATGGATTGCAATTCGAATTTCATGGCTTCTAACCATTTATCTGAATCGGGATCGAACATCGCCTCTTGATAAGAAGTAGGTTCATCATTCTCAATGACTTCCACTTCATTACTTTCCAACACGAGAAACCCATATCTCTCAGGTGCGGATCGTAACCTATCCGATATACGATGGACTTGTGGATCTTGAACCGGTTCCACAACTTCTTATGGACTTGGTTCAGTCTCTACTATCGGTTCCATATTATTTTTGGGTTCTTGAACTTCTTCAAGATCAATTTTACTCCCGCTAGATGCTTTATTGAGAAACTGTTTCTCAAGAAAGGTACCATATTGAGCAACAAACAATTTGTTCTCATTGTGGTTGTAAAAGTAATACCCTTTGATTTCCTTAGGGTAACCAACGAAAATAACCTTGTCAGATTTAGGTGCTAACTTATCAGAGACAAGTCTCTTCACATAAGCTTCGCAACCCCAAATCTTCATGAAAGACAAACTAGGTTTTCTTCCATGCCACATCTCATGTGGGGTCTTAGGAGTCGATTTAGTAGGGCCTCTGTTCAGTGTGAATGCAGCCGTCTCTAATGCATGTACCCAAAAGGATATAGGAAGGTCTACTTGACTCATCATCGAATGAACCATATCTAATAGGGTTCTATTCCTCCTCTCGGAAACACCATTCCATTGTGGCGTTCCGGGTGGAATCAACACTGAAACAATTCCACAGTTTTTTAGATGATTGTCAAACTCTTGGCTCAAATACTCACCACCACGATCTGATCGAAGTGCTTTAATTGTTTTTCCAAGTTTATTTTGTACTTCATTTTGAAATGTTCTAAACATTTCAAACGATTCACTTTTGGACTTCATCAGATAGACATAGCCATATCTAGATATGTCATCAGTTAATGTAATGAAATACCGAAATCCTCCCCTAGCAATGCTGCTCATTGGTCCGCATACATCAGTATGTATTAAGCCCAATAAGTCACAAGCCCTTTCACTAATCTTAGTGTATGGTGGTTTGGTCATTTTGCCCAATAAACAAGATTCGCATATCTCATATGATTCATAATCATGTTAGTCTAACATTCCATCTTTATGGAGTTTAGAAATGCGTTTCTCGTTTATATGACCAAGCCGGCAATGCCACATGAACGAGTAATTCACGTCATTCGGTTTAGACTTCTTGTCCACATGATAAACATTTTCAACACTATTTTGTTTCTCTTCAACATCAAGAACGTAAAGGCCATTAAATGAATTTGCAATACCATAAAGCATATCATTTAAATAAATATAAAACTTCTTATTCTTAATAAGAAAATTACACCCTTCATTATCCAAACAAGAAACTGAAATAATATTTCTACTCAAATCGGGAACATAGTAACAATTGTTCAAAACAAGTACTAAGCCACTAGGTAAAGTTACATCATATGTCCCTACGGCTAATGCAGCAACTCTTGCACCATTCCCCACACGTAGATCAACTTCACCTTGTTTGAGCAGCTTTCTATTACTTTGTCCCTGCACATCTAAATAAATGTGAGATCCACATCCGATATCTAATACCCATGAACTAGAAACAGAAAGGAAAATATCTATCATATAGATACCTGAATCAGAAGCAATCGCATTGCCCTTTTTCGCCTTTAGGCCTTCCTTGTAAGCCTTGCAGTTGCACTTCCAATGACCAACCTCTTGGCAATGGTAGCTAACCGCATCCTTTTGAGACACTTTGGGAGCCTCTGTGGCAACGGCAACTTTTGTCTTAGGTTTAGCAACACTTGCTTTACCTTTGACATCTTTCTTGAACCCTTTGCATTTGTTAACCATTAACACAGTATCGGTTTGGGGCTTCTTGATATTCTTATCTACGGTCTTAAGCATCGCATGAAATTTCAAGATATTCTTATCCATTCCAGTCATGAGATAGTGCATAATGAAATGACCATAACTTTCGGGCAATAAATTTAATATCAAATCCGTGGCGAGTTCCAAACTCATCGGATTACCAAGCCTTTCGAGACGCTCAATGTGACCCTTCATCTTAAAGACATGAGCTCCCACCGATTGCCCCTCTTGCATCTTGCATGCAGTTAGGGTCTTAACCACATCAAACCGCTCATTTCTTGCTTGCACTTGGAACATTTTCTTTAAGCGCTCAGGAAGATCAAATGTTGTCTCTATGTGCTCAAGGTCCTTCTGAAGAGCCTTAGACATAGTGGTAAGCATAAGGCATGCAACATCTGTAGAATCATCATTATGTTTCTTATGTGCATCCATATCTGCCTTTGAAGCATTTGCAGCAGGTTGAGGTGGAATGGGTTCATCGAGAACGTAAAGTTTCTTCTCTTGCCTTAGAACAATTCTAAGGCTTCTGATCCAATCAGAATAGTTTGAACCGCTCTCTTCAAGCTTGTCCTTCTCAGGACTGATCACAGTGACAGGGGTTGGTTATTGTGATTAGCCATTCTACAATAAAATATGCAAACAATATAAGCATATATCAATATCAACACATTTATCATCTAAGAGCAAATAATGTATTTCATAAATAATCCCACTAAATTATACACCTTCAAATACAAACACGTATCATATAATCATAGTAGGCTAAGATCCATATTTCACTTGATTTTGGTTTAATTGAGTCAATGCCCGAAATCAAGCTATTTAGGTAGAAACATCAATCATATCATTATATAACTCTTTGTTCTTTTATGAGATTTCCTTAGACATCATATGTCAAAAACATGTTTTAAATATCATCCATGCCTTGGGTCAAATCTCATTTGAAAGCACCAATTAAGTCAAAACATTTTTCAAATGTATGAGACATGGAATGATGCACCTAACTGAGTCAAAACTACATCAATCATTATCTCATCTTGATCACAATTTAAGATATAAGATGCACCCAACTGAGTCGAAACTACATCAAACACCCTAAAGTATCACAAGTGTTCTAATCAAGGAATGGCATAAGACTTAAATATTTAGAAGGGTTCCATATTGTAACAAACATCGCATGGTTGCAACATAAATCTCACGTGTACATAATTATGAACATAGGGCTTCACAAAATTTCATGCAAACAATTTGATTCAATTTTGAGAAATTATAAATTTTAATTTAATCATATTAAGCAAATCATCAACCTATGTGATAAACTAATCATATTAATCCATCATAAATCATAACCATGGCATATCATATATACATGTTTGTCATAAAAACAAAACACATAAAATCTAGATCTATTTCATATAGCATGGATAGCAAATAATCAAATTAAATCTAGCATGCCAATTTCAATCCTAATCATGTCAAGACATGGCTCTGATACCACTGTTGGATTTTGGGGTTACAAACGTAGAGGAAGAACTTAGAAATAATAATCAAAACCCTAGCCCTTTGATCCGTCTAGTGTGAAGAGATTAGAAAAGTATATGATATAGATTTTATATACCTTGAATGCGATTTGTTTGTTCGAAACGAATCTTTAAAAGCAAATTCTCAAAACGAATCTCAAAACCGTTGATGAAGGTTTTGATCTTCTCCTTGTTCTAGGCCTTGTGATGAATCAACTATTGAATGTCTTCAAGCTTTTGGTGATAACTTAATCACCCTCTATCGGTAATCCACACGCGAATGGACCAAGAATTCTTATTGATTGATTACTAGATGATCTCCGATTATTGAAATGATTTTCAATAATCAATGGCTAAAAGTGTTTTTGATCTTTGATTCTTAATCTAGATCTCAATATTAGTGTTTCATAAACCCCAAAATTAGATGTGTTTTTGGCTGACCAAAGGATTGTATTTATATCAAATATAAATCCCTAACAATTAGGAAAGAATCCTTGTCAAAAACCAAAACCAAATCTGCCAAGGAAAACGTGTACAAATAGATTTTGGCCCCTGGCATGAGTCGTGCTCAAGGGCACGAGTCATGCCCAGTGGCAAAGTATGTCGCGCTACACAACGAGCCAGTAAACCAGTTTTTCAGATCAAAAGGCACGAGTCTTGCCTAAGGGCACGAGTCGTGAGCACGACTCATCCCGTATAGCATGAGTCGTCTCTTAATGATCGCTCTCTCATACACTCGTCCCTTCACAAGGCACGACTTGGGCCAGACTGAGACTAGTAGTCCCCTGAGCCCAGATTTCACACTTTTAGCCATTTTCAATCCGTTTTTTTTTTGTGTGTGACCCTTTAGGAATTATATTTTATGTTGGTGTAAGCGTTGTGAGAAAGAAATTCCGATTCTTTTTGTTTTTATGAGTCGCCACCTATATTATTTGATTGGAAACATAGAAAAACCATTTGAAAGAGATTTGGGTTCGGGGCTTAGGTTATGAAATGGGTAGGTTTAGAAGGCATCCATTTCACCCAATCCGGAGATCGGTCTTGCTAAAGAAAAGAGAGGTTTTTCAAAAGAAGAAGTAAAAAACGAATCCAAATACTACAAATAAAGGTCCATTTGACGAGGTCAAACGGAATGTAGAATCGATTGCTTCGAGACCGTCTCCATGATTTGGAGAGGCTCTAGGCCGATCCTAGATTCTATGGACTTATACCACTCTAACAATCAATTAGAAGGAAGATTGGGAATTACCTTGCGTGAGGTGATTTGGGCAGAGTTTCGACTCAAGTTTAGAGTCGACCCTTCACACGGACAGAGCTTCGCCTTGGTCCTTGATTTGGAGGTTGATGCTTGATTATCAACAAGGTTGACAAACAAACTATGAGGTGAGTTTTAGGGTGATTTTGAGGGATTCTTTCAGGGAAAGAAAACGACAAAATGTGTGTGTGTTGTGTAAATTCGAGGTTTGGGATTTTCGACCTCCGACCCCCGATCCCTTGGAAGTCACCAAGTATTTATAGAGGTTGGATATGAAGAAGTGGAGAGTTAAAACCCTATCAGATGGTTCTAGACCTCCTCTCCCATTGGTTGACCGGAGAGATAAAGTTTTATCCCGAAAAGAGGTTGAAATCGACGAGGAACCGTCGCCCTCGCAATCCGCAGAGGGGATATCTCGCGCGAGACACGCCATCTCGCGGCGAGATATTGCTCCTGTGGACAGTTTTGTCCTTTCCTCGTTATCTCGTATGCAGTTTAGTCCCAAACTAACGGTAGTTAGTCAAAACTTTAACGAAACATGACGAAATGGTGGATTTCTACTTCTTGACTCAAAGCGAGACTTAGAGTGGTATAAGTATGATCCGATGTGTTCAGAATGGGGTGTCTACAGAGCCCCTCGGCGACAAGTCTTATGAAAGAAGTCATGTCGACGATAGAAAAGACATCATTCTGAACATCGGGATGGTCGTGTCGCACGGCTGCCTACGTATCTCTATCGGAGAATCAGACCAAAACGTAGTTCGACTCCAAAACACGAAAAGGCTGCTTTAGGTATTTTGAAAATCATTTGAAAATCGTGGAGATTTTATTTTCGAAAAGGCAAATTCATACTGAGGAATCAAATCAAGACCCAATTCTGAATATACCTGTCTGTCTGAAGATTCGCCTGTCTGGGCTCCGAACCTGTGGGAAATATGTTAGAAAACAAAGGCTCACCTGTCCGGCCATCTGAGTCCTGTCGTTTTTTTTTTTTTTACGATTCGCCGTTCTGGGCTCCGAATCGGGCTTTTTACTGTTGGGGATGACGATTCACCTGTTTGGGCGTTGAATCGGGCTTTTGGTTCGACGATCCACCTGTCTGGGCGTTGGACCGAGCTTTTTGATGACGATCCACCTGTTTGGGCGTTGGACCGGGCTTTTGGTTCGACGATCCACCTGTTTGGGCGTTGGACCGGGCTTTTTGGTTTGACGATCCACCTGTTTGGGCGTTGGATCGGGCTTTTGGTCTGACGATCCACCTATTTGGGGGTTGGACCGGGCTTTTGGTTTGACGATCCACCTGTTTGGGCGTTGGACCGAGCTTTTAATGTGATGATTCACCTTTCCGGGCTCTGAATCATGTGGATTGAGTTGATCTTTGGACCACTCGGTTCTCGGGCGACTGGTGCCGTACCGGGCGATCGTGCGCATGTCACGTTTGGCTCGTTCCGTGACTTGAGGTACCGTTTTTTCCATGTTTCCTTGCTAGTTTATCATTTCCAAGGGTAAATGTGTCAAAATTTTGAACTTTGACGTTGCGTAGACGCTTATTGTCGAGGACAATTTTGTCCTTTTCCAGAAGGTTTATCTCGCCGCGAGATATGATATACCGCACGAGATATCTACTGTCGGAGCATATAAACAGCAGCTCTTGCTTATTTTGAAAACATTATTTTCAAAATTTCCCTCCCTAGCTCGAGCCAAGGTTGTTTTTCTCCGCAATTTTTCATGGATTGCTTGGTGTTTCTTCCTTCCAATCAATTCTCAATCCCTCCTCTCTCCATAATCAATGGCTCAAGAACAAAGGAATCCTATCTTGGGGAGTTATTTCCTAGGGAAGGATTATCCCCGCGATGATCTCACCTTTGATAGGCACGCCCACATCTCTACCGCTGTCCGGGAGGGCTTGGTAAGAACTCTATCTTTACCTCTTGTTTCTTGTATTGCATTGATTTGAATCCCTTTTCCCTTGAATTCAAAAATTCCCTCAATGGCCTTGGTTCATGTTTGTGCTTAGAACTAGGTTTCCCTTGCATGCTTTGATTTTGTGCATTTTCTTTGGATGTTTGTTGTTGCATCGTGTGCATATGAGCCTCCTACACATCATGGATTGTAGGAGAGGTTGATTCGGATCACGAATGGCATCCTTGGGCAAGCTTTTCTTGTACGCACGCCAAGTGTTCGATGAAATGCCCCAATGAAAAATTTCTTCTATTTCATTGATTTCTTGACATGGAATGATTTCTAATGTTGCCCTTTTTGTTTTTCCTCTGTTTTGCAGTCATATAGGCCAATTAAGAACTGTCGGGGGAGTCCGAAAATGGCTAAGGCGGTTTGGGACAAGATCAAGGATCTTGACGGCGTCCGAGCTAGGGTGGCCCAAACGGGTTTGTTGACTTTTGTTGACAATCTTAGGGGAATTAGGCGGACCCCCCAAGTTCTCCAGGCTATTCGGGAGAGGTGGTGGGACACTACCCACACCGTTCACTTGCGCTTCGGGGAAGCGACCATGACTCCGACTGACTTTCTTGCCATCACGGGGTTGGAGTTCATTGGTGATCCCCTGCCGAAGACTTCGGGTTATAAGCCTGCGGGTCCAGCCGTGTGGAGGCAGTTGATCGGTTTCGTCCCTAACAAGGTTAAGGGATTTGCTGCTGAGTTGACACCCCTCCGGCGTCAGATTGATGATTATGCTGAGAAGCCAAATATGCATACTGATCGGTTGGTGAGGGGTGCCCTCTGGTATATCCTTTCTGAGACTATTTTTGCGAACCATTCTTCTACGGCCCGTCTTTCTCTGTTACGTTTGTTGGTTGATCTGGATGAGGTGAGCGGCTATGATTGGGGCTCAGCGGGACTGGCCTTCTGCTACCACGACATGGATGAGGCGTGTAGGCACACCAAGGATACTCTATCCGGGTATTCTTATGCCTGGGAGGTATGCTCTTTGATTCTGTTTCTGTTTTCTGTCTGTATGCTCTATCTGCGTTTCCGCCGAATCTGCTCGTTTTCTTGTGCGTATATGGGGCTACACCGTCCTTGGCCGTATAGGTTTGAGTTGGAGAGCCGGGCCCCTTTGTTTCCTGGATATCGGAGGCGGAGCCACCCGAATCGGAGCGTTGATGAGGAGGAGGACTAGGATTGGACTTTGACGGTGGCGGAGGCGCGGGCCATGCTGGACACCTTTGAGTACGAGAGGCTGGGCCTGTATCCTTGGACCCTGTTAGAGCTGGAGGTGCATCGAGCTTGGGATGCCACCGGGATGCAGAGGATGCTGGCATCTTTGGAGATACCATGTATCTCGGTGAGCGGGTCTTGCCACAGCATGGCCGGGGTAGACTATCATACGTGGTGCCGGGCGGATCCGCCGAGGTCGATGTATCCCACCCACTCTATTCCGGAGGATGATTATGCTAGTCTTCCGGTAGGGGATGTGGCGACGGCTTGTGTCATCCCCGGGCCTCTTATGCCGAGTTTCGCCTCGATTGATGGGTCCCCTCCTCGGTGGGGGATAGGCGATCACATGCTCGTGGCTCCACCTCCGCTTCGCTTCAGTTCATCGGCCCCTAGCACTTCCTCTCAGGCTACCGGTTCTCTGCCTTTTGCCCCAGACTACGGCCCTCTGAGCTACACGTATATGATGGGGAGCATGCCGATGATGGGGCACATCCCGTCTCCTGATCAGGTTCCCGAGGGTTACCACCTCCCGGCTGATGTTTCTTCGATATGTTTCTGTTTCTCGTATTCGTCCATATAAGTGTATATGTCCGACTTCATCTGAGCATCTTCTTTTCTTTGATTGTCAGGTCACCATATCCGCGGCCGATTACAACCGTGGAGCGACCAAGATGGCTGGGTTGATGGCTTTGGTGTCGGACCTGTCCGAGAGGCTGTTCCAGAAGGCTTCTTCGGCGGCCTCGACGGTGGCCTCGGCTATGACCCCTACTTGCGGAGCCAAAAGGTCGAGGAGGGATGGTAGCCCCCCTGGTGGTGATGGCGGAGGTGCTGGCGGCTCAAGCGACTTGATGGCGTGATCCCCTCCCCTTTTTCTCTATCTGATTATCTGTACATATTGGCCGTGTGTGGGCCTGAGATAAATTTTTTTCTTTCTTTTCTGGTACCTGTTAGGAACAAGTAGGTAGCACAAAACAATGGGTTTTTTTTTCTTAGCCCCTAATCCTAGGTCTAATTAGTTTAATTACCTTTCTCGACTTTCCATGTGCTTTTCGGAAATGGGAATGGCCGATAGGCCGCAATTTTGAGCCTGAGTATGGTGTTTTATTGCATGTTATGAATTGTACACGCAGGTTTTTCGAGACTTGCTTCGTCAAGCCTGGGGCTAGATCGCCGTTTGAGTAGAACCGCTGTTGCTTTGCCGTAGGTATATCTCGCGCGAGATAAGGTGTCTCGCACGAGACACGCTACCCGTGTAAATCTCTTCCTTTTTCGAACAGATTTTGACAGCTTTTCCCTATAAAAATCACCCCGTAGTCCGGCCGATAACTCATTCTAGCCTTTCAAACTCTAGAGATATCCTGTTAGGGTGAAACTCTTGTCTTCTTCTTCAACCCTGTGATCCATGGCCTCCAAGCAGATTGCCCCAACGTCCATGATTGTCGATGATTTTTCTTTGTCCTCTGAAGTGATTGCCTCTTTCAAGCAAGCATCAAGGGATTTTGTAAGATCGTTTCGCAACCGGTCTCGCAACAAGTTTATCGCAGAATTCGGATTTAGAATTCTTTTCACTTTGAAGAACCTCCAACCGGATTGGAAGTTATTGCGGTGGTGCCGCTCGATTTTGGGATCCCTCTATTCATCTTTTCAATTTTTCTTTGAATGAGATGGTGCCTACCGTGGAGGAATTCGCTATTATCTTGGATATTCCTTTGATCGGTGAGATTGTCGTTCCTAAGTATCATAGGAATCATTCGGAGGCTTTGAACGAATTGTTAGGGATCCCCTTGATACTTGCTATGGGTTGGTTCACCGCAAGTGGGTTGATTGCTCTTCTTTTTCCGGACGCTTCCGGTGATTATGATGATGACGCTTTTCATGTCCATAAGCGGAACTTTCCTCGGCTCTTTCTCTTTTCGGAGATGTTTTGTTTACGTGTGGACGGCTTGGTCGATTCCCAACCGGTGGAAGTTGTTCTCGCAGCTAGAAACGTTCTAGGAACATTATTCCGCTAATCTTGGGTGAGACCCTTCATGGTCTTGATGAGCCGCATAGGATCGGCGTCATGACTCAAGGGAGTCCCCTTCGTTGACTATTTGGCTTAGGGAGCATCTCAAGTTGATAGGTCCCCCGTTGGAATATTCTCCCTTTACATATCATACGCGAAAGTTGTTGATCAAAGATCTTTCGCCGGATGAATGGGCCGAGTTGATTGCGAAGACCGAAACCGCCGATATTCTCTCGGTGTCCACCTTATTGGAGGTTAAACAAGTATGTTGCCAATACCAAGGGTTTTGACAGGTTGTTCTTCCGGGTTTGCGAGATTCCTCCTTTTACTTTCCCAAGCGGGTGCTCCGTCGCTTTGGTCGCCAGCCAGACACTTATCTTTTCGAAGGAGCTTCTCGTGTAGTGTCTTATATTGGTGTAGAGTTTGCGCAGGTGCTAGCTCAAGCATGGGGTGAAGGAACTAATCGGGACCGTTGGTCGAACCTTCGGACTTTTAATGCAAGCATCTTCCTGTCTGACAAATATTTGGATTGGTTCCTCCATACCGGTCATCCTAGTGCAGAGAAGATTGATGATTTGCGGCTTTCACTGCTAAGAGATTCTTTTGTAGCTAGCAGTATCTTGCGAAGGAGTGAGGCTCAGTCTGATCCTGCCAATGTACGGACTGATCCAACCCAGGATTTCCTTAATGGGGATTGGTACGAGAGGCGAGGCAAGGGAATGCCTGGAAAGACGCAAGCTTTGGATAGGCCTCATGTCTTCAAGAGATTTTCGGAATTTGTCTTTAATCGTCTCGAGGGATGTTCTGCTTTGAGAGGCTCAAAGCGCAAGGAGGATCACGACGACGGTGGAGACCATGTCCGCCGGCCAACCAAGTCAATGAAAGGCTAGATCTTTAGGAGTACCAAGAGATTGCTTTGATAGATCAATTGTTTCTGCTTTATTAGTATTTTTTTTTTCAAGTTTGTTAGCTTAGCAAATTAGTCGTTGTGGTTAGGATTTCCCTATTGTCATTAATGAAACGCATTCGATTAATAAAAGGGACAACTTTGATTTATTTATTTGATTAGACCGAACCCGAAGGCTGCCTACGTTCCTCTTTACAAAGAATTAAACAAGAGGCTCGTGTCCAATGTAGTTCATTTTTGAGAAAAGGACAAAATATGGCTCTGTGCCGTGGGGTAATCTCGCGAGATAAGGCCCCCTTTTTTTTTTTTTTTTTTATGCACACCCTTTCTTTTGCCTAGACCGCCCCTTCGGGTTTTCAATCTAGCGGGCTTCTTTTCTTGTGCTAGCTCTAATTTTTGCCTAGGTCGTCCTTTCCGGGATTTTCAACCTAGCGAGCGATTTCTTTTAAGGAGGCCAAGCCACGCGAAGTACTTCTTGATCTTGTCCATGTTGACCGGCTTCGGTAGTTGATCTCCGTCTAAGTCTACCAGCTGAAGGGCTCCCCCAGAGAATATCTTCTTTACAATGTAGGGTCCTATCCATCTTGGTCCCCACTTGCCTAACGGGTTGAAAGGTCCGGGACGATGCTCACGAGCACCGTGTCGCCTACTCGATGTTCCTTGTCTTGACCTTTTTGTTGAAAGCTCTTGCCATTCTTCTTTGGTAAACCTGAGTGT
This sequence comes from Adenophora triphylla var. japonica, assembly GCA_022495995.1. NCBI lineage: Eukaryota > Viridiplantae > Streptophyta > Magnoliopsida > Asterales > Campanulaceae > Adenophora > Adenophora triphylla. Next base: position 394,992 of record JAFEMH010001193.1, on the reverse strand, counting down.
GTTCAGCCGCTTTCAACCTTCTTTCGTCTAATAGGGCTAGCTCTTCGTATCTGCTTTCTAGCCAGTCGACTTCATTCACTTGGTTTTCTAGGAGAACCCTTAGTGATGGTATTTCCAATTCTATCGGTAAGACAGCCTCTCCATCCCGAATGTGAGGGCGTAGGGAGTTTCTCCGTAGCCGTTCGGATCAAGTGCGGTACCCCATAGTGTGAATGGTAGCTTGTCGGGCGCTCTTTTCCAAAGGATCGCCGTTTTTCCGATGATAGTCTCGATTGTTTTGTTCGCGGCTTCAACCGCTCCGTTTGTTTGAGGCCTATAAGGAGACGACTTGTGTCTCGTGATTTTGTACTCGGCCGCAGGCGATCGGTTTCCTTTTCGAAGTGTGACCCATTATCGGATATCATCTCTTGTGGAACCCCATATCGGCAGATGATGTTGTGCTTGATGAATTCCCGCAACCTTTCTCGGCATTCGTAAATTTGTAGGAGGCGGCCTCGACCCATTTAGTGAAATAGTCGATGGCTACTAGGACGAAACAGTGTCCGTTGGCTCCTGCGGGTGTGATCTTTCCAATCACGTCTATTCCCCATGTAGAGAACGGCCAAGGTGAAGTCATTGGGTACAGCAAGGAAGGCGGTGCATGCCGAAGATTGGCGTGTATTTGACACTTGTGGCACTTCTTGACCATTTTGGTACAGTCGGCTTCCATGGTCAGCCAAAAGTACCCTTGTCTGATGATCTTTTTGGCGAGCATGTTTCCGCTCATGTGGGTTCCACATATGCCTTGATGAACATGGTCCATTATTTCCTGGGCCTCTTCCTCAGTGGCGCAAAGGAGGTTTCCTTGGGAATGTTCCTTGAATAAGCGGCCAACAGTGATGACGTAATTGGCAGCCAACCTCTTAAGGGCGATCTGAGTCTTCAGGTCTGTCTCAGGTGGTATGGTTCCATCTAGGATGAAATACCAAATGTCGTGGTACCATGGTTTCCCTTCGGAGTTTTCAACAATGCACCTTTGGATAACCATTTGTCATTGCAGTCGTGAAGATCTATAACGGCGCAGTATGCAGGAGTTGCACGCCGTGTTATCTTGAAGGGTTTAACTGCTTTTCCTTTAGGGATTTCGACCAAAGAAGCAAGTGTGGCTAATGCGTCCGCAATGTTTGTCTCTGGGGAGATAGTGGAATGAGACATCTTGAAATTGTTGCGCCAGCTCTTGGAGATGGGCACTGTATCTTTGAAGGGTTGGATCTTGGACCCTCCACTTCTTCAATGTCTGATTGATGATCAATCGGGAATCCCCGAATACCTCGAGTTCACCACGTTGCGTTCTAGGGCTGCCTCAAGCCCCGCTATGCAAGCCTCGTATTCTCGTGGTATTGTTGGTGGCGTCAAAGTCAAGACGCATCGCTAGTGGAGTGTAGATGTCGTTAGGGTCTACCAATACCATTCCGATGCCAAACCCTCTCTTGTTGGCTGCGCCATCGAAAAATAATTGCCACTTATTTTCTTCTATGCTTAGGATGTCCTCATCAGGGAATCGCGGGTCTTCCCCCTTCACTTCGTCGCAAGGAAATTCGGCCAACTGATCTGCGAATACACTCCCTCTGACGGATTTCTGAGTGACGTAAGTGATATCATACCCCGCGAGCATGAAGTACCATTTGGCTAGTCTCGATGACAAATTTGATTTGTCTAGGATATATTTCAAAGTGGATCCATCTTTGCAATGAGACTGGACCGGAAAGGCTTCCATATAGTGCTTTAGCCTTTGTGATACCTGCACGAGAGCAACGCATGACTTGTCGAGTGGAGAGTAGTTGATTTCACCGCCTTGGAATGCGGGCCGACAAAGTAGATGGCATTTTCTCGTGTGCGAAGTCGTTCTTGAGCAAGCATAACCCCTAATGCGTTGTCTCGTGATTGTGAGGTACAACTTCAAGGGCTTCTCCTTGTGTGGTGGAACCAGGATAGGTGGGGAAGTCAAGTAGTGCTTAACTTCCTCGAATGATTCTTGACATTCTTCGGTCCACTCTTGAGGTGCGTTTTTCTTAAGCGCTTTAAAGATGGGGTCGCACATTGTAGCCGCTGATTAATGAATTGACCGATATATTGGAGTCTCGCCCATGAATCCCTTTACTTCTTTCGTGTCCCGGGTGGAGGCATGTCTCGTAATGGCCTTTATCTTGGCGGGATCTCGCTTCTATGCCGCGTTCGTGACCATGTATCCCAAGACTTTCCCTTTGACTACTCCGAATGAGCATTTGGCGGGGTTGAGTCTCATTTTGTGCCGTCTCGCCGATTGAAGAATTTTCTCGAGATCTCTCAAGTGTTGGCCATCCGTCCCCTTCGAGTGGATAATCATGTCGTCCACATACACCTCTATTTCTTTATGGATCATGTCGTGGAATAGTGTCGTGATCGCTCTCCGATAGGTAGCCCCGGCATTCTTGAGGCCAAACGGCATGACCGTGTAGCGTAACGTTCCCCAAGGTGTGGTGAATGTTGTTTTGTGCCGGTCCTCTTCTCGCCATGAGGATTTGGTTATACCCTCGCGAACCCGTCAACGAATGAGCGGACCTCGTATGCCGCCGTGGCATCGACCAACATGTCTATGTTTGGTAGTGGGAAGTCATCTTTAGGGGATGCCTTGTTCAAGTCTCTCGAAATCAACACGCACTCGTATTTTCCCGTTCGACTTGGCTACTTGCACCGTGTTTGCTAACCATTCCGGATATTCAATCACTTTGATGAACCCTACATTCAAGAGTTTCATGATTTCTTCTTTCACTTGCATTGACCATTCCGGCTTGATTCTCGCGTAGTTTCGCTTGACCGGCTTGGCGTTGGGTAGCAGTGGTATCTTGTGTTCTACGACCGATTGATTCAACCTGTGCATATCTTTGTAGGACCAAGCGAATACGTCGACATATTCTCCGAGGAGCCGGGTCAAGGTTTCTCTCGTCTTCCCCTTGAAGAAGCCGCCGATCTTTGTTTCTCTCGGGGTCTTCCGTCATCCCAAGATTAACCGTTTGCATTTCTTCGTCGTTAGCAGGGCCATTCTTTCCACAACGACCTACTTGCTTAGCTAATTCTTTTAAGATTTGTTCGTTATCTTGATCTATCTCATCGTATGATTCATTATTAACGTGTTCGTTATATTGATTATTATTAGTTAATTCATCATTTACGATGTTAGCAATCTCGTGGTACTCGGAAAGATCAAAGTTTTCATTAAGGAAGTAAGGGAATACATGTTCAGCCACCGCCTCGATTTCCTCTTGAGTGAGTTCATCGGAGGTGGAGCCTCGCTTCTAATGTAAAAGTTGTAGGGCCTATCTTCCCGCGAGGGTGGGGAGTGCAACCAAGCTCTTTGATCATGAAGTCTTCATCAACAATCGGTCCTCCGGTGACGTGCCGCTTAGAATTGGCTCATCACATTTACGTATTAGTCGTGTGTAGTCGGTAGTTGGAGCGTCCCCCTTGGATATTGCATGAATCGGGCCGTCTTCTAACCTAAGATAGGTCTTGGAACTGTCGCAAAGATGTCTTCTCCCAACACAAAGTCCCATTCGCTTGTCATTTCGCCTTCGTGCCCCACAAATCATTAGGGACCAGCTGGGATGGATTCTCGTTTCATCTCGGAGAAGCATCGCAGTCGCTGAAGATTTCAAAGCCCGGTTGGCGCTTTCCTTTATCATCAGTCCATGGTTCTGAAAAGATAAAGTAGGGAATACTTTCCCCTTCTCGAACAAAGTAGCCATTGAGTGTCTTTCGGTATGGTTTGAGGTTGCAATCCTTGGACTTTGGGTCATAGCAGCCTTTGTACGAGGTTCCTTCCCACTTGATTTGAGTGAAACCCCACTCTTCCACGTCATCTTCATCGTGGATGGAGATGTCGTATCCTAGCCCATGCTTTGTGTGAGGCGGGGGGACCGGTAGTGGTTCCGTTATTCCTTGTAAGTGCTTTCCAAGCCCCAATCCAGGAAAGTACCCTTTTGCTAGCATCATTCTCCAGACAAGAAGGCTTCCGGAAAACCTAAGTGCCTTTGAGTAGTCGTTCTCGTTGTAAGTGTCAGTGCTTACTTAAAGAATTAATCAGAATTGAAAAGGGAAATACTGACTAACTATTAATGAAAAGCAAACTTGATACTCTTGCCCACAAATGAGAGTTTTAGGCAAGTAGTACCTGACTAAACTAGACTAGACTAATAATTGTTTCTCTTGCAACTAAAAGTAAATAACTGAAAAGAAAAGAGACTCCTCATTTGTTTGAATTCATCCAAACTATTCCACCACTTGGACAAACTCTGATGGCGTCGTTGTCAATCAAGTCTTGGACTGCATTCTTCAAAGTTGAAACAATTATTGGTGTGATGACCATGGCATTGGTGATAGTAGCAGTAGAGGTGTGGAGATCGTCCTTCCCTCTTAGGTTGGTAACCTTCCATTGGGCTTAGCTTTCCTTCCTTGTGAAGACTTCTGAAGAGATGACCGAGAGTGATGTTTCCAATGTCGGAGAAGACTCTACCCTTTCTTCGCTTAGCCATTTGATTGTGGAGGTCTCGAATGTGGTTCTCATAGTGTTGCACGAAGACGTTGTGGCGAGCCTGATATTCTTCCTCCATTTGCTCTTTGAGGTCATGGTAGAGGGTATTGAGGAAAAACTTGACCCTTCCATCAATGTCATCTTCAACGTGGGCTTCAAGGTTGATGCACTTTTGGGTCATATCTTCGAGTTCGCTTTTGACCTCTTCAAGTTCTTCAATCAGCATCTTTGTCTTGTCGGCTTGGATGGATTCTTCCAAGTTGTGCCATGCATCGTTGTCCTCAATTTGCTGTAGGGCTTTGGCAAGTTGAGTTTTGATGTCACTTAGCTCTTCTTGCACGGATGACCGCCCACTGTCGGAATCACTTTCCATCTTCCGAAAATCCCTAGCAATGCGAGTGGCAGGCAAATCGAAAGCTTCTCTCCAACCTTACACTTGTTCCATTTCAGCGACAAGAGACTTGGTCAAATCTTGGAGAGTGGGTTGTTCACGGCTTTCCTTGGTCATGACGTACTTTTCGGTAGACATTGTGTTGGGAGTCTTGGAGTTGAGTAGCTTCGGAAAATTGACAGAAGATATGCAGATATCAGGATCTAGCCCCAACAAGTCGGAAGCAGGCTTAAATGGCTCAGGCTCAAATTCAGCAAATGAAGCATTATCCCGTGCGAGATAAGTAATCCCGCGCGAGATAATCACACGGAAAGTCGATTTTTATTTAGCCCTAATTTTTGGTCGGAACGGAAAGTCCGTTTTGAGGGGTTTCTAAGGCCTTTATCGTAACCTAACGACTAAGCAATCAATCCGATTTTTGTAAAACAAAGCCATGTAAGATTGTTTTTTGAAGGATTATATGCATATATTTTTTTTTTGAAGGGACATCCGAAGGGACTTTTTCCGAAGGGACCTTTTCCGAAGGGGCTTTTTCCGAAGGGACTTTTCCGAATCCTTTCTTATTGTCAATTTTACATGGCTTTGTTTTGATCAAAAACAAGAAAAGATCACCGAGTCAAAACCGACCGGTCACGGAGTGATCCTAAAAAGTCAATCTACATGAGAATGTGGCGATGCAGTGGCCGGAAGGCTAGGCTCCCGCGATATGACAATCTAAGTGGATTGAATACGCGGAGTGGGATTGTCCAACTTCGGAGAGACCGGCGACTAGGTGGTTACCGTCATCCGTCCTTAGTGTGGGTCCCGGGTTTATAGAGGGTATGCAGTGCAATGACAGTTATAGTATGATGTGCGCGTGTGTGATAGTCAATCTATGTGATAGAGTAAAATAGGAAGTTTTTTTTTTTTTAAAGTCAAAAGAGAAAACAGATAGTGGCCGCACCAAGTGGTTGCCTACGTTTCTCCCAATCTAGGAAGACTCAGGCCGTCGTAGTTCCACATAAAGAGAGATAAAGAGAGATAAATAATTTAATTTACAACTCCCGAATCCCCAATGGACCGGACTTTAATTAAATAAAACCCAATCACACGCAGTTCATAAATAATAATCAATTATTTAAGGAAAATAAAGGTCCGAGTTCTACACCTTAAGGGAGGCCTTAAGATGCAGGAACTCTGCAGATAATGAATTCTGGGATCCCCCTTGCGTGTTCGACCCTCGTCTTGGACCACGGGATGAACAGGAGAAACCAGAAAACAACCAGATTGCCGAAGCCATATCTCGCGCGAGATATGATATCTCGCCGCGAGATAAGCTTCATCTGAGAGCAAAAAATTCGAATTTACTAATTTTTTTTGAAAACCTCTCTTTTAATTTTGACGCAAGTTTAAGCCTCTTAATTTTCAGTCCCCAGCGGAGTCGCCACTGTAAGCGTTGTGAGAAAGAAATTACGATTCTTTTTGTTTTTATGAGTCGCCACCTATATTATTTGATTGGAAACATAGAAAAACCATTTGAAAGAGATTTGGGTTCGGGGCTTAGGTTATGAAATGGGTAGGTTTAGAAGGCATCCATTTCACCCAATCCGGAGATCGGTCTTGCTAAAGAAAAGAGAGGTTTTTCAAAAGAAGAAGTAAAAAACGAATCTAAATACTACAAATAAAGGTCCATTTGACGAGGTCAAACGGAATGTAGAATCGATTGCTTCGAGACCGTCTCCATGATTTGGAGAGGCTCTAGGCCGATCCTAGATTCTATGGACTTATACCACTCTAACAATCAATTAGAAGGAAGATTAGGAATTACCTTGCGTGAGGTGATTTGGGCAGAGTTTCGACTCAAGTTTAGAGTCAACCCTTCACACGGACAGAGCTTCGCCTTGGTCCTTGATTTGGAGGTTGATGCTTGATTATCAACAAGGTTGACAAACAAACTATGAGGTGAGTTTTAGGGTGATTTTGAGGGATTCTTTCAGGGAAAGAAAACGACAAAATGTGTGTGTGTTGTGTAAATTCGAGGTTTGGGATTTTCGACCTCCGACCCCCGATCCCTTGGAAGTCACCAAGTATTTATAGAGGTTGGATATGAAGAAGTGGAGAGTTAAAACCCTATCAGATGGTTCTAGACCTCCTCTCCCATTGGTTGACCGGAGAGATAAAGTTTTATCCCGAAAAGAGGTTGAAATCGACGAGGAACTGCTGCCTGCAATCACCGCAGAGGGGGATATCTCGCGCGAGACACGCCATCTCGCGGCGAGATATTGCTCTGTGGACAGTTTTGTCCTTTCCTCGTTATCTCGTATGCAGTTCAGTCCCAAACTAACGGTAGTTAGTCAAAACTTTAACGAAACATGACGAAATGGTGGATTTCTACTTCTTGACTCAAAGCGAGACTTAGAGTGGTATAAGTATGATCCGATGTGTTCAGAATGGGGTGTCTACAGTTGGTAGTGAGTTAAAGCATCAACCTCACAAGACATAAGTGGCTTCTATCAAATCATTATGTCCACCCAATTAAATATAACATCAAAGCTTGATTCCTTGATAATCAAATGTCACAATCCCTTTGTCCACGATGTCCTATCGAACATGAGTACTGGTCCATGTCAACTCACATGTTCAATGCTTTCTCGATTCCGAATATGTTGATAATCCAAATCCATTTGATCTCTATCAAATCACTTGAGTCTGGCCACACATTTCATCAACATCATTTATCAAGGGGCCCAAACAAACATCTCTCTCAACAAGAGGGACAAATCCCATCTTGACTTATCATTCTTCCCTACAAGAATCCAATCGTGCCAACATAGCCCTTATTACTATCCAATTAAAAATAGTGTTAGACTATATCAAACACAATGTTCATCATATGGAAGACGATGATAATCTCAGGTTCTAAGGATTCAATGATACGACTATCATGAGATTTAATCATGACAACAGACAATGTCATAAATATCATAAGTAGGTCATGTCCAATACTTGTTCTCTAGCAAGTATACATAAGTGTAATGTGCATCTCCATGTATATAATCATCTACATAATTATCCATTACCAACTTATACTAGTTGATCTCAACAACTAGGGACACAGTTCAATATAATAAACATGTAAATATATAATGAACAAAATAAACATGCTCTATAATAAATGATAAAGATGATACATAACGGTTCAAGTTTAAACATAACTATTGCCTAGGGCACTACACCAACACTTTTCGATCTCTTCCTTGACTTGTAAGGACCACTCTGGCTTGATTCGCCGTAGCTTCTGCTTGATGGGCTTAGCCTCAGGATTCAGGGGAATTCGATGTTCTACTATGGCTGGATCTAGGTCGGGCATGTCTTGGTAGAACCAAGTGAACACGTCCATGAATTCTTTAAGCAGCGCAATCAATGCTTCTTGCTCGGTGCCAGTGAAGAAACTTCCGATTTGTGTCTCTTTAGGCTCTTTAGCAGTCCCCAAATTCACTTTGGTTAAAACCTCCTCGGCAGCATGGGCCCGGTTTTCCTCTTGTTTGACAACATGCTTAAAGATGTGTTTAATGTATTGTTCGTTTAATGTGTTTGCTTCTTTGTCAAGTGAATCGTTATTAACTATTTGTGATTTAGTTAATTTATCAGTTGTTAATGATGCAATGAGAGGATACTCGGAAAGGTCAAAACTTTCATTTAGAGCATATGGGAATACATTGTTGGCTATGAACTCATAATCTTCCGGCGTAAGGCCATCGGATGACTTGAGAGACTCGAATTCAAATACAACATACTCAGAATGTGTTTCGAAACTAGACTCTAGGACGCGAGGGGTTAGACCAAGTTGTTCGATCATTTCCTTCTTGCTGGATGCAGGTCCAGAGAAGGTGGCCCAGTTCTTTAGTGGCATTGTGGATGGGCTTGAAAGGATGCGAGGGTCGAAAGGCTTCATGTTGCTGTCTCCAATCATGGCTACCACAGAGTTATCAGAAGCAAAGTCGATTAAATCTGGCACTTCAATTTCTTCATTGAAAAGTTGTTATAGGGATGGCTCGCTCTAGGCATCTTCTGTGGAGTCTTCTTTTCTTGCCTTGGGCTTTGTTTGCTCAAATATTGACTCATCCTGCTTGTTTGTTGCAGGGGTGCTGACAGAAAGATTTTTGAGTTCTTCTGCCAAAGAGGGGGTTTTCTCAAACCAAAATTCATTATGAATAGTGGTGGTGGTGGTGAAACTACCCGGATCCGGCTCGCGCGCGGGGGCCTTGGCAATCTCGCATTTTTTCCGTAATGCGTCCCTGTTTCGGGAAAGTTCGCCCGGGTCCGAGAGGCAGCGCGTTCGCGCCCCGGCATCTGGCTCATTCCCGCTTGCAGCATTAGTTGGGAGGTGTCTCTCCGTGTTTTTGCTTTGTTGAGTCGCCACGCCGTTTTTATTAAGCCCAAAACATTGAAAAAGGGCATCAGTTTAATAATAAACTGTTTTTGTGTGATGAGATTTTGAGTTCGGAGGTCAGATGACTCCTCGAGAAGAGAATATTAGAATCTTAGAGCTCACCCGAGTCGCCTCGTAAAAACGAGTCTTTCGGATACCCCTAATATTCTTTAACTGTTGTGTGTGTGTGTGTATGTGCTTTTAAAAATGCATGTTGTATCGGATGTCTACATTGTACACTGCTTTATTGAAATGTATTGAAATAGTAATGGAAGGAAGCCTTACCAATGTTGGTTCGTGTCTGTCTTCCGCTGGGGAATAGTGTTTGAGGATGGAATAGTGTTTCGGTACGGATCGGGATTGCTTCGGGAGGAGCCGGTTGTCTGCGGACAGAGTTTCGGCATGCATCGGGTTTGTAGGTTGCGTTTGGGCAGAGGTTCAGCGTGCGTTGGGATCGCAGGGATCACTCGGGCAGAGGTTCGGCGTGCGTTGAGATGGCAAGAGTCACTCGGGCATAGTTTCGGCGTGCGTTCAAGTTGCCGATTTGACTCGGAAAGAGCCGGGACACCTTGGGAAAGACCAGGCAAGGCCTCGAAGTACCATGAGGGGCCTCGGAGTACCTCGAGAGTGCCTCGGGGCAGCACGGGAGCGTCGCGGGAGCGCTCAGAGAGGCTTCGGAGCACCACAAGGGAGCTCGAAAGGCCTCAGAAGGATCCGAAAGGGGCCGGGATTGCCCCGAAGGGTCTTAGAGGGGAGCCTGAAGGCTGGGGGAGAGAAGAGAAGAGGGAAATGTGTGAAAATGAGGGAGGGGGAGCCCTCTATTTATAGTGTAGGAAAACTGCAAAGAGGTCCGTACGGACCTCTTAGGTAATCCAAATTTTTGGTTTTCCTCGATTTGAGGGAATCTGGTGGACTTTAAGGGGATTTTGGAATGATTATGTCTGGGTGCAATAAGGTCCGTACGGACCATCTTAGCATGCAATAAGGTCCGTACGGACCAACCATGTAGGGGGGTAATGATGTTCTCCGGTATTTGAGGGAATATTGTGGACTTTAACGGGATTCAGTAATCATTGCAGCAAAGAGGTCCGTACGGACCATTTATGTTTTCTGATTTCTGAATAATTCCCAAAAGGTCCTTTTGTCCCTTTTTTTCTCAGAAAGGTTCCTCCCTTGGTTTGGCTTGGGGTTTTTGAGGGTTTTGAGTGTCAAAGGTCTTCGAGACTGCGTTTGTGAGTCTGCGGTGTTTCCCATGTGCTCGGAAGAGGGTGATCCAGATTGGGGTACTTACAAAAGCCCCTCGACGACGTCACTTACGAAGGAAGTGGGGTCGTCGATAAGATAAGGGTCCTAATCTGGATCGCGTGCTGGGAGAGGAAATGACTGTGTAGGTCGGTATGTGAGGACGTGGCGGTGTCCTGTTGTGTGACCGTTTAGGTCAGTTGGCTGGACCCTGTGATAGGATTCCTACGTATCCCTAGCGGGAATCAAGCCTAGTCGTAGTTCGTGTGTGGGGTGAGTGTTGTTGTGCACGAGGACGGGAGATGTCCTCTGACTGAAACTCTGTGCGTGGACGTGGTGGTGTCCTGTGGGTGACCGCATAGGTCGATGGTGAGGACATGGTGGCGTCCTGGGTGACCGCAGTAAGGACGTGGTGGCGTCCTGGGTGACCGTATAGGTCGATGGCTGGACCCTGTGATAGGATTCCTACGTATCCCTGGCGGGAATCAAGCCTGGTCGTAGTTTAGAGGTCGTGAAATTGTGAGTGTATGCGGGCGTGGTGGTGCCCTGAAGTGTCGTGTGACCGCCGAGGTCAGTGGTAAGGACGTGGTGGCGTCCTGAGGTGACCGCATAGGTCGGTGGTAAGGACGTGGTGGCGTCCTGAGATGTGCAATCTTACTAGAAGATGGGTAATCTTATGAGAAGATGGTTAATCTTACGAGAAGATGGTTTGTGGTGTGACCGCCGAGGTCGACTGTGAGGACGTGGTGGCGTCCTAAGATGTGGTGACCGCCGAGGTCGATTGTGAGGACATGGTGGTGTCCTGAGATGGAAATTTTACGATTTTCCGAATCGGGTGGTTTAAGGCCTTCCGGGCCGGGGATAATGATTTGGGAGGTTTATACGGTCTTCCGGACCAAGTGATTTAAAGCCTTTCGGGCTGGAGATAGTGATGTGGGAGGTTTATACGGTCTTTCGGACCGAGTGATTTAAAGAGCCTTCCGGGCTGGAGATAGTGATGTGGGAGGTTTATACGGTCTACCGGACCGAGTGGTTTAAAGCCTTTCGGGCTGGAGATAATGATGTGGGAGGTTTATACAGTCTTCCGGACCGAGTGGTTTAAAGCCTTCCGGGCTGGAGATAGTGATGTGGGAGGTTTATACGGTCTTCCGGACCGAGTGATTTAAAGCCTTCAGGGCTGGAGATAGTGATGTGTGAGGACTTGATTCGTCTTCTTGTGATGATGCCACCCGATTTTTCCTTTCTTTTTGAAAATCAAAACACGGAGACGGAGTCGCCACGCCATTTTTGTTTTAAGTGCCAAAACTTTGAAAAATGCCCGAGATTTAAGATTTGGGTTCGGAGGTCACGTTACACGCCGGGAAGAACGTTAGTGTTCACCCGGAATGCCTCGTAAAACGAGTCTTCCAAGCTTAAAAACCATTTGTGTGTGTGTGTGTGTGTGTGTTCCTTTGGCCAAAATAAGTTGAAACTGAGAAAAATAAAAATTCGTAACTCTTTATAAGACATTAAACAAGTCCCATGATTTTTGGTATGATTTTTGGGTTGAGTTTTGGTACTCAAAAGATTTTTTGAAGTTGAAAACCAATTCTGCCAGAATGAAAAAGGCAGTGGACACTTGATTTTAAAATGGGTTTAAGGGCTTTAAAACTTCAAAATCTGTGGAAAGTCCGAGAATGAAAGTTGTTCAAAACACCTTAAATAAGGTTTCTGAAAAAGAACTTTCTCATTTAGAGATGATTTGGTGGACCAAAATCTTTTGGAAATCTCTGATATGAAATCTGGATTTCCAGAGACTGATGAACTGACTTTTAAAAGATAACTTGAAAAAGGGAGTTTTACTCACGAAACAAATAAAGTAAAAATATGTCTGGAAAGCTCCAGATGTTGGATACAAAAAGTGTTTTGTAGTCAACACCAAATTCCAATTTCTTCTGTGTCCAAAAAATTAGACCATGGATAGAGGTCTTAGAGAAAGGCTACTGGACAGCAACTTTCTCTTGAAGAAAAACATGATTTTAAAAGGGGTTTGGCATCCATGATTGTCCCCATTTCCTTAGGCTTTGATTAGTAGTCACTAGACGTTTTAGTGGTGATCAACTATATTAAGCCATTCTTAGGGTACATTAGGACTTAAGCATTTCATTTGCTTGGGAAGGGGAGATTTAGCTTTGAAATCAAGATTTTATGTATGAAAATGATTTTTTAGGGTTTTGAAAGTATGTTTGTAAGAAGTGAAAACAATTTTGAAAGAAATGTTGATCCTTGTAGAGGATCATCCATGGAGATGAACTTCCATGGTGATCCTCTTGGATCTAAGGCAAGAGGAAAACAAGTTACATCTTCAAAGTATGAGATGCATGCATGGATGAGAGATTTAGGGTAGGGAGAAGGAGGTTATACCTATCTTCTTTTGTGTTTTGTGTTTGAAGCTTTGATTTTTGAGAGTGAGTGGGTGAGATTTGGGAAAATAATCAAGAGAAAAAGGTGACAATTCAAGGGAATTCTCACTGTTTTCTCTAGTATTTTCGCCAAGGATTTGCTGTGAGTTCTTGTTTCTTTTTATTTCTGAGACTGAAGGGCTTAATTTATAGGCCTCTGAAAATGGCAGAGTCATCCGCGCGGATGAGAAGCTCAGCGTGCATTGTTCATTAATTGCAGCTGCAGGCTTTGGACACAAGGAATATTATTCAAAAATTCCAGCACTTTGTGTTTTTCAGCTTGCCTAATTCGGATTTTTCCAATTTCTTTTCTTTTTTAAGATTCTTTTCTTGGTTTAACCTTAAATGGCAATCCCTAATCTACCCTTACTTTGTTAGAAAGGTTAGGAATGTTAGGGTTTTCGTTAATTTTCTAACGAAAATGCTAACAACTCAAATTGGAGCACTTACAGTAGCCCCTCGGCGACGGCGCTTTCGAAGGAAGCAGGGTCGTCGATAAGAGTAAGGCTCCATATTTGACAGGATGATCAAGTGATCGAGTGGCTGAACCTAGCGATAGGCTACCTACGTATCCCGAATGGGAATCAAGCCGGCCGTAGTTCGGGTCTTTGACCCTGGAGTGACTATTTTAGGATGTCAACCTGGCGAGCGAGTTCTGCAGTCGATTGCTGAAAGAAACTCTGCTGGGGATAGGAAATGACCATTTTGGTCTGATGGCTAAAGTCGTATATCCGCTCTGCTGGGGATAGGAATGACCGTTTCGGTCTGATGGCTGAACCTAATGATAGGCTACCTACGTATCCTTAAGAGGAATCAAGCCAGTCGTAGTTCGGGTCTTTGACCCTGGAGTGACTGTTTTAGGATGTCAACCTGGTGAGCGAGTTCTGCAGTCGGTTGCTGAAAGAAACTCTGCTGGGGATAAGAGATGACCATTTTGGTCTGATGGCTAAAGTTGTATATCCGCTCTGCAAGGGATAGGAATGACCGTTTCGGTCTGATGGCTGAAGTTGTATATCCGCTCTGCTGGGGATAGGAATGACCATTTCGGTCTGATGGCTGAACCTAATGATAGGCTACCTACGTATCCTTAATAGGAATCAAGCCAGTCGTAGTTCGGGTCTTTGACCCTGGAATGACTATTTTGAGGCGTCAACCTGGTAATGATGGCATTTTAGGTGCCTCAGACCTTGTAGATGGTGTTTTAGGTGCCTCAAACCTTGAGGATGATGGATTTTTAGGTGCCTCAAACCTTGATGATGATGGCTTTTTAGGTGCCTCGGACCTTGGTTTGAAATGTTTTCCCTTAATGGTTTGGGATGGATGGTCCTTCGATGGACTTCGTCTGCTGCCGAAGGAGAGGGTGACCATTTTGGTCGAGTGGCTGGACCTATGGTAGGCTACCTACGTATCCCGATTGGGGAATCAAGCCCTTACGTAGTTCGAAAAGCTGCTGGGGGTGGAATCGAGGGATTCCTTAACTTTCGCTGGGGAAAACGGGCTTACGTTTTATGGCCGTTGATGAAATTGATGAAAGAAATGGGATTCCGTTATCTTTCTCGGAGAAATCGGACTTACGTTTGACCGCTGTTGATGATTTTGATGAAAGAAACGGGATTTCGTTATCTTTCTCGGAGAAATCGGACTTACGTTTGACTGCCGTTGATGATTTTGATGAAAGAAACGGGATTCCGTTATCTTTCTCGGAGAAATCGGACTTACGTTTGACTGCCGTTGATGATAATGAGGAAAGAAACGGGATTCCGTTGACTTCGCTGGGGATTAGCTTTTGCTGGGGAAATCGGACTTACGTTTTACTGTCGTTGATGATTTTGATGAAAGAGACGGGATTCCGTTATCTTTCTCGGAGAAATCGGACTTACGTTTGACTGCCGTTAATGATAATGATGAAAGAAACGGGATTCCGTTATCTTTCTTGGAGAAATCAGACTTACGTTTGACTGCCGTTGATGATTTTGATGAAAGAGACGGGATTCCGTTATCTTTCTCGGAGAAGTCGGACTTACGTTTGACTGCCGTTGATGATTTTGATGAAAGAAACGGGATTCCGTTATCTTTCTCGGAGAAATCGGACTTACGTTTGACTGTGTGATGATGTCGCCGCCAAAATTTTCCGAAAGGTTAACTTTGAAATTTTCGTTTCTTTGAAAAACCAATCGAAAAGACCGGAGTCGCCACGCCATTTTTTTTTAAGGGCCAAAACTTTGAAAAATGCCCGAGATTAGAGATTTGGGTTCGGAGGTCACGTTACACGCTGGGAAGGACGTTAGTGTGCACCCGGAATGCCTCGTAAAACGAGTCTTCCAAACATTCAAAATCATTTGTTTGTGTGTGTGTGTGTGTGTGTGTGTGTGTTACTTTGGCCAAAATAAGTCAAAAATGAGAAAAGTAAAAATTGGGAACTCTTTGTAAGACTTTGAACAGATCCCATGATTTTTTGGATGATTTTTGGGTTGAGATTTGGTACTCAAAAGACCTTTTGAAGTTGAAAATCACTTCTGCCAGAATGAAAAAGGCAGTGGACACTTGATTTCCAGAGACTGACGAACTGACCTTTAAAAGAAAATTTGAAAAAGGGAGTTTTACTCACGAAAAAAATAAAGTAAAAATATGTCTGGAAATCTCTGGATGTTGGCTACAAAAAGTATTTTGTAGTCAACACCAAATTCCAAGTTTATCTGTGTCCAAAAATTTAGACAATGGACTGAGGTCTTAGAAAATTGCTACTGGACAGCAACTTCTCAAGAAGGAAAATGTGATTTTAAAGGGGGTTTTGCATCCATGCTTGTCCCCATTTCCCTAGGTTTTGATTAGTATAGTCACTAGACATTTTAGTGGTGATCTACTATATCAAACCATCCTTGGGGTACATTAGGACTTAAGCATTTCATTTGCTTGGGAAGGAGAATTTTGTAGAGATGAAATTAAAGAGAAAAATCAACTAGAGATTTAAAATGTGGACCATTTGAGATGGTCATTCATGAAGATGAACTTCAAGATGACCATCTTAGGTCAAGATTTAAGTTAAACTAGACATAAAGTAAATCAAAGTAAGAAGAACAAGATGAACAAGAAGTTAAAAGGGAGTTTTAGGGTTTAGAGAAGGAGGGCTTTACCAATGGTGACACCCTATCTTCCTAGGCTTGGAATTTGACTTGAGGAGTATCAAGATTTGGTGTTTGACTTGAGGAGTATCAAGATTTGGTGTTTGGATTTGTGTTTGGGTGGATTCAAGGCTTGAATGTGTTTAGGGTTTGATGATAGAGTTGGTCAAAGAGAAAACAAGTAGACAACACTTAAGTCCTCTATGTTTTCTCTCTAATCCTCCTCCTAAGGGGTGATTTGAGCTTGGATTGGTGTATGTATGAGAGTATGTATGAGAGTGTTTTGAAAGTATTTTAAGTGAGTGGGGTTTGGGAAAGATTGAAGAGAAAATGGTGGCAATTCTAGTGAATTCCCACTGTTTTCTCCCTATTTTTCGCCAGAATACAGCTTCTATGAGCCAATTGTGTTGTGTAAACTGAGAGAGGAGGGATCAATTTATAGCCCTCTGAAATTGAAAAACATGTCCGCGCGGATTGGGTTGTAAACGTGCACTGTTCATTAAATGCAGCTCCAGGCTTTGGACAGGAAGAATAAAATTCAAAAATTCCAGCAGTTTATGTTTTTCAACTTGCCCAATTCGGATTTTTCCAATTTCTTTTGCTTTTTGAGATTCTTTTCTTGGTTTATCTTTAAATGGCAAACCCTAATCTACCCTTGGTTTGTTAGAAATGTTAGAAATGTTAGGAATGTTAAAACTTCCGTTAATTTTCTAACGAAAATGCCAATAACTCAAATTGGAGTACTTACAGTAGCCCCTCGGTGACGGCGCTTTCGAAGGAAGCGGGGTCGTCGATAAGATTAAGGCTCCAAATTTGACAGGATGATTGTCACGACCCGAAACCTAGGCACCATTTTATTCACGTGTTGGGCACGTGGAGCGGGGCCGTAGCATTTTATTGATTTCATTTCATAATAATTGAGATTTTTATGCGTTAGTGGTAACATTTTAAATAATTGATTTGACATTTTCGTGATGTTAATAAACTAATTTTAATTATTTAATGTCTAATTGGGATAAAAAGGAATTTTGTAGTAAAGTCCTAATATTAAAAATATTATCTACCAAGCTTTACAAAATGGAGGGGCCTAGGTTTAATTTGGAATGTGAGGTAGTTCTTTTGAAGATAAGTAACTCTTGAAGGGCAAAAAGGTAAAATGGATTAATATAAATCTTATCCCTTTCACCAACCTTCCCTTCATCTTCCACATCTTCCAGCGCAGCGCATAGAGAGAGAGAGTGTGCGTGAGAGTGAGAATGGAGAGCAAGAGAGAAGAAAGAAAATAACTTTCTCCGTTCCCAAAATATTTTTCAAAAATTCTATAAAATCAACCGTTGTTCCGATTGACGATTCGACTGCGGCGGAGCGATCAGGAAGGCGAGGAGAACGTTTAGAGCCGATCAGATCGTTTTTCCATTTCGGCATATTTTAAGTAAGTTATTATGATTTCTTTCGAATAATTGTTCATACTACGAGAAATGATGATATTACGTGTTTTAAATGATATTTGATATTATGGGATCAAAATATTTGGCTTTTGGTAATTTTCGGAATTTATTTGGGTTGTGGAAATAAAAAGAGAAAATGGATTATTTGATTGAGTAGGGTAAGGTTTGGCTTGAAATGATAAAATGTTATTGATATGTGGCTTTATTATATTATATATATGATTGTTGGAATTTTAGTCACTTTTTATGACTTTGAGAATAACAAGGAAGGTTCGGGTTGGAAGCGAATATAGTAGTGGCGGATCATTTACTTGGCTTGGAAATGTTAAGAATTTGGGTGGTATTCATGGTTCTTGTAATGAGTAGTCAATTAATATGGCCTTGGAATTAAACAGGAAGGATTATATATAAAACTTGATATTAGGTATTATAATGAACTCGGTCAAGGTTGAAACTTTTATTTGGGGGCTTAAACGGAAAAGTAAACGAGTTGGGTTGAATAAGAGTACTTGAATGTTATGGCCTTGGGAATTGGGTTGAGAATGATAAATTTGTATTTTAATGGGTGTTGGGAATTCTAGAATCATTTTAGGTAAGTTGTTATGTTTCTTTTCAATGTTGAACATAGGAAGTTATAAAATGTTGAAATGTGTTATAAACTATGTTTGGGACTTGTTACTTAAGTTTCTTAGTTTGGTAATGGATTAGGAAGGAGTTGGGGTTAGGTCATGGCAATGGTGGTAGAAGGGGTTGGATTGGCACGGGGAATTGTTGTATATAGGTGTTATAGCTTGGTTTGTGTGCGGTTATATGTTCAAAATTTGGTATATAATTGGTTTTGGTTTGGTTGGGTGCATCTTTGGAAAGTTGGGAGTTGGTTGTGTTACATGGTTGGAGCTGATGTTGAACATCAGCAATATCTCTGGTGTTGGGCACGACTCGTGCCCTGGAACACGAGTCGTGACCCTCATTTGGACTCGTGATACCTAGTAGTGAGAATCTAAGTAGTCGTGCAGGTCTTGAGCACGAGTCGTGCTTTGGAGCACGAGTCGTGCATTGGAGCACGAGTCGTGCCCAGTACTGATTCATAGTATGAATTTCAAGCCAATTTGAACCTAAGCAATTTAATTGAATTTAATTGGGATTTGGTCCTTCTTCAACTATAATCCTAGGGCAACCTTAGTACTTCACAATGACATTTTAAATGGGACAAAATGATATGGGGAAGGCTTTAAATATAGTCCTGGAAATGGTTGAATACCTTGGTTTGGAAAGTAGCCAAAGTTGATAAAAACTTGGTATTTAAAATGAAACATTTAAAGAAGATGTTTAATGTTATATAAGGAATGCGTAGGGTTACTTGTATGTAATCGGACCTCTACGTGGTTACTTATACATGGTTATTGGGTTATTTAGGGCATGAAATAAATGTTGCTTGGAAAAGGGTTGGAAACCATTGTGAATTGATAACCAAAGTTTATAGAAACTCGGTACTAGATCGTGGAACTTGTGTGTAAATGGTACAATATGATATTATGAAAGCGTAGAGTTACTTATATGTCATCGTACCTCTGCGTGCTTATCTATAGATGTTTATAGATTGAATTGGGGCGTGAAATAACTGTTGCACGTCATTATTGTATTATTTATGAGCATACATGCCATACATGGATTATATTGACTCATTAGTGTTTATATACATGTTACACTAATTGAGACGTTCAACATGAGTAATTGTACCATGTTCTATACTGTTCAACATGAGTAATTGTACCATGTTCTATACTGTTCAACATGAGTAATTGTACCATGTTTTATATATTGATATCCTATTGGGTGGATTTGACTTCAAGTAACTGTTATGTGCTTGAATGTGATTATGATTGTGTTCAATATCAGCTGATATTTCGGGGGTATAATGGAATGCGACCACTTATGAGATGTTGTAACATAAGGTGCTCGGATTTCATTATACCTGTGTCCGTTTCCACCCCACTGTGGCCACAGTTTGGGGCTCAGTTACTATGGATATGCCTAAGCAGTTCATAGGATACTGATACCTTACATGGTTCCCTGAAAAATGGGTCTTGTAAGGCGTGAATAGGCCTAAGCCGTTCACACATATAGAGGATGGGTTCCCATGAGGATGTATGCCCATACCCACGTGTTACGACTTATTGTTCAGACGGGAAAAGGTAAGATCAGGTAATGTAATGTGTTTACAGTATTCCAATATGATGTTGAACAACTTGTTTACGTGTTGCATCTTATTTGGCATCTTGCTGCATGCATAATAGCTTACTGAGATTCTTTCTCACCCCGTCTCCCTTTAATTTTTTTAGATTCAGCTGAGACAGGTAGACCAGACCGGTGAGGCCGGAAAGGAGTTTGGACCGTCTTTGGGTTGACCGGGTATAGTTAGTGTTGGGAGTTGGGAATAAGGTGTGATTGTTATTATTTTGAGGAAAAAGTATGTATAACGGTTTATAAATATTTTTAGTTGTATTGTTGTAAATTAAAACAGGTTATAGTTTGGGTTCCAAAAGCTTATTCAATTTTTCAATTATTTAAACAAAAAGTTTTAAAATTTTTAGAAGTTGGTTTGGGGACCCTCCAGCTGGGGCACGATTTTATAGGTCCCGGGGTGGGGAGTCCTCACAGTTGGTATCAGAGCTAAGGTTAGAATTCAAGGGTAGGAGTCTAGTCTAAGGGGGAGTGTGCGATACCTGACGACGAGTGTTTAGTGCAAGAATTTGTTCAATGGCAGAAAATAGTAACGACCCCAAGGGATTAAGGAATTGTGGATAATAGGGAGAGATAGATTCCTCCGCTGTCATTAGAAGTGTGTTACCTGTCTCAGGAAGTAGGGGCAATACTTGTATGAATCCCCGCTCGCCTCATTATTATGTGGCATTGTAATTCTGCTTTTATTTGCATAATTTGCTTCAGAGTTGCCTTATGTGCGGGAGGTGTCTACTCCTATAGGAGAGTACCTCGAATCTTCCTTGATTATCATGGTAGTCGTGATTATGTGGGCATGTAGTGCCAATGGATGTGGTAGATATACCAATCCGTGATTGTTGTTTTACTTGACCAGAATTGGTAAAGTAGTTGTTATGTTGGGAAGGACTGTCGCAAGAAGCGAGTCTCCTTATCTATGGTTGAATTGCCTCTGTGTTTAGTTGAGGCGGCTAAGTTATTAATTGATATTTATGTCATATATGCATTAAATGTCAATAAGTATAGTTTAAATAATGTAAGGGTTACTTGGGTTATGTATGAGACTTGAGTAGAAGTCACCTAAATTACCCCGCGTACTGTTGGTAAAAGAATTGGTAAGGTGTTTTATCAGAATAGTGCGTACCGCCAGTTAGAGCGATAGAATTCCTTATGGATTTAAAGACAGGGTGGTTGCCCATATCCAAAACACCTTATAGAAGGGCATTGGATGTGTTGTAAATATGATGAGTAGAATTTTAAAACCCGATTTTGATATTTCAGTGGTCAGCTCGATGGATGCTATCTTTGTATACTCAGAGTTGTGGAAAGATTTTGAAAATCAACTGCAAGTTATGTTATCTACATTTCATGGGAATCAAATGTTGGTGAAATTCCGTAAGAGTATGACTCGAGGAGATATTGTATTACATTTTTCGAGGATTGAGGCCTTGATCAAATGGAACAACCTTCGACAGAGTTAGAACTCCGTTGTTTTCTGGGATTGACAGGTTATTATTAAAAGAGTATTGATGGATTTTCAAGAATTGTAACACCAGTGATTCAATTGCTTCCGAAGGAGGTATCATTTATGTGAAACGTTAAAGTGTGAAATCAACTTTGCAGAATGGAAGATGGATTGACTAATGTTTTGACCTTTACCCTACTTGATGGATGTGAACTTGTAATTGTCATGTGCGCGTCAAAAGAAAGATTTGGGTTGTGCTTTATTCAGGCTGGGAAGACAATAGCTTATGCTTCGAGGGAATCAGAGTGGCGCAGCGGAAGCATGGAATGGATTACAACTATTTTGCGTTACCTAAGTGGAAATATCCTTTGCATGAAGTTAATTTGAGATTTGTACAAATCATCAGAGTCGAAGTATTATGTATCAGAGTGGATTGAACAACAGGTGGAGAAATTGTTGGAGCATTAAAAGAACTTAATTGCGTTATCGCATACCATCCGAGAAGGCTACTGTGGTTGCAGATGAGATTAGCCGAAAGGCTTTATTACCAACATTGATATCCTGTGAGTTGCACGAAGAGATTTTAATTGCGAATGTTCAAGCTACACCTATTCGGTATGAAGATCCTATGGAAGATCGACAAATGACTCAGAATTGAGGGAATTATCTGACCGTCTCAAGATGGAAGGATCGAGGATGTTGTATTGAAGACCGATGGAATATTAACCTTCAACGACAAAATGGGTGTACCTATATTCATAAGAGAGTAAGAGACATTCTAGAGGAAGATCATAAATTGAGAATGGTGATGTATTCAAGACATTTGCAGATGTATCGAGAATTGAGAAGGGATTTGAAGAATGAGGATAAGAAGACATTTGATGGATTTCATAACGGGACTACCTTCAACATCGAAGAAAATGGACATATTCGAGTAATAGTGGATATATTGATGGAAGTCGGCTCATTTATACCAAGAGAGATGAACCATTGACAGGGAAGTTAGCACCAGTGTATGGGCGAGAGAATTGAACGATTCTACGGAATATTAATCACTACCTTATATCAGATTGGGATTCGAGATTCATATTGCGATTTCGGAAGACCGGGTACGGGACTTTGGGATTTCCAGGTGCGTGCAGTTTCGTGTTATATTTCTCGATGGATTGGGCAGTCGGACAGAGAGAACTATCCAGAATATTGAGAATGTGGTATGCGCGTATTCGATGGATTTTCATTCATTTTGAGAAGTTCGTGTAACCTAAGTTGAAGTATGTATATCAACAGTTATCAGGCCAGCATTGAAGTGACGCCGAACGAAGCATTGTGGGAGGAAGAGTCCTTATGATCCTTTCCCTTATATTGAGTTTTCAACCTAGTCTGTTCAGGTGATGTGATTGGGTGGAAGAACCATTGAGTGGTATTAGAATCAAATCCGAAAATGGAAACCTAGAATATTCGAGTTATGAAAGTGTAGTGGAAGAATCATGTTAGTAAAGAAGCCACTTGGGTGTCGGGAATCCGAGAGGCGTGAGAATTATATGTGGTTATTTGAGTAGTCAGGTAAGTGTGTTTAAAAATTCGGGACGAATTTTTCTTTAAGGGGGAGTGAATGTCACGACCCGAAACCTAGGCACCATTTTATTCACGTGTTGGGCACGTGGAGCGGGGCCGTAGCATTTTATTGATTTCATTTCATAATAATTGAGATTTTTATGCGTTAGTGGTAACATTTTAAATAATTGATTTGACATTTTCGTGATGTTAATAAACTAATTTTAATTATTTAATGTCTAATTGGGATAAAAAGGAATTTTGTAGTAAAGTCCTAATATTAAAAATATTATCTACCAAGCTTTACAAAATGGAGGGGCCTAGGTTTAATTTGGAATGTGAGGTAGTTCTTTTGAAGATAAGTAACTCTTGAAGGGCAAAAAGGTAAAATGGATTAATATAAATCTTATCCCTTTCACCAACCTTCCCTTCATCTTCCACATCTTCCAGCGCAGCGCATAGAGAGAGAGAGTGTGCGTGAGAGTGAGAATGGAGAGCAAGAGAGAAGAAAGAAAATAACTTTCTCCGTTCCCAAAATATTTTTCAAAAATTCTATAAAATCAACCGTTGTTCCGATTGACGATTCGACTGCGGCGGAGCGATCAGGAAGGCGAGGAGAACGTTTAGAGCCGATCAGATCGTTTTTCCGTTTCGGCATATTTTAAGTAAGTTATTATGATTTCTTTCGAATAATTGTTCATACTACGAGAAATGATGATATTACGTGTTTTAAATGATATTTGATATTATGGGACCAAAATATTTGGCTTTTGGTAATTTTCGGAATTTATTTGGGTTGTGGAAATAAAAAGAGAAAATGGATTATTTGATTGAGTAGGGTAAGGTTTGGCTTGAAATGATAAAATGTTATTGATATGTGGCTTTATTATATTATATATATGATTGTTGGAATTTTAGTCACTTTTTATGACTTTGAGAATAACAAGGAAGGTTCGGGTTGGAAGCGAATATAGTAGTGGCGGATCATTTACTTGGCTTGGAAATGTTAAGAATTTGGGTGATATTCATGGTTCTTGTAATGAGTAGTCAATTAATATGGCCTTGGAATTAAACAGGAAGGATTATATATAAAACTTGATATTAGGTATTATAATGAACTCGGTCAAGGTTGAAACTTTTATTTGGGGGCTTAAACGGAAAAGTAAACGAGTTGGGTTGAATAAGAGTACTTGAATGTTATGGCCTTGGGAATTGGGTTGAGAATGATAAATTTGTATTTTAATGGGTGTTGGGAATTCTAGAATCATTTTAGGTAAGTTGTTATGTTTCTTTTCAATGTTGAACATAGGAAGTTATAAAATGTTGAAATGTGTTATAAACTATGTTTGGGACTTGTTACTTAAGTTTCTTAGTTTGGTAATGGATTAGGAAGGAGTTGGGGTTAGGTCATGGCAATGGTGGTAGAAGGGGTTGGATTGGCACGGGGAATTGTTGTATATAGGTGTTATAGCTTGGTTTGTGTGCGGTTATATGTTCAAAATTTGGTATATAATTGGTTTTGGTTTGGTTGGGTGCATCTTTGGAAAGTTGGGAGTTGGTTGTGTTACATGGTTGGAGCTGATGTTGAACATCAGCAATATCTCTGGTGTTGGGCACGACTCGTGCCCTGGAACACGAGTCGTGACCCTCATTTGGACTCGTGATACCTAGTAGTGAGAATCTAAGTAGTCGTGCAGGTCTTGAGCACGAGTCGTGCTTTGAGCACGAGTCGTGCATTGGAGCACGAGTCGTGCCCAGTACTGATTCATAGTATGAATTTCAAGCCAATTTGAACCTAAGCAATTTAATTGAATTTAATTGGGATTTGGTCCTTCTTCAACTATAATCCTAGGGCAACCTTAGTACTTCACAATGGCATTTTAAATGGGACAAAATGATATGGGGAAGGCTTTAAATATAGTCCTGGAAATGGTTGAATACCTTGGTTTGGAAAGTAGCCAAAGTTGATAAAAACTTGGTATTTAAAATGAAACATTTAAAGAAGATGTTTAATGTTATATAAGGAATGCGTAGGGTTACTTGTATGTAATCGGACCTCTACGTGGTTACTTTACATGGTTATTGGGTTATTTAGGGCATGAAATAAATGTTGCTTGGAAAAGGGTTGGAAACCATTGTGAATTGATAACCAAAGTTTATAGAAACTCGGTACTAGATCGTGGAACTTGTGTGTAAATGGTACAATATGATATTATGAAAGCGTAGAGTTACTTGTATGTCATCGTACCTCTGCGTGCTTATCTATAGATGTTTATAGATTGAATTGGGGCGTGAAATAACTGTTGCACGTCATTATTGTATTATTTATGAGCATACATGCCATACATGGATTATATTGACTCATTAGTGTTTATATACATGTTACACTAATTGAGACGTTCAACATGAGTAATTGTACCATGTTCTATACTGTTCAACATGAGTAATTGTACCATGTTCTATACTGTTCAACATGAGTAATTGTACCATGTTTTATATATTGATATCCTATTGGGTGGATTTGACTTCAAGTAACTGTTATGTGCTTGAATGTGATTATGATTGTGTTCAATATCAGCTGATATTTCGGGGGTATAATGGAATGCGACCACTTATGAGATGTTGTAACATAAGGTGCTCGGATTTCATTATACCTGTGTCCGTTTCCACCCCACTGTGGCCACAGTTTGGGGCTCAGTTACTATGGATATGCCTAAGCAGTTCATAGGATACTGATACCTTACATGGTTCCCTGAAAAATGGGTCTTGTAAGGCGTGAATAGGCCTAAGCCGTTCACACATATAGAGGATGGGTTCCCATGAGGATGTATGCCCATACCCACGTGTTACGACTTATTGTTCAGACGGGAAAAGGTAAGATCGTGTAATGTAATGTGTTTACAGTATTCCAATATGATGTTGAACAACTTGTTTACGTGTTGCATCTTATTTGGCATCTTGCTGCATGCATAATAGCTTACTGAGATTCTTTCTCACCCCGTCTCCCTTTAATTTTTTTAGATTCAGCTGAGACGGTAGACCAGACCGGTGAGGCCGGAAAGGAGTTTGGACCGTCTTTGGGTTGACCGGGTATAGTTAGTGTTGGGAGTTGGGAATAAGGTGTGATTGTTATTATTTTGAGGAAAAAGTATGTATAACGGTTTATAAATATTTTTAGTTGTATTGTTGTAAATTAAAACAGGTTATAGTTTGGGTTCCAAAAGCTTATTCAATTTTTCAATTATTTAAACAAAAAGTTTTAAAATTTTTAGAAGTTGGTTTGGGGACCCTCCAGCTGGGGCACGATTTTATAGGTCCCGGGGTGGGGAGTCCTCACAATGATCAAGTGATCGAGTGGCTGAACCTATTTGATAGGCTACCTACGTATCCTTAAGAGGAATCAAGCCAGTCGTAGTTCGGGTCTTTTGCCTATCTTCAGACGTCGACCTAAGATTTGACTATTTTCGGGAAGTCTCCCTAAGATCTGACTATTTTTGGAAAGTCATCCTAAGATCTGACTATTTTTGGGAAGTCGCCCTAGGATCTGACTATTTTTTGGAATTCACCTTAAGATTTGACTATTTTTGGGAAGTCGCCCTATAATTTGACTATTTTTGGGGAAGTCGCCCTGAGATCTGACTATTTTTGGGAAGTCGCCCTATGATCTGACTATTTTTGGGAAGTCACCCTAAGATCTGACTATTTTTGGGAAGTCACCCTATGATTTGACTATTTTGGGGAAGTCGCCCTGAGATCTGACTATTTTTGGGAAGTCACCCTAGGATTTGACTATTTTTGGGAAGTCACCCTAAGATCTGACTATTTTTGGGAAGTCACCCTATGATTTGACTATTTTCGGGGAAGTCGCCCTGAGACCTGACTATTTTTGGGAAGTCGCCCTATGATCTGACAATTTTTGGGAAGTCTCCCTGGTAATGACTTCGGTTTGTCGAATTAGGGGATGATTGCGATTTATCGCTTTCCTCGTGTTGTGTGTGATAGCGTTTTAGGTGCCTCAAACCTTAATGATGGCGTCTTGGGTGCCTCGAACCTTCATGATGGCGTCTTAGGTGCCTCGAACCTTGGAGATGGCGTCTTAGGTGCCTCGAACCTTGATTTGAAATGATTTCCCTTTGATGGTTTGGGATAGATGGTCTATTGGTGGACTTCATTTGAAGGGATCGGTCTTATGTTTGCTACCGAGGAAATGGATGATAATGGGAAAAGAAACGGGATTCCGTTAACTTCGCTGGGGATTTTGTTAGCCTTTGTTGGAGTTTAGTTCAGGAGTATGAACCTAAATGGGGACTTAGTTCAGGAGTATGATTCTAAGTTGAGGTTTTGTTCAGGAGTATGAACCTAAATGGGGACATAGTTCAGGGGTATGATTCTAAGTCGAGGTTTAGTTCAGAGTATGAACCTAAATGGGGACCTAGTTCAGAGTATGATCCTAAGTCGGGGTTTCAGTTCAGGAGTATGAACCTAAATGGGGACCTAGTTCAGGAGTATGATCCTAAGTCGGGGTTTTGTACCTGAGGGAGACTGTTTGAGGGGGTTCTCGCTGGGGAAGATTTGAGCTTACGAGGATTACCGGGGAAAAGGGTGATCGTGTTGGTCAAGTGGCTGGACCTAAGGTAGGCTACCTACGTATCCCGAGTGGGAATCAAGCCTGGACGTAGTTCGAAAACTGCTGGGGGTGGTCTTTGATGGTTTGACGGTATTTGGGAGTCACCCGAGGTTTGACTGTTTTTTGGGAAGTCGCCCTAAGATTTGACTATTTTTGGGAAGTCGCCCTAAGACTTGACTATTTTTGGGAAGTCACCCTAAGATTTGATGATAATGTTCTTTTAGAAAAGTAGTTGACTAAGATATGCTTTCATACCTGTCTTGTGCTTTACCCGTAGCCGCGGAAGGACCGAGGCTACGGGCGATGTTGATGAAGAGTTGTTGGGTTGCGGTTTCGCCGACGATTTGCCGTCTTTGGAGGCATTTTGACCTCGAAGGGGGAGTTTGGTTGAGTCTCGCATCTTGCTGGTGATCGTCAACCTTGTAGAAGTTGTTGAGCTTGTCTTCACATTGGGACTTCTTGCTTTTGAGAACTTGGTGTCTCTGACCGATTTTCATTTGAGAACTTGGCATCTCTGACCGATTTTCATTTGAGAACTTGGCGTCTCTGACCGAACTGTATTTGAGAACTTGGCATCTCTGACCGAACTGTATTTGAGAACTTGGCGTCCCTGACCTACTTGCCTTTGAGAACTTAGCGTCTCTGACCGAACTGTATTTGAGAACTTGGCGTCCCTGACCGATTTGTATTTGAGATCTTGGCGTCTCTGACCGAACTGTATTTGAGAACTTAGT
The DNA here is from genome assembly GCA_022495995.1 of Adenophora triphylla var. japonica. Lineage (NCBI taxonomy): Eukaryota > Viridiplantae > Streptophyta > Magnoliopsida > Asterales > Campanulaceae > Adenophora > Adenophora triphylla. Next base: position 366,788 of record JAFEMH010001193.1, on the reverse strand, counting down.
GTCTCTGACCAAATTGTATTTGAGAACTTGGCGTCCCTGACCGAATTATATTTGAGAACTTGGCGTCCCTGACCGATTTGTATTTTGAGATCTTGGCATCCCTGACGGAACTGTATTTGAGAACTTAGCGTCTCTGACCGAATTGTATTTGAGAACTTGGCATCCCTGACCGAATTGTATTTGAGAACTTGGCATCCCTGACCGATTTGTAGACACTGGAGGTGGTCTGCACATGTTTTGCCCGGAATCATCTCTTGCCGAAAAGGGGGATTTGATTTCTTGCAATTTTGTTGAAACCATTGATTTTGAGCTTTGGTAAATATCTCCCTTGTTGAGGGTAAGTCTCAATGGCGAAGGAAGATGGTCTTTCACGTTTGAATTCCTGCATTGGTTAGTAGAGAGGAAGATGCGTATATGACATTCATGATGACAGAAGCATTCATAGAACCAAAAATGATTGTGAGAGTATCACTGCGTATGTTCGCGAGATGATGCATTTACTTGCCTTCGAAGATGCACCTAGCCTAAGCTTTTGGCAGGGAAATTATGATTTATGATCTTCAATCACTTAGGATTTTTCCTATTGATTCAAGTTTTGTGCATGCTACATGAGCCCTTGGGAGATTTTTGTGGGGATGCATGGTGATGAGAGGGGATGCATTGGGATGTATGTGTCTGGAAACTGTTTGGAACAGATTTTGAGCAAGTGGGGGAGGTGAGAGCCCTCGATCGCGATTTAAACAGTGGTTGTTGATGAGGTTTTTTTTTTTTTTTACAGTATCACATGGACCTCAATCTTAATGAGATTGGATTCGGATCCCGGGTCTTGGTTGAAAATTTCCCTCTCACTCTTGGTCATTTGAAGCTGATGCTGACAGGCCTAGGGCACGTTGATATGAGTGAAACTTCTTTCATTTGGGTGAGCTGTGACTTCGGCCGAAACCTTGTTCGGAGAATGATTTGATGAAATTGTTAATGCAGGGAGAAACCCAGATCTTAAATTCCGATGCTATGGGAAGCTGCTATGTACCAAGTTCTGAAGCTGAAAATCTAGTTGTTGATGTAACTAGACCTTTCTTGTGACTTGATAAAATTTAGGTCCCAAGGACCAGCTTGACAAAGCCCCCGGATCCTGAGTAGGCAAAGTCCAGACTTTGAAGAGGTGACTTGGCGAATCTATCTCGTAGTGAAGAACCCAATGTGTACCCAAAGATGACTAGAAGCCCCAGCTTGAAGAGCTGATACAGGAGAACCTGGGAGAACCGCTTAGCAAGCCCCAGCGTGAAGAAATTCAGAGCGGTCTTATTGCAGACAAAGTCATTATGTGGTCTAGGAGGCACCCATCTTTTCAAATCTTAGTCAACCAGTCACTGGACAAGACTCAGAAACGTTTACGTGCAGGGGCACATCTTTCGAAAAGTGAGAATGAATCCCGATTTTGTGTATACACACTCGCTTTAGGTTTGACTCTTTTGAGAGAGTATAAGCATCACAAGGTGTGGAAAAGTGTATGGAAGCCCTTGCTGACAGAAAGACAGTGTTTGGCTCTATTTCCCTATGATGGAGAGAGAGAAGACTTGTCGAGACACTTGAAAACTTGTCTTATTCATGATGATCACAAGGCTGCTTAAAACCCTTTGTTAATGTTAGGGTTATTCAATCCCTAAATCTGATAAGAACTAAGATTTTGATTAATCATAAGGAGAAAACCAACTGATATCGAGAATCAAGCTCGGAAGGGCGGAAAGTGTATAGGGACGATCCTTAATGAGACCGGATTTTTTTTTTTTTTTTTGAGATTTGTTTGTGATTTCGACCGGACTATTTCTGGTTGCCTACGTTCCTCCATTATGAAGAGCTCAGGTCGCCGTAGTTCGGGCCTATCCCGAATGAAAAGAGAACGAATGTTGAAATTCGAGGATCTGAGGACCTTTGGGGATTTTGAGGATTTGGAGGATTGAATAACATATCCCCTTAGAGTGTCCATGAAAGACACGGATGCGAAGCCCCAGTGGGACATCCACGGCAAGTGTTTGTGGAGTAGAAATGAATTATGCTCACATCAGATTTGAATTTGCACAATCTTTGATTGATGATTTTGAACCAAGATGGATTAGATTCCAATTTAAGCAAGCAATGAAGCGTTAATTTGATTTAGATCTTAAAGATATTATGATGAAATTGCTATCCGATAGGAATTGCAGCTGGGTTTCCGGGCTTCGATCGGCCATCGGGTAATTTTGGAAGTTATGACCTCTTAAAGTGAGAGGTCGGCTGGGCCTTTTGCTGACTGAACCTCTAAAAATGAGAGGTTGGCTTGTAGGGATGTGTTTGGGAAATCTATGGCGGGGAAGATTGATTGCCTCTAAGAATGAGAGGTCAAATTTTGATTTTGGCCAAAGGCGAGGATAATGGTAACGGGGATATCCTCTAAAAGCGAGAGGATGGCTTGGGATTGGTTAAGGAAATGGTGAGAGGGAGTCCAAGCTATCGAGAACTTTTGCGAATCTTCGAGAATTCAGGCTCTTTTTTTATCATTGGAGAGCTTCTTGAGGAGTCGGGGACTTTTACTGAATTGTGAGGATCGAATCCTTCTTTTTTTTTTTTTTTTTTTTTTTTTTTGAAGCTTCTTTTGCTTGAGCTCTTTTTTTTTTTTTTTGACTTGGAAAGCTTCCTGAGGAGTTGAGGATTATCTTTGTCCTTCCTTCATGGCTTGAGATATTTTACGCATCGCCGACTCTCGAAGTTAACTTCTTGGGCTTGCTTGGACTTTTCTCAGTAAGGAGCAAAGGTGATGGCTAAACAGGGTTTCAAAACATGCCGATCTTGAAATGAAAGGATATTGTTTGGTGAGGGTAAGGTAATGGCTTTCCTATGGGTGAAAGGCTTCGACCGCAATCCTTACCGGATGACCTAAACGAAATTAAGTCTTCATTGCTTGCTTAAGCTTTAAATGAGAAAAGATCCATGCAAATTCATCGAGCAACGAGAGGATGATGATGAAAGGGATGTGAGCATATGAGATGCAAGATGGGAGTTGGTAAGCCCCAATTTGGGAAGGATATCAATTGATTTTCTCACTCCGATTAATTTAAATATTAATCATTTCAAAGAATTAGTGGTTGAGCAAAGACAAGTGATCATCTAGGATAAAACCATTTCAATTAAGTGTAACGTGGGTGTGCAAGTGATGTCTCGAGTCTAGCAAGAAAAGAAAAAAACTTATATTAAAAGTTAGACATTTAACTACTATGTCCAAAATGGACTACAACGACAAATGTCCAGGAAGGACTTAGGTGAAAGAAAAGTACTAGAACCTACGAAGGTTGACTTAAAAGACTATTTTAAAGATAGGTAGCCCCTAGTCTAGCCGCTCTTTGTTGTTGGACCATGCATCTACTCTTCGACGCCGGAGATGGGGGCTATTGCATCTTTCCATCAGATTTCTTTGGCAATCTCTTGCTTAATCCAACCATTTTCAACATCTCGCGATGGTCGGTCCACCGACCTCACAAAGGGGTGAGTCAAATTCCATTATGCCCACAAGTCTTGAATCACCAAACTCGACCATGTTGACATTCGGGTTGTTGTTTCTAGGGAATGGGTTACCGATAGTATTGGGCCCTTCAGCACCTCTAACCTCCCTTGTTCAATCAAACTTTGGATTGCCTTTTTCAGGGGGACACAATCATCCGTCAGTGCCCATGGTACCGATGAAAGGCACAATGCTTGGAGGTATCCAAAGGAGCATTGGGGTTTCTAGGCCGATAATTTTCCAAAGGCCTGGAGCAAACCTTCTCTCACCAAACCTCGAAGATATCACTCAAAGGCATCCCAAAGTTTCTCAAGTCTTGGAGCCGGATCCGGATGCATCGTTTCTTGGGAACAAAGGAAGTGGCATTGTTACGCCCCGTCCCGCATAGCTAATCACTTCTTTACCTTTTGGTTGGGCAGAGCCGTGTTGGAGGTGGAAGAAACCCGGTATTCTGTAAGGTGCAGCAATGGGCCGCCGATTGTAAGCCTTTTCGAACTTAGCCCCGAATTAACCATTGCACGCAAGTCGGTGTAGGGAAGTGACCGAGGGAAGCTCTCAAATGTGGCTTCAAGCATGACCGAAAGATGTCTAACTCGCTCTCGTCGAGGGAGGAATGGCCATTTCACTAAGCTTCAGTTCCACCTTCTATAGAAATCCCCAATATTCTCATCGTGGCGCCGCACCGTTGTCTGTGTCAACTCGTTTGTTTCCCATTCCAAGTTGGCTTTATACTTATCTCGTGAAAGTACCGGTAACTGCTTCCCAAGTAGCCCTAGCTTCAGCCGCAATCGGAAAACCATTTCAAAGCCCCCGACTTCAAAGAGAGATCAAGTAGTCGCCAACCGCCGGTTTGTGCATCCCTTAGCTTTCATTGCCAAAGTGTAGGTGTCCAAGTGAGTTTTAGGGCACGCACTTCCATCAAACAGCTTCGAGATTGGGCATCACGAACTTGTGAGGCAGGGGTACAATTGAGTCGGGATCCGTAGGCCGAAGAGCAGTGTTCCTTTTGACGGTCAATTCGGCGACTTGCGCTTTCATTTCCTTGTGTTGCTCCATAAACCAAGCCAATTGGGGATCCAAAGGTGGAGCGGGAATGCCCGAGCCGATATTTGAGCCGGGAAGAGGACTAGCCGTTGGTGGTGCATTGGTGGAAGGAATACCATATCCCGAAGCATAGGTGAAAACCCGTCCTTGGCCCAAATTACCCCGGGGAGTGTAGGTACGAGCTTGGGCAAAGGGATAGAACCCAGAGACTTGCCGTTGGCTTCCAATCGGCAGAGAAGATGGAGGCAGATCCGAGGTAGCCGATGGCTTGGATTTCCGGAGTGAGGCCCATAAGTAGGCTTAAGTGCGGGCCGCCGTCCCCGGTTGTTGAATTGCATGGCCGGTTGTGGCGAGGATGCATAACCGAAAGGATACCGTGGTCCCGGTGATTCTGATGAAACCGAGATGGGGGCTTGGTAACCCATTGAACCCCGAGTGAGAAATGGGTTTGCGGAAGCCGTGTGAGGAGCAATGAGCTAGCATCATTCTCGAGGAGGGGCTCCCGATCGTTGCCCCGAACCAAACCGTGGTGGCATTCCAAACCGTTGCTGCGAAAGTCCGGATTGATTGGTCCCAAACCGAGGTGGGATCCCAATTTGCCGTGGCATTCCGGGGTATCCCCAACCATGGGAAGGCATTTCGTATCGACTTTGTCCCCACCGAGGCATTGCGAACCGGCTCGTCCCGTCAGCCGCGTGGATCCGGTGGTCTCGCAGCTTGGGGAGCCGGGCCGACCTAGAGATCGAGGAGCATGGGCTCGGTGGTAGTACCGTGGGAGGCGAGGTGGTGGCATCTGGAGTAGTCGGGTTGACCAAGAGCGGGATTGAGGTCTTCCTCTTCTTCCATGAAGGTGCCATCCGGTTGAGACGGCGGCTAATCCATGGCTTTTGATAGCCTCCATAAGGTTGTTCAGTTGTGCTTCTGTCGCACTCTCATCCTGCTCGCTAATCGATTCCATTGCGGTTCTGTTTGAGGAGACCCGGGAGGCGGAGTGACGTTGTCCCCATTATTACCGGGCCGATGCAGACATTACGAAACCCGGAGTCGGAATAAACGGCGAAGCCGACGATGCGCTTGACTCTTCCCAACCGATCAAACGGTGACCCGGTGTCCGGAACCAACCTTTGTGAGGAGCTGCGGGGGAAAAGGCACGAGGGTTCAGATGTTTGGGAATGAAGGAGGGTAGGTGTTTGGGCTTTGGGCTCATGCAACATGCAGTTATTTGTTCACGTTTACTTAAAACATGTTTTATTAACCTAATCGGTTGGAAAAGATTGCTCTTCTTTTTCGCAAACTACTCTGGATCCTAGATCAGTGGGCCCCGTCACTACGTCTATAAGCCCCTCGTATTCCACCTGTATTTCGACCTCCCAGGGTGGACAGCCCCGGGCGAGGGTCCTATAGGGCAAGTGGGTCCCACTGACCGAAAGAAAAACGATCCTAAAAGTCTGGCGGGTAATCGAGTCTTAACGAGCATTCGATGTAAATTACGGACAAAGCTGACGTCAAAGTCAAGATCATGTCCGAGGGCTCGACGAAAAGTCGGCATGATTTGGACTGATAAGCGTCCACAATTGATCTTGACTTGTCGTCATTTAAGCCGTAATTAGGCATGGAATGATCATTAATCCTTGATGACTCAGTGTCATGCTGGGAGTCTGTGTATAATTTGTGCCAGTCAAAGTCAAGGCACCGGTCAATATCTTGGTCAAAGTCCGCGGCGGAAAATCGGCATGACTTCGACTGATTAGGGTCCCCGAAAGATATTGAGTCGGTATGCCGACAAAGGCTTGAAAGGAAAGGTCTATACACAGACAGGGCATGACACAGACCAAACTAAAAACCAACCGGGTCTCGGACAAAGTGTGTCACGGACAAGTGCATGGTCGACACGAGGCTCCATGGGATGTTTGGGTAGTCCTGTGCTTGCACCGAGAGGCGTAATAAGACCAAACGGGCCGCGACAAGGATTTTCCCGGGTTAGGGATGTAGTGTGCAGTGTAAGGTCACGTGCGCGTAGTGTGCAAGCAGTCTATCTTCTTTTTCTGAGTAAAATAGAAATTTTTTATGTGTCTTAAAAAGAATGATGCATGATTTTTTTTTGAAAATTTTCTTTTTTTTTTTGAATTTTTTTTTTGAAAGTTTTTTTCTTTTAAATTTTTTTTTTTGAAATTTAATGAACACATAAGCACAAAAATTCTAACAGTTAGGGACATGATTCCGACAGTCAAAATTTTGACTTTTTCCGAGGCGGCCAAAACAACACGAAAATGTGCAAAAAATCAACACACACAACAAATGATTTTAAATGCCGGGACGGAAGCTTGACCCTCAAAAGCTTTTTTTTTTTTTGAAAACAATGATACCGGTACGTGGGATTGTTAAACCACAATTTATCCCCGACTCGTGTTAGGAGGCGATAACGGGAAGTTTAATGGTTTCCACCAATATACCAAATATCATTATTTTTTTTAATAAAGCTTAATCAATCCCCAGCAGAGTCGCCACTGTGATGATGTCGCCGCCAAAATTTTCCGAAAGGTTAACTTTGAAATTTTCGTTTCTTTGAAAAACCAATCGAAAAGACCGGAGTCGCCACGCCATTTTTGTTTTAAGGGCCAAAACTTTGAAAAATGCCCGAGATTAGAGATTTGGGTTCGGAGGTCACGTTACACGCCGGGAAGGACGTTAGTGTGCACCCGGAATGCCTCATAAAACGAGTCTTCCAAACATTCAAAATCATTTGTTTGTGTGTGTGTGTGTGTGTGTGTGTTACTTTGGCCAAAATAAGTCAAAACTGAGAAAAGTAAAAATTGGGAACTCTTTGTAAGACTTTGAACAGATTCCATGATTTTTTGGATGATTTTTGGGTTGAGATTTGGTACTCAAAAGACCTTTTGAAGTTGAAAATCACTTCTGCCAGAATGAAAAAGGCAGTGGACACTTGATTTTGAAATGGACTTTAGAGCTTTAAAATCTCTGAATCTGGGAAAAGTCCGGAAATGAAAGTTGTTCAAAACACCTCAAATAAGGTTTCTGTGAAATAAATTTTCATTTTGGAGATGATTTGAGGGACCAAAACCTTCTGGAAATCTCAGATATGAAATCTGGATTTCCAGAGACTGACGAACTGACCTTTAAAAGAAAATTTGAAAAAGGGAGTTTTACTCACGCAAAAAATAAAGTAAAAATATTTATGGAAATCTCTGGATGTTGGCTACAAAAAGTATTTTGTAGTCAACACCAAATTCCAAGTTTATCTGTGTCCAAAAATTTAGACAATGGACTGAGGTCTTAGAAAATTGCTACTGGACAGCAACTTCTCAAGAAGGAAAATGTGATTTTAAAGGGGGTTTTGCATCCATGCTTGTCCCCATTTCCCTAGGTTTTGATTAGTAGTCACTAGACATTTTAGTGGTGATCTACTATATCAAACCATCCTTGGGGTACATTAGGACTTAAGCATTTCATTTGCTTGGGAAGGGGAATTTTGTAGAGATGAAATTAAAGAGAAAAATCAACTAGAGATTTAAAATGTGGACCATTTGAGATGGTCATTCATGAAGATGAACTTCAAGATGACCATCTTAGGTCAAGATTTAAGTTAAACTAGACATAAAGTAAATCAAAGTAAGAAGAACAAGATGAACAAGAAGTTAAAAGGGAGTTTTAGGGTTTAGAGAAGGAGGGCTTTACCAATGGTGACACCCTATCTTCCTAGGCTTGGAATTTGACTTGAGGAGTATCAAGATTTGGTGTTTGACTTGAGGAGTATCAAGATTTGGTGTTTGGATTTGTGTTTGGGTGGATTCAAGGCTTGAATGTGTTTAGGGTTTGATGATAGAGTTGGTCAAAGAGAAAACAAGTAGACAACACTTAAGTCCTCTATGTTTTCTCTCTAATCCTCCTCCTAAGGGGTGATTTGAGCTTGGATTGGTGTATGTATGAGAGTATGTATGAGAGTGTTTTGAAAGTATTTTGAGTGAGTGGGGTTTGGGAAAGATTGAAGAGAAAATGGTGGCAATTCTAGTGAATTCCCACCGTTTTCTCCCTATTTTTCGCCGTAATACACGCCTTCTATGAGCCAATTGTGTTGTGTAAACCGAGAGAGGAGGGTTTAATTTATAGCCCTCTGAAATTGACAAACATGTCCGCGCGGATTGGGTTGTAAACGTGCACTGTTCATTAAATGCAGCTCCAGGCTTTGGACAGGAAGAATAAAATTCAAAAATTCCAGCAGTTTATGTTTTTCAACTTGCCCAATTCGGATTTTTCCAATTTCTTTTGCTTTTTGAGATTCTTTTCTTGGTTTATCTTTAAATGGAAAACCCTAATCTACCCTTGGTTGGTTAGAAATATTAGAAATGTTAGAAATGTTAGGAATGTTAAAACTTCCGTTAATTTTCTAACGAAAATGCCAACAAGTCAAATTGGAGTACTTACAGACTGCCGTTGATGATTTTGATGAAAGAAACGGGATTCCGTTATCTTTCTCGGAGAAATCGGACTTACTGTCATTGATGATTTTGATGAAAGAGACGGGATTCCATTATCTTTCTCGGAGAAGTCGGACTTACGTTTGACTGTCGTTGATGATTTTGATGAAAGAGATGGGATTCTGTTATCTTTCTCGGAGAAATCGGACTTACGTTTGACTGTCGTTGATGATTTTGATGAAAGAGACGGGATTCCGTTATCTTTCTCGGAGAAGTCGGACTTACGTTTGACTGCCGTTGAGTTCTTTTAAAAACGGGGTTAACTCTGGTTAACTCTGGTTAACTTTGGTTAACTCCGTTAAGTTGAGGACTAAACTGCAGAGTCCTGAAATTTTAAAGGGCAAAACAGTCATTTTGCCACTTCAATTTGGTCTGCGCGGATCAGAACGTGACCTGGACTGGTTTTTAAAAGGGCGCCGCCCTTCTTCTTCCTCACAGTTTCTTTTATAAATTTACGAGAGAAGAGAGAGAGAAAGTCACAAAACCGCCATTGTTGGCCAAAAAAAACCTCAAAATCCTTCCGATTTTCTTCGATTTTTAAGCAATGGAACACGTAGGAGTTGCCATTCAAGGCCAAGGACGTGGCCCGATAGCGGAGAGGCGATTGGAGCTCGTAAGGATGAGGAGGCATTACACACTTTCGCAATCGATTGCGGAGGAGCCGTACCCCGATGCGTGGCAACATTGGGCCTCTGATTCGAGTCTCCGTACGGTATACTTCGAATCTCTCCAATCTCTTTGTTGATTTTTGCTTTAAATTGATTTTTGTGATTTTTTTTTTTTAATATCCGAAAATTGGATGTTCTTGGCTTTGGATTTTGATTTTGATGATTTGCATGTTGTAATGAATATATGGGTAACCCAAATGTGCACTTTGTTTGAAAAAAAGAATGGGCATTTTGCCATTTTTTTTTGAAATATTAGATGATGAAAATTTGCCCGAATCCGGGACGGACTTTTTGTCGCATGTAGGATTCTTGCAATGCTTCCATGAGTGATATGAATGTATGCATGTGTGCTTTTTGTAGAAAATATGATTTTTTGTGAAAATGGGACGGATTTCCGTTGATTGAATGCATGAATGGGAAAAATGGGACGGAGTTTTTCTTCCGTTGATTGAATGTATGAATAGTGAAAAACTGTTTATGTATGCTATTTCATGAAAAATGGGACGGAATTTTCCTTCCGTTGACTCAATGTTGTTGACATGTTTCTTTATGCCTAAATAAATGATGAATGGTGATTGTTGAAAATCTTTTCTTTTGTGCAAGAAAAATGGGGCTGAGTCCATTGTATGCCGTTATGCTGACTGATTTTTCTTCAAAATTTTATGATGCATGTGTATGCTTATGCAATTTTTTTTTGACACATTTTTTTTTTAAATGCAAATGCAAATTTTTTTGACATTTTTTTTTAATTGCAAGGTGGAGATCGTTTTGTGACGGAGCAGCTGAATAAGCTGAAGACTCGAGGATCAGTGGAGTCTGTGGTCAGCCTGTGGGACAGGCTTCCAGTCTTGGGCCGAGGAGCTTTGATGAGTCCGAGACAGATCCTCATTGGGACTGGATTGTATGAGTTTATCGAGTGCCTGAGGGGATTGGTTAAGTTCTCCAAGAGCAAGGGCCTGATCTTTGCTTTGGCACAGCACTGGTGGGACGCGACCCACACATTTCATTTCTTCTAGGCGAGGCCACGGTCACACCCTCCGATTATGCCGCGATCACGGGCCTGTCCTTTAAAGGACGGAGCATTGAGTGGAGGGACGGCTACAGCGACCGGGAGCTGCAAGATCTTCTGGGCTTTACCCCCATTCCCAAAAAGGGGATGGGTATGGAGTATGTTGTGGTCCACGGGAAGATCGTGGAGAGCATTGAGAGTTACGAGGCTGGTGATGAGAGAGTGGCTGCGGTGCAAATTGCTAGGGCCTTTTTATGGTTTGCTTTTTCGAGCACACTTTTTGGACATGCCGAGGGGACGGCGATGTTTGCTTTGCTGAGGACGTTGGAGGATGTGGAGATGGCTGGGGAGGTGTCTTGGGGAGAGGCGGGGCTGGCAGAGCTATATTTTGCTCTGGATCGATATAGCCGGAAGGCTGTCAGTTCTCTGACGTGCTTCGAGTTCCCTCTGGAGGTATAAGCTTTTGCTTTTCTTTTCCTTAAGCACGCACTTTTCTTCTTTTTTTTTGCTTGATTGATGAGATCATTCTCTTTCGCAGGTATGGGCTCTGGAGTTTTTTCATGTCACGATGTGGCGGCAGCCGGCGGAGCACATCGGGGCATATCCGGCCATGCTCTCCTGGAGCAAGAATGCTCGGGAGAAGATATGTTCTAAGGGGTGCACGACCCTTAAGTACAGGGAGTGCCTGCCTTTGACGAGGGCTGAGACGGATGAGGGGATGGTTTTCTACCCTTGGGGCCGCTTCGAGGTGGAGCAGCTGAAGGGTGCCGAGAGATGGACCGTGCAGCGGAGAATTTTGAGAGGTTTGACCTGTGATGTGTATTATCTGGGGGAGAGAGTGACGCGCCAGCATGGCGAGGGTGCGCCTCTGATGGCACCGGTAGAGCCTCCTGCCGACATGATGCATCCGAGTGAGAGATCGGAGACCTGGGGCGACTATCGAGGTGGCCAGCACTTCTCGATGTTTGTGGCGATTGAGGAGTATTCGCGATTTATCTTGAGGAGGCTGAGGATGCCCCAGGTTCTTGAGAGAGAGGGGTTAGGGATTGTGCGATACCCCCGGACGGACTTCTCATATGTCCAGGATGGGGTCAGATTGAGGGTGCAGATCCCTCAACCTGAGCGGGTCCCACGAGCTTTCCGGCCTCGTCCGGATATGAAGGTACGGGTTTTTACTGTCTCTTCTTCTTTTCTTTCGCATCATCATTTTTCGCATCACTTATTTCCGACGCTTTTGTTTCCGTGCAGTTCCCGGCCGTGGTGGTGGAGAAGCTGACGAAGCAGGTGATTGGGGCCAAGAGGTTCATTAGGAGGATGGTTGCTTGTGGGGCTCCTCAGGCCAGAGCGAGGCGGGCACAGCCGGCGCCTGTCGAGCGGGAGGCTTCCCCTATTCCTTCGGAGCATTCTACCGAGACTCCTCTCTCTCCTCTCATAGATCCCGGCATGGAGCTGCCTCCGGACCACGTCATTCTCGGAGATTTGCATGGGCAGGGACATGTTTGGCATCATGGTGGCTCTTCTTCGCATGTCCAGGAATCCGACGCGTTCACGTTCGGATACGACTTCTTCGCGGATCTTGGCTTGCCTTATCGTGGCGTTCCGGTTGATCCAGGCGAGCCTCTCTCTGGAGACGAGGACGATGATTTCGAGCCCGAGACATTCATGGCTACTGAGGAGGCGGGCCCGAGCCGCAAGAGGGATCGGGGGAAAGGGCCAGCCACTGAGGATTCTGACTGACTATCTTTTATTGATTTCTGAGATTGTACCTACTTAGACAGATACAGTTTATTTTTAATGCACACTCTCTTTTATTTTTGTTTATTATTTATATTTTTTTTGGATGTAATAGTCTAGAATTTCTTTCTTTTTTTATCTATTATGAATGCAATGTTGCATGAGCCCAGGTTTCTTGGCTAGGGTGCGAATGTATGGTATGTGAACTGTTTGGGCAGGCTTTGCACAGGTTTCGAGCGGCCGGGATGAAATATTCCTCCGTGGTGCAGCAGTTTGAACTGCTGCAGATTTTTTCTGGTTGTGACACTTATGTCCGCGCGGATGAGACAGTCTTCTGACACTGTCCTTTAATTTTGCTTCAGATCTGGTTTTCCCTCATTTCAAATTCAAACACCTTCTTCAACCACCAGTTCAAACAGCCATTTTCGGGGAGAAGGAGAGAAAATCCATGGAGAGAATTGTGAGTATGCAAAATCCATCCAAAATATCCCAAGCTTCTCAAATGTCATTCTTCACCAAGTTTAAAGAGTGGTCTCGGGAGACTATGCATGAGAGGAGGTCATTCTTTGAAGAAAGGTACAAGATACGATGCTTGTAGTCTCTCAAGGAATTGATTTCAGATTATGATCTTTTGAGAGCTTCTTCCTCATTTTGGGACACTAGAAGGCATGTTTTTTGCTTCTCTTACAATGAAATGGTCCCAACTGTTGAAGAATTTTGGGCTTTGCTTGGTGGTCCCGAGGTGGAGGAGATTGCGATTCCTTTGCCCGGAGGAGCCTCTTTCGTTGATAGGTTGTGCAACCTTCTTCATCTTTCCCCGGAGGAAGCACAAGGTATGATCCGTGGTCCCGATCACTTTGACATTTCTGGTCTTCCTGATAGATTTAGGGGCTTAGGCTTGATTGATGATGCCTATTGGGATGCTTTTGCACTCTGCATGTTTGGAACCTTGTTTATGGTTTATTCTTTCGGGATTTGTCATCGGGCTCTGCTGGATGTAGTGGTTCACTGTCGTTTGGGCAGAGATGTTGTACCTTTGATCCTGGGGGAGACCTTTCATGCTCTCGACAGGTTGGCTACCGGGAGGTGGTATATGCACGGGGGCAGCCCGTTTCTCTTGACTCTATGGCTGATGGAGCGCCTGGGGGTTCTTCGAGAAATCTCGGATATGATCAAGCCTTGGACATTTGCCAGGAGAGGGGTTATTGTGGATTTTGATGATCAGGGCTCGTGGGAGCATTGGATGGCTGGTCGCCAGACTGAAGATATCAGATGGTCAGTGCCTCATTGGCGGGTGGAGACTCGGAGAGTACTTCAGGATGGGTCTCACGTGGTTATGCTTCCTGGGCTTTCTCAGTCTAGCTTTTACATTCCGGCTCTGGTTCTGAGGCAGTTTGGCTTGGAGCAGGCTCCTTTGGAGGACTTCGATGATATAGCCACTAGGGTGGTGGCTCTTGCTTCTATGGATGATCCTTCGGTGTTCCCATTTCTTTCCCGAGTATGGAGGTATGACGTCTTCCCTCCTCGGGTTATCCTCAGGCGTCCGAGACCTGTGTTTCTGACCACTTGGTACTTAGATTGGTACGAGAGGCATTTGGGGGAGACTCAGATGGCTATTTTGAGAAGGCGTGAGGCCATTGTGGGTGCGGAGGACCTGACAGTTTCGGAGAGGAGGAGGGCCGAGGCGAGGGCCAACCCTTATGACAGGAGTGGAGATGTTGTGACCGACTATGAGGCTTATGTCAAGAGATAGGAGAGGAGGACTCCTATGTTACCAGCTCGGCTATAGGAGATGAGAGATGACGCTAGGGCTACTAAGGCCCTGACAGAGGCTGGTTTGATAGATCATGTCCCTACACCAGAGCTTGGTAGGAGGAAGACCGACATTTTTCCTGTTCAGAGGAAGAAGACCCGAAGGGGGAAGAAGAAAGGTGATGCCAGTACGAGCGGCTTGGAGTGACCTGGAGGTTTCCTAAGTATCCCTTTCTTGTCGTAGCAAACACATTAGTTTGATTATGTATCTTAGTTTCTTTTAGCAGGTTGCCAGTTGTAGGAATGAACCGAGCTTAGACTCATCAAAGAGGTTTTAACTGTAATGAATATGTGAATTGCTTTAGATTTTTTCGAGATGCTTTCATGGTCTGATCAGTGTATTGATGTCAAAGTATCACTTTTATTTGTGTTTTAGACCGAACCGTTTCCGGCTGCCTACGTTCCCTTCGGACTAAAGGGCTCAGGTCTTCGTAGTTCGACCTGGTTAACTTTTATTTGTTTTTTAGCACTCTTTTTTTTTTTTGATCTATATTTTTTTTGTTTTCTTTTTTTTTTTTGTTGTTTTTTGACTCAGTGTTTTACGCATAGTATCTGCGCAGCTTGTCACCATTCACTGGGTGTACAAAAGGATTTCCGTCGAGGTCTGCGAGTTGCATGGCTCCTCCGGAGAAGATCTTCTGGACGACATATGGCCCGACCCAGACGGGCTCCCATTTGCCCATCGGGTTGATACGGACTGGGGGCTTCTCTTTCAAAATGAGATTACCTTCCCTGATCTCTCGATGCTTTACTTTCTTGTCGAAGGCTCTGGCCATTCTCCCTTGGTAGGCTCGGATATGTTCCATGGCATTCAATCGGCGTTCATCTAGCAGGGCCAATTCATCATGGTGACTCTGGAGCCATTCGACCTTGTTGATCTGACTTTCCAATAGTACCCGGAGTGAGGGGATTTCTAGCTCGATTGGGAGCACGGCTTCCATTCCGTAGGTAAGAGCAAACGGTGTTTCCCCGGTTGCCGTTCTGACGGATGTTCTGTAGCCCCAGAGAGCAAGGTGTAGCTTCTCGGGCCAATCTCGACCTCGGACAGCCATCTTCCGGATGATGTTTTCTAGAATCTTGTTTGCTACTTCCACGGCTCCGTTAGTTTGGGGCCTGTAGGGAGATGACTTCTGACGGGTTATTCTGAACTCTGCTAGCAGCCTGTCGCATTCCCCTTCGAAGTGGGATCCATTATCTGAGATGATTTCGGCCGGCAACCCGTATCTGCATATGATGTTTTCTTTGATGAAGAGGGCTACTTCCCTAGAGTTGAGGACCTTGTAGGATTTTGTAGGGCATCCTTTTCAGTTCCTTTGAAGAAACTACCAATCTGCGTCTCTTTAGGCTCTTCCGCAGTTCCCAGATTCACACTTGTCAAAATCTCTTCGGCAGCTTGGGCTCGAATTTCCTCTTTCCTAACAACCTGCTTAAAGATTTTTGTTCTATTTTTTTTGTTTATTTAATGTGTCTGCTTCTTTATCTAATGAATCATTATTAAATGTTTCTTTTTAAATTATTAGTTAATTTATCATTAGTTAAAGTGGCAATCAAGGGATACTCAGAAAAGTTCGTCATTTCATTAAGAACGAAAGGAAATACAGTCTTGGCTACAATTTCGTAGTCTTCAGGCGTAAGGCCATCGGACGACTCTAAAGACTCGATCTTGACAATGAGGGACTCGGAGGACTCTACCTAGATTGACACAAAGGGACGGGGGACCAATCCCAGCTTGGTGAACATTTCTTCTTTGGTCGCGGACGGGCCTGAGAGAGTTTCCTAATTCTTTAATGGCATTGCTGTCAGGGGCGTCATGACTCGGGAATTGTCATTGTTCAAGTCCTCCTTCCTCGATCATCGCTACCATCTCTTTGACTGAGCTGAAATCAATCATGTCTGGCACCTGGACCTCTTCCCCGAATAACTGCTGCATAATCGGACCATCCCAATCATCTGAAAAGACTTCTGTTGCTTTGGCTTTCGGCACTGTCAATTCAAACTCAGGCTTCGGACCTTCCTGGACAATCGGAATTGTGGTTGTGAGCTTCTCGAACTGGTCCACTAGGCTTGGCACGCCTTTGAAAGTGTACTCACTCTTCATGGTAGTGGTAGCCCCGGGTATCTTAGGTAGGTCCAGAAACACTCTACGGACCGGGTTAGCTTTGGCTCCCCTGAACTTGTTGAGGCTATCGTGTAGCTTCAGCCACCCTTCTGTAGGAGTGGGCTCTTTGACTGTGACATTACCCGGTTGTGTGGGACCCTTTACAAAGTAGTCAGCCAAATTAGGACTGAAAGGGAGAGATTTAGGGTTGTTGACCGGGACCCTTCCTGTGATAGCTTCTTTCCTTTGTGGAGCAAATTCTTTTTCTTTCGCAGTGTCCACTGAGGTGTCCTCATATCCTAGGCCGTGGCGAGTTTTCTGTCCTTTCACCTCGATGAGTTTGTGAGTTCCTTGTTGGTACTTTCCTAGACCGAGGCCAGGTAGATAGCTCATCTTCCTCATCATTTTCAAGACCAGAGGGATTTTATCCCGAGTGATTGTCAGATCTATGTTGCAAACTTGGGCCTTAGGAGGCTCGACCGTGAAGCCTGTTAGCATGAGACCTTCCTCATCATGTTTGATTTCCAGAATAGGTATTCCACCTGTATCCGTGCCCTCCAAGGTGACTAGATCCCCGTAAATGGTTGTTAGATCTCCATCTGAGACAAACTTGACACATTGATGGAGGCGCGAAGCGACCCCCTTGACGTGATGCAGCCAAGGTCTTCCCAATAAGGCATTAAAAGTGATCGGAATATCGATAACCTGGAATTCCACAGGTATCAATTTCTTGCCAAACCAGAGGTCCAAAGTAGAAACTCCAAGGACTGCTCGAGATGTCGAGTTGTAAGCTTTGACTGTGAGGGAGGAAGGCTTCAAGTCTGTGGACTTGATGTTGAGCAGACTCATGATCTTTGCCGAAAGAATATTCATTCCGGACCCATTGTCGACCAGGACCCGAGGGAGGCATCGTTCATCCAATTGGAGTGTGATGAAGAGAGGCTCGTTATGATCGGCCCCGAATTGAGGGAGATCGAGATCTGTGAAATTGATTATGTTCCCATAGTGGATGTTTCCAATCAGCTGTACTACGTCATCGGGAGTAGCGTCAATAGGGACCAAGGTGCGGGCCAGGCTTTCTTCCAGTTTTAGCTTATGGGGATAAGACGAGGTGAGTAGAGACCATAGAGAGATGTTGTCCTGTGTCTGCTTCAACTGGGTGAGCACGGGGTCCTCTTTCTCAGGGTTAGGAGCTTCGACTGTCTTGACACTGGGATTACGGTTTTCTTCGGATGCTTGATCTGCTACCCTTTTATCTGCCTTGGGATTCCCTTGGAAGATTTGCCCGGATCGGGTCAACAGGTTAACTTCCTCGTCAGTTGCTTCTTGACTAGATTTCTTCAACGCTGCTAAGGTCAACGGGGGAGCCTTTTTGGCTATCGGCCACTGGTTCTGACGGAGTTTAGCAACGGTGAGGGGCTGAGCTTGAGCCGTACATGCGGCTCCTTCTGGCGGCCCTTATAAGCTGCTTCCCAAGTTACGAGGCTTTTGAGTGCGGGGTTGTGTTGTTGCCCCTGGATGGTCCACGAGCTAGGGCATCCTCTCGATTCGCTCCTATAGCTTTGCCTTGCTCATAGTTATCATACAACAAGAGTTGCTATTGTCGGGGCTCGGCGGCTTTTCGATTTCATCCCGGTATAGTGCGGCCATTACGGTTCCTTTACGTAATACTCGGAGCTGGAGATGATTATAGCACTTTGTGTGGGAGGCGCACCCGGTATCATGCCGGTTTCCAGGACTTCTCTGAGAGCTGAAATACATTCGGGGAAGGTGACCTCTTCTTTGGTAACCCTGACAAGGAGTGTTACTTTGTTTTGGGGCGGATTTGATCTGACCATGGTTATTTTCTCATTGGGGAGGATGGGAGTTAGTTTCCCTCTCTCTAACAGATCTTCGACTATCAGCCTGGATCGGGTGCCTGAAAACCCTTTCCCCAAAGCATGGTAGGCAGTGTTGAACTTTAAGACGTCCACGTGCTCAGCCCCAGGAAATTTCATGGCCTTCATGTCCTCGGTTTCATAATCGTCTTCCGAAGTTTCTTCGTCCTCTGGAGTGTCCAAGCATTGGCCATAAATACATCTTACGAGTGACACTTTGTGGGGGCCCATCCCCATCGGTATTTGACCTGTATTTTCTGGTGGTCCTTCATTGTCGCTTGCTCATAACCAACCATTGTGTCCGGCTCCCATGATATTATTTCTGGCATGATTGTTCCAGATTGATTCCGGATCTGGGGCCTCAGTTGACTCTTCGCTCTCATCATCATCATCGTCATCGCTTTCATCGGAATCATCTTCCCATACTACTGGTATTTCGGCTGAGAGGGAATGCCGATCAAACCCGTTAGGGGAATATGGGTGCATGCAACCGCAGAAATTGTCATATGCCCCCATTCCCGGAAGTGGTAATTGCGACTCAGCTTCTCCTCCCGAAGCTGCGGGGAAGAGTGAGAGGGGTGGCACGTATTTGACTCCCGGCAGGATATAGAAGGAATCCTCCTCCTACGATTCTTATTTGTTCTCGGGATCATATTCAGCCTCTCCCAAAACCAACTTGTAGAAGTGTACTAGCTCCAGATGCTCTTCGGCCTCTTTACTGATAAGCCCCAATACAGGCGCCCGCCTGAAGCTTTCTTGCTCGTTTCTTCTCGATTGTTCTAACCATCTTGTGTAAATGGTTTTCTCATGTTTTGACCGGAACAGCCCCAGTTCTTTAGTATCAGCTTTCCCTTCATCCGAGAAATAGCCGGCCTCATATTCTTGCAAGAAATCTCTGACATGAGACCAAGGTGGGCTGACTTGTTCATCATCCTCAAGGTTGATGGGGAATCCGAATTCAGGATGCTCAACAAGGTTGGCCATGGGTATTTGGGGACCTTCATCAGCATCTTCCTGGGCATGCGAAGGTTCTCCGCATTCAATCATATTCACCTGATTATGGTTCCTTGGCAGAGGATTTTTGACTGTATTAGGCCCCTCGGGGCCATCCAACTTTCCTTGCTCTATCAAGCCTTGGATCGCCTTTTTCAGGGGTGAAGCGGTTGTCGATCGGATGTACGTGGGCTTGATGAAAAGCGCAATACTTTGAGGTATCCACGGGAGCATTCGGATTCCTGGGTTGGAAATTCTCCAAAGGCCGCAGCAAGCCTTCTTTCACCAGTCCCCTAAAGTGTTGTTTAGAGGCATTCCAAAGTTTTCGAGGATCATGACCCGTGGCCTGGGCTCGGCTGGTTTTCTGGGAGCAAAAGGAGTTGTGTTATTACATTCATGTCCCGCATAATTAATCACCTCTTTGCCATTAGCAGGAGCAGGAGCAATGTTGGAAGGAGGAGCCCGATATCTGTAAGCAGGTGCAGCAGTCGGTTGCTGATTGTAAGCCTTTTCGAACTTAGCTGCGGAGTTAACCATGGCCCGTAAGTCTGAGTACGGGAAGTGACTGAGGGAGGCTCTCAGATGTGGTTTCAGGCATGACTGAAAGATGTCCAATTGTTCCTCTTCAAAAGGAGGGATGGCCATCTCACTGAGTTTCAGATTCCACCGCTTGTAGAAATCCCCAACATTCTCGTCGGGACGCTGCACTGTTGTCTGCAGATCAACTCTATTTGTTTTCCATTCCAAGTTAGCTTTGTACTTTTCTGTGAAGGAATTAGTAATCTGGTCCCATGTAGCCCTGGCCTCGGGTTTTAAGCGGAAGAACCATTTTAAGGTACTGGATTTCGAAGATAGACTGAAATAATCAGCCAATTGCTGATTGGTACACCCTTTGGCCTTCATTGCCAAGGTATACGTGTCCAGATGAGTTTTCGGGCATGCAGTACCATCAAAGAGGTCCAGATTCGGCATAACAAATTTGTGAGGCAGGGGAACGATGGAATTCGGGTCCGTAGGTCGGAAGGCAGACTTCTTAGCGGTCAATTCAGCAATTTGCGCTTTCATTTCCTTATGTTGTTCCATGAACCAGGCTAGATGGGGATCTTGTGGTGGAACCATGGCGTTCAAACCAGTGACTGAGCTAGAGAGAGGAGCTACCACTAGTGGCGGACTGGTGGAGGGAACGGCCGATCCGGGGACGTAGGTGAAAACCTGTCCTTGGTCCAAATTGCCCGGGGGAGCATGAGTAGGAGCCTGGGCGAAGGGATAGAACCTTGCGGCCTGCTGTTGATTTTCAACTGGCAAAGTGGGTGGAGGCAGTCCTGATGTAGCTGGGTAGCTTGGATTTCTGGAGTGAGACCCATAAGTAGGCTTAGGTGCGGGCTGATGTCCCTGATTATTGAATTGCATGGTCGTCTGGGGCGATGGTGTATAACCAGGGGGTAATGCGGTACTGGTGATTCTGATGAAACCGGGATGGTGGTTTGGTAACCCACCGAACCCTGAGTGAGAAATGAATTTGTGAAGGCTGTGTGAGGAGCAACTGAGCTAGCATCATTCTGAGGAGGGCTCTGATTGTGGCCGAACCGAAGGCTGTGGCGGCATTCCAAACTGTTGTTGTGAAGGTCCGGACTGATCGGTTCCAAACTAAGGCGGGATCCCAATTTGCTGTGGCATTTCGAGGTTTCCCCAACCATAAGAAGACATTCCGTACTGGCTTTGTCCCCACTGAGGAACTGTGAACTGGCTCGTCCCGTCAGGCTGCATGGATCCAGTGGTCGGTAGTTGGGGGCTGGCTGACCCATAGACCGAGAAGCATGGGCTCTGGTGGTGGTACCGTATGAAGTTGGTGGTGGCATCCTGGAGTAGTCGGGGCGACCAAGATTAGGATTGGGGTCTTCCTCTTCTTCCACGGTGAAGGTGCCATCAGGATTGAGGCTGGCGGCCAAACCGTGGCTCTTAATAGCCTCCATAAGGCTATTCAGCTGTGCTTCCTGTCGCAATCTCATCTGTTCTGCTAACTGATTCCACTGCTGTTCTGTCTGGGGAGTCCCAGGCGGCGGAGTGATGTTGTCCCCATCGTTACCAACTGATGCAGACATTCTGAAACCCGGAGTCGGAACAAACGGTGAAGTTGATGATGCGCTTGACTCTTCCCAACTGATCAAACGGTGACCTGGTGCCCGAAACCAAGCTTTGTGAGGAGCTGCGGAGGGAAGACACGAGGGTTCAGATGTCTGGGAATGAAGGAGGGTAGGTGTTTGGGCTTTGGGCTCATGCTGTTGGGTTTTATGGGTCCATGCGCAGCGGAATTAAGCATTAAAACATAAAACCCAAGAAGCCCTAGGATCCGTTCTATACAATTAATTTAAATTCCTATGAGATAGAATTAAACCAACCTTGAAACGCTTTCCGGTCTTGAGCTATCGAACGATTTTGATTATGTGATATCGAATCACAAACTTCGTTCTTCAACTTGCTTGAACTCTAGGCCTTGATCGATGAACGAGCGAGGACCCTCTTTCGGTATCCACACCTTTGAATGAATCCAAGAACAACTTCTTGATGATTGCTAGATCTAAACCTTGAAGAATATTGAGAGTATTTAATTATAAATTTTGCTTGAAAAATTTCGGCTGACCTTTTAGGTCTGACAGAACCCTTGTATTTATACTACAATAGTAGGAATACCTCTCCTAATCGTATTAGGAGAGACGAGTACATCCAAAACGCGTATGGGCCTATTATGTCACGCGGTATATTAAGCCATTGGCTTAATATGTCGCGTGACATATATAGCCAGATACTGAAACTCTCAATCATTCTTCCTCCGGTTTAACCAATTCATTCTAGTTGTGTGTGACCCAATAGGATTACATTATGTTGGCAATGAGTTCGATCATATCGAACCTCATAAGACATAAGCGGACTCTAGCAAGCCATTATGTCTACCCAAATAATGTAACGTAAGAGTTCACGTTTCCAACGGTGTACTTCCATTTCTCCCTTTGTCTCACGATGTTATATTGAACACAAGTCATGGTCATTGTCAACTTGTCTAAGTTCAATGCTTTCTCGATTCCTTGAGTATAATGATAATTCCAATCATATTGGGGTACGGCCATACACTTTCATCATTATCACTCATCGAGGGGCCCAAGCAAAAACATCTCTCTTTCGAGGGACAAATTCCATCTTGACTTATCATCCTTCCCATCATGAATCCGATCATGCCAAAGATAGCCTTTATGGATATCGTGTTAAGATATCGTTTGACTAAAATCAAACATGACTTTTCATCATATGTAAGGTCATGATAATCTCGAGTCTAGGGACTAAATGAAGTAACCTTATGAGATTTACTTATGACACTTGACCATGTCATAAATCTCATGCGGGTCATGTCCAGTCACTTGTTCTCTAACAAGTACTCATAATTTCAATGTGCATCTCTATGCATATAATCATCACATGATTATCCATTGACAATTATACTAATTATTCTTTCAATAATTAGGGACGGAGATTATTATTAACAAATATACAAAACATATAATAATCAAATGATAAACATCTCATATAATAATAAATAATGTCAACACATAAGTCTATGAATCATATGCCTAGGGCATAACACCAACAGTCTCCCACTTGCACTAGGCCCAATCTACCATGTATCGAATACCCATGGACTTAACATGACCATCATGTTTAGCTTGCGAGAGAGCCTTAGTTAGTGGGTCCGCCACGTTGTCATCAGTGTCTACTCTGCATATCTTAACGTCTTCCCTTTCACATATCTCACGGATAATGTGGAAACGTCGAAGTATGTGTTTGGATCTACGGTGTGATCTTGGTTCCTTTGCTTGTGCAATGGCACCATTGTTATCACAGTAAAGTTCAATAGGGTCTCTGATGCTTGGAACGACTTCCAAATCACTAATGAACTTCTTGATCCAAACTGCTTCCTTAGCTGCATCGGATGCCGCTATGTACTCAGCTTCGGTTGTAGAATCAGCGACGGTACTTTGCTTGGAACTTTTCCAACTCACAGTTCCTTCATTAAGCATAAACAAAAATCCAGACTGCGATCTGAAATCATCTTTGTCGGTTTGGAAGCTAGCATCTGTGTAGCCTTTTACTACAAGATCTTCTTCCATTCCTCCAAAGACCAAGAATGCATCCTTAGTTCTTCGTAAGTACTTAAGGATATTCTTTACTGCTATCCAATGTGGTTCACCGGGATCCGATTGGTACCTACTCGTCATGCTTAAAGCACACGAGACATCGGGTCTAGTACATAACATAGCATACATGATAGACCCAATTGCCGAAGCATATGGAATACCATTCATTCTCTTTCGCTCATCATTAGTCTTAGGACTTTGATTCTTGCTAAGAGATATACCATGCAACATTGGCAAATTCCCTCTTTTAGAATTTTCCATTTGGAATCTTCTAAGGACTTTATCAATATAAGTACTTTGACTTAAACCAATCATCCTCTTGGATCTATCTCTATAGATCTTGATACCAAGGATATATGCGGCTTCGCCCATATCTTTCATTGAAAAGCACTTTCCTAACCAAGACATAACAGTCTGTAGTGCAGAAACGTCATTTCCAATGAGTAAGATATCGTCGACATACAACACTAAAAAGAGTGCTACGCTCCCACTAATTTTCTTGTACACACAAGGTTCATCTTCGTTCTTGATAAAGCCAAACTCCTTGATTGCTTCATTAAAACGTAGATTCCAACTCCTAGAAGCTTGCTTTAATCCATAAATGGATTTCTGCAACTTACACACCTTGTTAGAATTTTCTGGACTGACAAAACCTTCAGGTTGTATCATGTATACATCCTCAAGTAACTTCCCATTAAGGAAAACTGTTTTGACATCCATTTGCCATATCTCATAGTCATAATATGCGGCTATGGCAAGTAAAATTCTAATAGACTTAAGCATAGCTACAGGCGAAAAGGTTTCATCATAGTCTATGCCATGAATCTGCCTATATCCCTTAGCTACTAGCCTAGCCTTATAGGTGTGCACCTTCCCATCCATGTCGGTCTTCTTCTTGAAGACCCATTTTCACCCTATGGTTTTTACACCTTCGGGTGGATCAATCAAGTTCCAAACTTGATTATCAGCCATGAATTGTAATTCGGACTTCATGGCCTCTTGCCATTTTTCCGAATCAGGAGCGGATATCGCTTCTTGATAGCAAGTGGGTTCATCGTTTTCGATTAACTCCACTTCATCACTTTCCGTAACGAGAAATCCATATCTCTCGGGTTCGGATCGTGACCTACCACTTCGGCGAAGAACTTGTGCATCTTGAACCGGTTCCACAACGGTTTGTGAACCTGGTTCAGTTTCTACCATTGGTTCAATGTTGTTTTTGGGTTCTCAAATTTCTTCGAGATCTATTTTACTCCCACTGGTTCCTTTGCGAAGAAACTCCTTTTCTAAGAAAGTACCATTTCGAGCAACAAACACTTTGTTCTCGTTTCGGTTGTAGAAATAGTATCCTTTGGTTTCCTTAGGATAACCCACGAAAACACATTTATCAGATTTAGGTGCTAGCTTGTCGGAAGTTAACTTCTTGACATATGCATCGCAACCCCAAATCTTCATGAAAGACAAACTAGGTTTTCTTCCATGCCACATCTCATATGGGGTCTTTTGAACCGATTTGGTAGGAACTCTGTTTATAGTGAAAGCAGCAGTTTCTAGTGCATGTCCCCAAAAGGATAAAGGAAGCTCAACTTGACTCATCATAGAACGAACCATGTCCAACAAAGTTCTATTCCTCCTTTCGAGACACACCATTCCATTGTGGTGTTCCGGGTGGAGAGAGTTACAAACGATTCCACAACTCTTAAGATGACTGTCAAATTCTTGGCTCAAATATTCACCACCTCGATCGGATCGAAGTACCTTAATAGTTTTGCCAAGTTGATTTTGCACCTCATTTTGAAATATTCGAAATATCTCAAACGATTCACTCTTATGTTTCATTAGATAAACATATCCAAATCTACTATAATCATCAGTGAATGTTATGAAGTACCGAAATCCTCCCCTAGCATCGCTACTCATAGGCCCAAATACATCGGTATGTATGAGTCCTAGTAAGTCGCCCGCCCTTTCACCGGTTTTGGTAAATGGGTCCTTGGTCATCTTGCCAAGTAAACAAGACTCGCATGTCTCATATGATTCATAATCATGTGAGTCCAAAAATCCATTTTTGTGGAGTTTAGAAATGCGTTTCTCGTTTATATGGCCAAGACGACAATGCCATAAGTAAGTGTGGTTTACATCATTGGGTTTAGATCTCTTGTTAATGTTATAGATGTCATTATCTTGACTTTCAACATCAAGAATATAAAGGCCATTGAATGAAATAGCAGTACAATAATGCATATCACTCATGTAAATAGAAAATTTCTTATCACGTATAAGAAAATTAAAACCTTCATCATCCAAAGCTGAAATCGAAATAATATTCCTACTTAAAGCTGGAACGTAATAACAATTGTTCAAAACAAGTATTAGTCCACTAGGTAAAGTAACTTCATAAGTTCCTACAGCTAATGCAGCAACTCTTGCTCCATTCCCCACACGTAGGTCCACTTTGACTTCCTTAAGCATCCTTCTGTTCTTTAGACCCTGCACATTTAGACAAATGTGAGTTCCACATCCGGTATCCAATACCCAAGAACTAGAAGTAGATTGGAATATATCTATAACAAAGATACCTGAAGTTGAAGCAACTCCTTTGCCCTTCTTCAGTGCTTCCTTGTATTTTGCGCAGTTTCTCCTCCAATGTCCAATCTCATTGCAATGGAAGCAGACTGCGTCCTCTTGGGACTTAGGATTAGCCTCTTTAGGCTTGGAAGCCTCTTTGGGCTTGGCAACCTTTGCCTTAGGATTAGCAACCTTTGCTTTTCCTTTACCCTTGAACCCTTTCCCCTTGTTAACCATTAGCACTTGGTCGGTTTTCTTCTCGTCAATATTGGTTTCCGCAGTAGTCAACATTTGAACTAACTCGAAAAGGTTTCTATTCATTCCACCCATGTTATAGTGCATTATGAAATGACTAAAACTTTTAGGTAATGAATTCAATATTATGTCGGTAGCCAACTCTTGGCTGATTGGAAAACCGAGCCTTTCAAGATGCTCAATGTGGCCCTTTAACTTGAGAGCATGGGGACCAACAGCTTGTCCTTCACTCATCTTGCATGAGGTCAAGGCTGCAACTGTGTTGTACCTTTCTTGCCTAGCTTGAACTTGGAACATTTCCATCAGCCGATTGTTTAATTATTGTCCCCAAGTGCTCAAGATCCTTGAAGGTTCTTGAACATGGCGGAGAGCATAAGGCAACCAACATCTGTAGAGTCACGCTTGTGCTTCGATATTGTTCCCTTATTGCCCTAGCGGCATTGGCGGCGGTTCGGGTGGAATAGGTTCATCGAGAACGTACGGTTTCTCCTCTTGTTTGAGAACAATTCTCAAACTACGGATCCAATCCATATAGTTTGTACCATTCTCTTCCAACTTTTCCTTCTCAAGGACGGATCGCGATGAAAAGTGATTATTGTTTGATGCCATTTATTCTACAAAAAGATATACATAAAATATGAACACATATAAGTAAACATATTATATGAGAAGTATAATGCATTTAAATAAATGCTCCCACTAAATTATACACCTTCAAATGCAAATAAGCATAATATACATTTAATGGGCTAAGATCCAACTTTAATTTAATTTCAAGTTTGCTATGGCAAACCGCTCAAAATTAAATTAATTAGGTAGAAAACATCAATCATATCACATATATGACTCTTAGATCTTTTATGAGATCAATTCAAGACATCGTATGTCTAGGCATATTTTAATCTCATCTTATGCCTTGGGTCCAAAACCATTTTGATAACCCAATTAAGTTCATTCATATTAAACTTATAGGAACCACCATTTCCTCATCTTGCTCGCATTCGAATAGAATCAAAGCACCTTGCTATGGCAAGCCTACCCAAAACTATCCGAATGGTCTCAAGTGTTTAATCATGAATTGGCATAAAGAACTTAAAAGTTAAATGAAGGTTCTTTAAAGGTAGATTATAAGCATATCGAAAGATAGTCAAAATCATGCACCGGGTAAGTTCCCGGGAAGATAGGTGAGCCACAAGGACTTCTTAAGTACCAACTCTTCCTTAGACGAGAACTCTCCTAGACATGCATAATTTAGAAATCAACTACGATTAGGCAACATAATCCCTACCTTTTATAAACAATCGGTTCCTTTTAAATTTCGCGTATTTATGACTTGTTTCCATAAACAATCATAAGATCCAAAATTTACAATGTCTAAATCTAAACATATTAGGAAACTAAATATCATGTTTCAACTAAACATCTAATTAAAAATTCTTAGCATGTAAGAATAATTAAAACATGCATCGCAATAATTATTAAAATCACATTTTAATCAATTAATCATGCATATCAATGAATCAATCTAGCATGGCATTATAAACTCAATTTTATAACATCCAGATTTTCATATGAACATATCGATTGTAAACACAATCCACGAGAATAGCGAGAAAAATTGAACAAACCGATTACGCCAGTTTTGGCTTATTATGTCGCGTGACAACATCAGCCAGAGGCTTGATATGTCGCGCGACCTAACAGGCCAGATAACCTGAATTTCTCATGGCTCATCATGTCGCGCGACTAAAGTAGCCACGTAACAGGATTTCCATATTCGAACCAATACAGATTACATGTAATTAAATCACGTAAAACATCCTTTTTACAGATTTAATTCAGCATATTTCGAAAACGATTTTCACATTGTTTCACATAAACAATTAAAAATTCTATCGCATACTAAACATGCAATAAGCATATAAACAATTTATATCTTAAATCTAGCATGTTAATTCAAACTTAATCATACGAACGGGGCTCTGATACCACTGTTGGGTTTTACGGGTCCATGCGCAGCGGAATTAAGCATTAAAACATAAAACCCTAGAAGCCCTAGGATCCGTTCTATACAATTAATTAAAATTCCTATGAGATAGAATTAAACCAACCTTGAAACGCTTTCCGGTCTTGAGATATCGAACGATTTTGATTATGTGATATCGAATCACGAACTTCGTTCTTCAACTTGCTTGAACTCTAGGCCTTGATCGATGAACGAGCGAAGACCCTCTTTCGGTATCCACACCTTTGAATGAATCCAAGAACAACTTCTTGATGATTGCTAGATCTAAACCTTGAAGAATATTGAGAGTATTTAATTATAAATTTTGCTTGAAAAATTTCGGCTGACCTTTTAGGTCTGACAGAACCCTTGTATTTATACTACAATAGTAGGAATACCTCTCCTAATCGTATTAGGAGAGGCAGTGTCCAAAACACGTATGGGCCTATTATGTCGCGCGGTATATTAAGCCATTGGCTTAATATGTCGCGTGACATATATAGCCAGATACTGAAACTCTAAATCATTCTTCCTCCGGTTTAACCAATTCATTCTAGTTGTGTGTGACCCAATAGGATTACATTATGTTGGCAATGAGTTCGATCATATTGAACCTCATAAGACATAAGCGGACTCTAGCAAGCCATTATGTCTACCCAAATAATGTAACGTAAGAGTTCACGTTTCCAACGGTGTACTTCCATTTCTCCCTTTGTCTCACGATGTTATATTGAACACAAGTCATGGTCATTGTCAACTTGTCTATGTTCAATGCTTTCTCGATTCCTTGAGTATAATGATAATTCCAATCATATTGGGGTACGGCCATACACTTTCATCATTATCACTCATCGAGGGGCCCAAGCAAAAACATCTCTCTTTCGAGGGACAAATTCCATCTTGACTTATCATCCTTCCCATCATGAATCCGATCATGCCAAAGATAGCCTTTATGGATATCGTGTTAAGATATCGTTTGACTAAAATCAAACATGACTTTTCATCATATGTAAGGTCATGATAATCTCAGGTCTAGGGACTAAATGAAGTAACCTTATGAGATTTACTTATGACACTTGACCATGTCATAAATCTCATGCGGGTCATGTCAAAGTCACTTGTTCTCTAACAAGTACTCATAATTTCAATGTGCATCTCTATGCATATAATCATCACATGATTATCCATTGACAATTATACTAATTATTCTTTCAATAATTAGGGACGGAGATTATTATTAACAAATATACAAAACATATAATAATCAAATGATAAACATCTCATATAATAATAAATAATGTCAACACATAAGTCTATGAATCATAGGCCTAGGGCATAACACCAACACATGCAACATGCGGTTATTTGTTCTTGTTTACTTAAAACATGTTTTATTAACCTAATCGGTTGGCAAAGATTGCTCTTCTTTTTCACAAACTATTCTGGATCCTGGATCAGTGGGCCCCGTCACTACGTCTATAAGCCCCTCGTATTCCACCTGTATTTCGACTTCCCAGGGTGGACAGCCCCGGGCGAGGGTCCTATAGGGCAAGCGGGTCCCACCGACTGAAAATGAAAACGATCCTAAAGTCTGGCGGGTAATCGAGTTTTAACGAGCATTCGATGTAAATTACGGACAAAGCTGACGTCAAAGTCAATATCATGTCCGAGGGCTCGACAAAAAATCGGCATGATTTGGACTGATAAATGTCCACAATTGATCTTGACTCGTCGTCAATTAGGCCGTAATTAGGCATGGAATAATCGTTAATTCTTGATGACTCAGTGTCATGCTGGGAGTCAGTGTATAATTTGTGCCAGTCAGAGTCAAAGTCAAGGCGCCAGTCAATATCTGGTCAAAGCCCGTGATGGAAAACCGGCAGGACTTCGACTGATTAGGGTCCCGAAAGATATTGACTTGGTATGCCGACTAAGGCTTGAAAGGAAAGGTCTATACACAGACAGGGCATGACACAGACCAAACTAAAAACCAACCGGGTCTCGGACAAAGTGTGTCACAGACAAGTGCATGGTCGACACGAGGCTCCATGGGATGTTTGGGTAGTCCCGTGCTTGTACCGAGAGGCGTAATAAGATCAAACGGGCCGCTACAGAGATTTCCCCGGGTTAGGGACGTAGTGTGCAGTGTAAGGCCAAGTGCGCGTAGCGTGCAAGCAGTCTATCTTATTTTTCTGAGTAAAATAGAAATTTTTCATGTGTCTTAAAAAGTATGATGCATGCACAAAATGATTTTTTTTTTGAAAACCCTTTTTTTTTGAAAATCCTTTTTTTTGAATTTTTTTTGAATTTTTTTTTTTAAATCAAATACTCCCTCCGTCCCGGCCGAAGTGTCCCAAATTTCTATTTTGGGCGTCCCATTTAAAATGACTCATACCCAAAAAAGGAAAGTTTTTTCACTATTCCACCCACTCATTCTCTCTCCTACTTTACTTTTACACTCACAACATTCTCTCTCCTAACTATTTCTCCCACTCATTCTCTCTCCTATTTAATTTTTCATGCTCACAACATTTAAACTTTTCTCTTTCTTACCTCACTTTCCTTAATTCTCGTGCAATTGTCCTTTCCGGATACTTCGGCCGAGACGGAGGGAGTAACACATAAGCACATAAGCACATAATTCAAAATTCCAGGCAACGGGTCCGATAGTCAAAATTTTGACTTTTTCCGAGGCGACCAAAACAACACGAAAATGTGAAAAACCAACACACACACAACAAACGGTTTCAAATGCCGGGACGGAAGCTTGACCCACAAAAAGCTTTTTTTTTTTTTTTTGAAAAGATAAAACTCGTGTCTTTCCCCAGCGGAGTCGCTACTGTGATGATGCCACCCGATTTTTCCTTTCTTTTTGAAAATCAAAACACGGAGATGGAGTCGCCACGCCATTTTTGTTTTAAGGGCCAAAACTTTGAAAAATGCCCGAGATTAGAGATTTGGGTTCGGAGGTCACGTTACACGCCGGGAAGAACGTTAGTGTTCACCCGGAATGCCTCGTAAAACGAGTCTTCCAAGCTTAAAAACCATTTGTGTGTGTGTGTGTTCCTTTGGCCAAAATAAGTTGAAACTGAGAAAACTAAAAATTGGAAACTCTTTATAAGACATTAAACAAGTCCCTTGATTTTTTGTATGATTTTTGGGTTGAGTTTTGGTACTCAAAAGATTTTTTGAAGTTGAAAACCAATTTTGCCAGAATGAAAAAGGCAGTGGACACTTGATTTTAAAATGGGTTTAAGGGCTTTAAAACTTCAAAATATGGGGAAAGTCCGAGAATGAAAGTTGTTCAAAACACCTTAAATAAGGTTTTTGTAAAAGAACTTTCCCATTTGGAGATGATTTGGTGGACCAAAATCTTCTGGAAATCTCAGATATGAAATATGGATTTCCAGAGACTGATGAACTGACTTTTAAAAGATAACTTGAAAAAGGGAGTTTTACTCACGCAAAAAATAAAGTAAAATATGTCTGGAAAGCTCTGGATTTTGTCTACAAAAAGTGTTTTGTAGTCAACACCAAATTCCAATTTCTTCTGTGTCCAAAAAATTAGACCATGGACAGAGGTCTTAGAGAAAGGCTACTGGACAGCAACTTTCTCTTGAAGAAAAACATGATTTTAAAGGGGGTTTGGCATCCATGCTTGTCCCCATTTCCTTAGGCTTTGATTAGTAGTCACTATACATTTTAGTGGTGATCTACTATATCAAGCCATCCTTAGGGTACATTAGGACTTAAGCATTTCATTTGCTTGGGAAGGGGAGATTTAGCTTTGAAATCAAGATTTTATGTATGAAAATGATTTTTTAGGGTTTTGAAAGTATGTTTATAAGAAGTGAAAACAATTTTGAAAGAAATGTTGATCCTTGTAGAGGATCATCCATGGAGATGAACTTCCATGGTGACCCTCTTGGATCTAAGGCAAGAGGAAAACAAGTTACATCTTCAAAGTATGAGATGCATGCATGGATGAGAGATTTAGGGTAGGGAGAAGGAGGTTATACCTATCTTCTTTTGTGTTTTGTGTTTGAAGCTTTGATTTTTGAGAGTGAGTGGGTGAGATTTGAGAAAATAATCAAGAGAAAAAGGTGACAATTCAAGGGAATTCTCACTGTTTTCTCTAGTATTTTCGCCAAGGATTTGCTGTGAGTTCTTGTTTCTTTTTATTTCTGAGACTGAAGGGCTTAATTTATAGGCCTCTGAAAATGGCAGAGTCATCCGCGCGGATGAGAAGCTCAGCGTGCACTGTTCATTAATTGCAGCTGCAGGCTTTGGACACAAGGAATATTATTCAAAAATTCCAGCAGTTTGTGTTTTTCAGCTTGCCTAATTTGGATTTTTCCAATTTCTTTTCTTTTTTAAGATTCTTTTCTTGGTTTAACCTTAAATGGCAATCCCTAATCTAACCTTACTTTGTTAGAAAGGTTAGGAATTGTTAGGAATGTTAGGGTTTTCGTTAATTTTCTAACGAAAATGTAACAACTCAAATTGGAGCACTTACACTTCTGACTGCGGTTGTGTCGTGCGTGAGGACTTGAATCATCT
Source organism: Adenophora triphylla var. japonica (assembly GCA_022495995.1). Lineage (NCBI taxonomy): Eukaryota > Viridiplantae > Streptophyta > Magnoliopsida > Asterales > Campanulaceae > Adenophora > Adenophora triphylla. The sequence goes on along the minus strand of JAFEMH010001193.1, from coordinate 333,947 downwards.
TCTGGCTGCGGTTGTGCCATGCGTGAGGACTTGAATCATCTTCTGGCTGCGGTTGTGTCATGCGTGAGGACTTGAATCGTCTTCTGGCTGTGGTTGTGCCATGCGTGAGGACTTGAATCGTCTTCTGGCTGCGGTTGTGCCATGCGTGAGGACTTGAATCGTCTTCTGGCTGCGGTTGTGCCATGCGTGAGGACTTGAATCGTCTTCTGGCTGCGGTTGTGCCATGCGTGAGGACTTGAATCGTCTTCTGGCTGCGGTTGTGTCATGCGTGAGGACTTGAATCGTCTTCTGGCTGCGGTTGTGCCATGCGTGAGGACTTGAATCGTCTTCTGGCTACGGTTGTGGAGGCGTGGCTGCCTTGTGCTTTGATTGCGAGAGGTGTAGATGCCTCGTGCTTTGTCCGCTGGGGAGAAGGTTGGACTTACGATGACTGCCGGTGTTCATCCGTTGGGGATTATTGTGGCCTTGTAGGGGCTTTTTCTGCTGAGAAGGTAACTTCGGGCTTACTTTGATGGCCGGTGCTTGAGTTATCGTTGAGCATGCGAGGTTCGGGCTTACGATGACGGCCAGTGCTGGGGATATGCGGTCTCGTACGGGTTTGCAAGAATTCCCTTTTTGACTTGCTGGGGAAGGAGCTCGGACTTACTTTGATGGCCGGTGCTTGAGTTACCGTTGAGCATTTTGGAGGCGTTTTGTGCCTTGAGATTTGTACTTGGAGGTGCTGGCGCTTGTTTCACCGTTTAGTGGGCGAGGTCCAGGCTTACGATGACGGCCGGTGGTTGCGTTGCCGTTTAGTGGGCGAAATCCGGACTTACACTGACGGCCGGTGCTTGCGTTGATGGGTTAAGGACCAAACTGCATCAAATCTGCTAAAATAGGCCTTTGGACAGCCAGGGGCAAAGATTATAAGGGCAGAAAAGTAATTTGGCCCTTCGTTGCAAAGAGGTCCGTACGGACCAACCTGGGCTATAAAGAGGTCCGTACGGACCAGTGTTGAATTTTACAGTTTCCAGATTTTGACTGGGTTTAAAACCGAGGCACCCCCTTCATTTCCTTCTTCATGTTCGTGCATCCGAGAGAGAGAGAAGGAGAAAAAACTCCATTGTTGTCCAAAATCTTCCATTTTTAGCTTGAATTGCTTGCAATGGCGGAAGGATCAAGGAGGGGGCATAGCAAACGGAGCTAAGAAGTGATCGAGCAAAGGATGGAGCTTCAAAGAAATTGGATCTCCTTCGTGCCTTCTTCGAAGAACCCGGATGTGTTGTACCCGAATCCGTAGGTGCATAATCGGCGAGTTAGGAACGCCGGGGAGGTAAGAAATCAATTTAGTCTTGATTCCTTGCTTGAATTTTGAATGCTAGAACTAGGTTTTAGTTTTTCTCATATTTGGGGCTTTTGTCATTTGCCATGCTTTTTTGTGAAATTCTTGATGAATTGTTGAAATTGAGCATGTAAAAATTGTGGGTATGTGATTTTTGTGCAAAAATTGTTGAAAATGCATGCTTTGGTGTTTTGTACCTTAAGCTATTTTGTATGTACATTGTGAGAAAAATTGCCATGTAGGGACAAGTTTTGTGAAAAATGTGACATGTGCCGTGTTTTGTTACGGGTTTTGTCTGAAAGTATGTGCCTTGTAGGGACGGACTTTTCTTTTGAAAATGTGTCATGCAGTGTGGGTCGTGTTTTTGGTGACGGACTTTGTGGGGAAAATATGTGCAATATGTGCCGTGTTTTGTGACGGGTCTTTTGAAAATGTGTCGTGTAGGACTTAATCCCTCTGTTGAGAAAATTTGTACAGTGTGTGCCGTGTTTTGTGACGGACGGTATGGGGAAAATTAGGTGTAATGCATGCCGTGTTTTGTGACGGGTTTCATGTGAAGATTATGTGTAATGTGTGCCGTGTTTTGTGACGGACTTTTTTTTATATGCTTTGGTATTAAGTACTGTGACTGACGTACCTTTGCTGTGTTTACCTGCAGGATGAGGGGCTTTTGGCTGGGAAAGCCAAAAAGATGAAGACTCGGGGATCGCTCGAGGCTGTAGTTGAGTTGTGGCAGCAGATGCCGAATATCTCTGTGGATGGCGGGCCGAGCCCTAGGAGGCTGGTCTATGCTTCTGGCCTGGGCGTGTTCGTGGAGAACTTGGTCGGGGTCTCCGACACGAGGAAGAACAAGAGTATCTTCCTAGGCTTATCTGAGTATTGGTGGGATACCACCCACACCTTCCATCTGAGCTGGGGCGAGGTGACGGTGACGCCCACCGATTTTGCTGCTATCACCGGGCTTTCCTTCAAAGGAGGGCCAGTGCGGTGGAGGGATAGGATAGCCGAGGACGTGCTGGCTGAGCTGCTGGGCTTTGCGCCTCTTCCTCGCAGGGGCCTGGGCATGCTGTACAGCGATGTGGAGATGAGGATTACGGCCAGTATTGGGGCCTATTGTCGGGGTACCGGCCAGGTGACGGCGGAGCAGCTGGCGCGCTCCTTTCTGTGGTTTGCCCTTTCTGAGACTCTGTTCTCGAACCACGCGACCACGGCTCCTTTTGCTCTGCTGGAGAGCTTGATTGATTTGGAGAGAGTCTGTGATATAGCTTGGGGCGAGGCGGGCCTGGCCGAGCTTTACTTCTCCTTGGACCGGTTTAGCCGGGGCGTGGCCAGTTCCTTGGCCTGCTTTGATTTTGCTTTAGAGGTATGAGTTTATTGCTGTTTTTGATTTAGCAACTTGTCATTTCTCCGTTTTCTTTTGCACTGAGCATTTTCTGTTTTTGTCACAGGTGTGGTTCTACGAGATCTTCCAGTGCTTCCCGTGGGATAGAGATCCTGGGGCCATAGCGGCCTATCCTGCTATGTTAGGCTGGGCCCGCCCGGCGAGGAGGAGGAGGACCAGCAGGGGGAAGCTCACCATCGCCTACGGGGATGTGCAGGAGCATCTGGGGAGAGATAGCCCGGAGGGGTTTGCTTTGTACCCCTGGGCTCGGTATGAGGCTGACGAGTTCGAGGGGGCTCCTGTGGTGACAGCGCAGAGGAAGATGCTGCGGGGCCTGACCTGCGACGTCATGTACTTGGGAGAGAGGGTCTTTTGGCAGCATGGCCCGGGTATGCTTCCCTTGGCTCCGAGGGACCCGCCTTTTGGGATGATGGATTCCCGGGATATGGATGTGCTGGAGTTTGAGAGGTATTTGGGCGGCGTGAGTGCCGATGAGTTTGTCCTGTTTGGAGAGGAGTATGGGTCCTTCGTGAGGAGGAAGTTGAGGACGCTACAGGTGTTGGCGAGGGAGAGGAAGGCTGGCCCACCAGGTCCCCCATAGGTTCCGGTGCATGGGCCGGATTTCACATATGTCCGCAGGGATTCATCGAGGCGTAGGGTGTCGGTACCCATGCCTGAGCAGGCTCCTGCTGCCTACCTGGTGGATCCTGATGCGCCGGTGAGTGTGCTTACTCTTTTCCATCTTGGCATCTTTTCTGTATTTTTCTCTTTTTTGTTTTTATGCCTGTAACTCTTTAGCTGAGCGTTTCTTTGGCTGTTTGCTTGTGCAGGTCTCTGGGAGAGCCTATGACACGCTGATCCGCCGTTATGTGGCGATGAGGTCCTTCGCGAAGAAGATGGCGTCGAAGCTGTCTTGCCGGTCTTCGCGACGTGTGCCGGCGTACGAGCCGATGCCTTCGAGGCATTCTGTAGATGCTCCTCCGCCGAGGACCGAGCCGGAGCCACAGCAGGAGGGACCTTCGCGGGGGCGGCATAGCATGGATGCCGGGACGTCTTCGGGGGTCCGGAGGCCGCCAGTCTTTCACCAGTTCTGGCCTTCACAGGAGGCACCGGGAGAGAGTTCGTCAGAGCCTGCCTACTTCGATCCTTTTGTCGGGTTCGACCCTTCCGAGTATCTTGAGTACCTACCCCAGGAGGGGGTTCAGTACTCTGACGACGAGGGTGTGACTGGCGAGTTTACCGGGATGCCCGACTTCTCGCTTGAGGACGTTGATGATGATGATGCTGAAGAGTCAGATTAGGGTTTATTTGCTTTCCCTCTTTCCATATCTTCTTTTTTTTTGTTTAGCAACAGACATTATATGTACCTGTAATAAAACATTTGCATTTGTATCGCAAAGCATTTTATTCTAAGATGTAATGTGTCTTTGTGATTCCCGGGAATTGTCCTAGGAATTGTTGCTATTATTATTATTTTTATTTGTGCATGCCACGTGAGCTGAGGGTGCGTTTGTGGGTAGCGTGTGCTTGCCGGAAATGGCTTTGGCCAGGGTTTGAGCAGTTTGGAGCAAGGTCCTGCTGGGAAAAGTGGTTGTTAACTTTGTTCTTTGGGAAAGTGGGGCCAGGATGCAAAGAGGTCCGTACGGACAGACCTATCATGCAAAGAGGTCCGTACAGACTAGCTTTGCTTTTTGGGAGGAAATAAATGTTCTCCGGATGTCTGGACTTTCCCTACTCCCCATTTGCAGCCATTTTCGAGCTTTCTTCCCCATTTTATCTAGGAACCTCCATTTTTGCCATGGATTCTTCGTACGTTCCAAGAATTTTGCTAAGGCTTTAGAAGGAGCGGTAAGCAGACTTCCTTGAGCGGCTGAAAATGTGGATGCGACACCGTATTAGGCATCAGAGGCGATCTTTCGAGGTAAGGTTTTGACTTTGCTCGGTTTGGTCCCTTAAGGAGTTGGTTCCTGATTGGGAGTTGTTGCGGGCTGCCGCGAAGTTCTGGGATGTTAGGAGGCATGTGTATTGCTTCTCCTACAATGAGGTAGTGCACACCTTTGAGGATTTTTGGGCTTTGATTGGAGGACCGGAGGTGGAGGCCATCTCGCTTCCTTTGATTGGCGGTGCTGCCGTGAGCGTGAAGCTTGCAGGCTTTCTTCGGACTTCGATGGGGGAAGTGCAGGGCATGATCCTTGATTCGGGTCATATTGACATTTCTGCGCTGTCGAAGCGGTTCATGATTGATGATGAGAGTGATGTCTCGTGGGATGCGTTTGCCTTGTGCATCATAGCGATGCTTTTCATGGTCAGCTCCCTTGGGGTTTGCGATGGCACTTTGCTAGATGTGGTTGGGCACTGCAGAGCTGGAGAGGATATTGTCCCGTTGGTGCTGGGGGAGACTCTTTATGGTATTGACCGTCTGGCGACTTGGGATCGGTTCATGAGAGGGGGAAGCCCCGCTTTGCTCACCTTGTGGTTACGAGAGAGACTTCAGGCCATGCCCGAGGCTCCGACGTCATTTAGCCCGTGGTCATTTGCTTGGCGACCTCTTGTATTGGATTTGGTTCAGTCCGCCTGGGAAAGATGGATGGCACGGCTCGGTACGCATCAGATCCATTGGTGGGTTCCGCACTGGGGGATTGAGACTAGGAGGGCCTTTCAGGAAGGGTCCTATGCTGTCAGAGTTCCAGGTTTGTCTTGGTCCTCCTTCTACATTCCGTCGCTTGTTTCCCGGCAGTTTGGGATGAAGCAGGAGCCTTTGTTGGGATGGGATGACCTTGCTACTGCGGAGATAGCTCCTCTTTGTATGGCAGCTTCAGGTGTTCTTTTGCATTTTCTAAGGGTATGGAAGTATTCTGCTTTCCCTCCTGTGGTGCTCCTTAGACGTCAGGAGAGTGTCGCATTGACAACCCAGTACCTAACCTGGTACGAGCAGCGTGTTGGGCAGTCCCAAGTGGCTTTGGGGAGCAGGCGTGGAGCAATTCTGGGGCCCGGTTGCCGTAGTAGCTATTGCCTTAGGAGTGCCGAAGCCTGGTCTGACCCTCAGGATGTGACGGGAGACACTTTGTTTGACTACGAGACTAGAGTTGATCGACTGACGGAGAGAGGTCCTCTTTTGCATACTCGCAAGGAGGAGATCCGCATCGAAGCATGGGCGAATGAAGCCCTGAGAGCTGCGGGATTGTTTGACTCTACGGGGAGGACCCCTAATCTCGGACTGAGAGACGCAGAGTTGGCTCGCGTGGAGCGAAAGAAGACTCGTCGGGGACGAGGGAAGAAAGGGAAGAATGGCGAGGGGACAAGCGCAGATGGCACGGAATGACCTCCTAGGTATCCATTCATTGCATTGCAAATACATTATTTGTTAAATGTATTAAGCTGTCTTTTAGCATGTTGTGAACTTGAGAGTAGACCGTGCTTGAACTGATCAAGAAATGTTGTAATCGTTAGTGATTTGTGATTTACTTTTAAAGCTTTGTCGAGACGCAAGATCTCTTGTTCGCTTTTGTGTCTTTTGTGAATCTTGGCGGCGTCCATCTTTTGGACTTTTCTGTTGCATTTTGCGGATTGAAGCGGCCTTGGCCCTGACAGCAATCCCCTTTAGCTTGGGCTTTGTGTTTGGCTGAGAGGTTGGATGATCCCCTGACAAGTCGTTTTGATGGTCTTTTCCGTAGCTTCCTCGCCTCTTGTTGGCATAGGTCTTTTGACCTTCTTTTTTTATAGCTTCTACTTGAGCTTCTTTTTTTTTTTTTTTGAAGCGCGTGAGGGCAAAGACAAGCCCCTAGCTTGGAAGCAGACATGGGTCAGTCGTTTGATGCTGAGTGACCTTTGGATGTCCTTTGATGTTGCCGCCGTTGTTTGACTTGGTCAAGGTGATGGTGGGGGCATGCTCCTGGAAAGTGTGTAGTTTGATGGAGGTCTTGATTGACATTCAAACTTTTGACTTTTTTGTGTGTTTTTAGACCGGACCAATTAAGGTTGCCTACGTTCCCCCGGACTAGAGGGCTCAGGTCTGCGTAGTTCGACACTACATGGAGTGCCAAGAGATGCACAGTTGTTCTCCTTTAGGCGAATTATCTGCGAAGTTTGCTTTCGTTGACTGGATTCATGAAGGGATTGCCGTCCCCAGTGCAGCGTTCGCTTCATGGCACCTCCGGAGAAGATCTTTTGAACCTCGAAAGGGCCGATCCATGTTGGTTCCCATTTTCCCAGTGGGTTGGTTCGAGTGGGAGGCTTTTCTTTGAGTACCAGATCGCCTTCCCTGATGTCTCGGGACTTGACTTTCTTGTCGAAAGCTCTAGCCATTCTGCTTTGGTAGGCTCGGACGTGTTCCATGGCCTTTAGTCGTCGCTCGTCTAGCAGAGCCAGTTCGTTGTGTCCGCTTCGGAGCCATTCGACTTTGTTGATGTCATTTTCCAGCAGCACTCGGAGTGAGGGAATTTCCAATTCAATGGGAAGGACTGCTTCCATCCCGTATGTCAGGGCGAATGGGGTTTCTCCCGTGGCTGTTCTGACTGATGTTCGGTAGCCCCAGAGTGCAAGGTGCAATTTCTCGTGCCAATCTCGTCCTCGGGTGGTCATTTTTCGGATGATCCGTTCGAGAGTCTTGTTTGTTGCTTCCACGGCGCCATTTGTTTGTGGCCGGTAGGGAGAAGACTTGTGGCGTGTGATCTTGAATTCGGCCAGCAGTCTATCGCATTCCCCTTGGAAGTGTGAGCCGTTGTCCGATATGACCTCATTTGGAATGCCTTATCGGCAGATGATGTTTTCCTTGAGGAAATGCGCGACTTTCTTGGAGGTGAGTACCTTGTAAGACTTGGCTTCGACCCATTTGGTGAAGTAGTCGATGGCTACTAAGATGAACTCGTGACCGTTGCTGCCTGGCGGAGTAATTTTCCCGATGATGTCAATTCCCCAAGTGGCAAAGGGCCAGGGTGTAGTCATGCAGTAGAGATCATGGGGAGGTAGATGATTGAGGTTGGAGAATCATTGACACTTGTCGCAGCTTCAGACAAAGTGGATGCAGTCTGCCTCCATGGAGATCCAGTAGTAGCCCATCCTGAGAATGATTTGCATTAGGGCTCTGGCGTTCATGTGGGGACCGCAAGCCCCAATGTGGACTTCGTTCATGAACTCGCTTGCTTCTTCCTGGATGATGCAGCGTAGGAGTGGTCCTTGGTAGCATTTCTTGTACAGCATGTCCCCAAGGATGACAAAGTGAGAGGCGAGGTGCTTTAGGGCCATGATGCTCTTGGGTTTGACCCCTTCCCTGCGTTGACCTTCTTCATTCATGAAGGCGGTTTCCCCGTTTGAAATTACCCGGATTTCGCGCGATGCGAAAGGCGGTTGTCTTTCGCGGGGGGTTGGTGTCTGAGACCTCGCTTCATGGGAAGGAAAAAAATGAGGAGTCGCCACGCGGTTTTTGTATTTTGAGCCCAAACGTTGAGAAACGGCTATTGAAAATGGTGTCGTTTTTATTGGTAGCAAAAACTTAGGAAAAGGCTTTAAAAAAGGGGGATCATTTTTATTGGCAGCAAAAACGAGTAAAAAGCTTTTAGTACCAGAGATTGTTAGGTTCGGAGGTCAAGTTACGTTTCGGGTAGAGTATTACGAGATCGCCCGAAACGCCTCGCATGACGAGTCTTTCTACCTTTCTCGAAATCGTGTGTGTGTGTGTGTGTTTTGAAATGGGGGCTTGAATGACAAGCTTAATCTTGGTTTGAATGTCAAACGTTGATTAGGTGACTTTGTTTGAAAAGACGAGCGTTTGAATGACAAACGTCGGTTTTGAGTTGAAAAGAACGTTTGCGTGGCAAACGTCGATTTTGAGTTTGAAATGAGCGTTTGCGTGGCAAACGTCGATTTTGAGTTTGAAATGAGCGTTTGCGTGGCAAACGTCGATTTTGAGTTTGAAAAGGAGTTCGAAATGAGCGTTTGCGTGGCAAACGTCGATTTTGAGTTTGAAAAGGAGTTCGAAGGTCGAACTCCGGTTTTTTGAACCGGGCGAGTCATTGTTAACGATTTTTACGGGAAAAATGCATATTAAATGATTTTAAGTGTCAAATGGCGGCTTTTAGTTTGAAGATGAGCGTTTGGAGGCCAAACGTCATTTCGCGCGTTTTGAAAGAGAGTTCGAAGGACGAACTCCGGTTTTGAACCGGGCATTACATTGTTAACGATTTTATGGGAAAAACGTATTAAATGATATGCAATCAACGAATCGGGTTGCGACTCGGACTTTGAAAAGTAAATACTATCACGATCCAAACAGGTCGGACATTATAAATGACAGTATTTAAAGTGCGGTATCAACGGAATCAAACGATCCGGAATCGTAAATGACGATCAACGAGGCCAATCGGCTCGGAATTGTAAATGACGATCAACGAGGCCAATCGGCTCAGAATTGTAAATGACAGATCAACGAGGCCAATCGGCTCGGAATTGTAAATGACGATCAACGAGGCCAATCGGCTCGGAATTGTAAATGACAAATCAACGAGGCCAATCGGCTCGGAATTGTAAATGACAGAAAGTAAATGACGATCAACGGATCGATCGATCCGGAATGATAAATGACATAAAAAGTAAACGGAACGGGGTTGGAACGCCGTTTTAACCCATGATTACTTCTCTTACGGGAAGAGAAGAGGATCAAGGACTAAAACGTATCGGACCCCGTTAGACGGCGGTACGTCTACATTTTGAGAGTGAGAGAGGGAGCTACCTATGGCTAGGGTCGGCTCCTTTGGCTCGGTGGACGTATACGGGATACGGAAAGGTGTTTAAAAGGTGTTTCGGAAGTGTTTGGGCAGAGTTTCCCCTTTTATTTGGTGCTTAGAAACCTAGGGATTTGGGCAGCGTTTCGACTTGTGTCGGTTTAGCCTACGATCAGAATCTACCGACGAGTAGCACGAGGGCCCCCGAAGAGTAGAGAATTCCGCCGACGAGTAGCACGAGGGCCCCCGAAGAGCGGAAGAAAGACAAGCCTTGTTTGCTTGGGGTGAAGAGGGAGTGAAAAATGTGTTAAAATGAGAAGGAGGGGGGAGTATTTATAGGGTAAAAAACATGGAGGAGGGAGGAGAAACTTGGAGGTTAAGTTTGCTTGCTTAGTGAGGAAGAAAGAAAGCTTAACCTGATGGTTTTCTGTCCGGCAGAAAGAGTCCGGCCGGACTTGGACTGAATTTGGGGATATTTTGGTCATTTGGCCTTGAGTTTGACACGTCTTGGACACGTATTTAAACTGCAGAAAGAGTCCGGCCGGACTGTTCCTGAAATTGGCTATATTTCCTGATTTGAACAATTTAACTGCGTAGATCTTGTTCTCGCGTTCGATTTGATATGTGGTGGGCCCAAAACGGAGTTCGTATGAGGGAGTTATGACCTCCGGAAGGTCGAGATGCTCGAAAATGGGAAATCTAATCCCGGAAGACCCCGAAAAGTACGTTTTTCGGGGAAAGCCATACTTTTACATGGGATAACGTGTGTTGAGTACGTTTTGATGTCGGGATGCATGGGGCAGTCCCGGGATGTCTCGTTGACTCGAGAACGGGGAACTTAACGGGTTCCGGTTAACTTTTAACGGATTTTGACGATCCGGATTTGGGTACTTACAGTTAGCCCCTCGGCGACGTCACTTTCGAAGGAAGTGGGGTCGTCGAAAAAGATAAGGATCCAAATCGGGGGATGCCTTATGGAGAGACCTGGGCGGTCAAATGGCTGGACCCTTAGCGAAAGGATTCCTACGTATCCCGAGCGGGAATCAAGCCGATCGTAGTTCACGGATGTGAGGGAAATTGGTAGGGGCCTCGACCTGTAGGGAATGATTTGGAGGAGTTCGTCCTGAGAGAGACTGTTTTGGAGGCGTCTAAACCTGAGGGAGACTATTTGAAGGCGTCTGAACCTAAATGGGACCATTGCGAGGCATCCAAACCTGAATGGAGACTATTGTGAGGCATCTGAACCTAAGTGAGACCATTGCGAGGCATCTGAACCTGAATGGAGACTATTGTGAGGCATCTGAACCTAAGTGAGACCATTGCGAGGCATCCGAACCTGAATGGAGACTATTGTGAGGTGTCTGAACCTAAGTGAGACCATTGCGAGGCATCAGAACCTGAATGGAGACTATTGTGAGGCGTCTGAACCTAAGTGAGACCATTGCGAGGCATCCGAACCTGAATAGAGACTATTATGAGGTGTCTGAACCTAAGTGAGACCATTGCGAGGCATTCGAACCTGAATGGAGACTATTGTGAGGCGTACGAACCTAAGTGAGACCATTGCGAGGCATCCGAACCTGAATGGAGACTATTGTGAGGCGTACGAACCTAAGTGAGACCATTACGAGGCATCCGAACTGAATGGAGACTATTGTGAGGCGTACGAACCTAAGTGAGACCATTGCGAGGCATCCGAACACGAATGGAGACTATTGTGAGGTGTGCGAACCTAAGTGAGACCATTGCGAGGCATCCGAACGAATGGAGACTATTGTGAGGCGTACGAACCTAAGTGAGACCATTGCGAGGCATCAGAACCTGAATGGAGACTATTGTGAGGCGTCGAACCTAAGTGAGACCATTGCGAGGCATCCGAACTGAATGATGACTATTGTGAGGCGTACGAACCTAAGTGAGACCATTGCGAGGCATCCGAATCCCGAATGGAGACTATTGTGAGGTGTCCCGAACCTAAGTGAGACCATTGCGAGGCATCCGAACCCGAATGGAGACTATTGTGAGGCGTACGAACCTAAGTGAGACCATTGCGAGGCATCCGAACTGAATGGAGACTATTGTGAGGCGTACGAACCTAAGTGAGACCATTGCGAGGCATCCGAACTGAATGGAGACTATTGTGTGGTGTCGAACCTAAGCGAGACCATTGCGAGGCATCCGAACTCGAATGGAGACTATTGTGAGGCGTCGAACCTAAGTGAGACCATTGCGAGGCATCGAACCCGAATGGAGACTATTGTGAGGCGTCGAACCTAAGTGAGACCATTGCGAGGCATCCGAACACGAATGGAGACTATTGTGAGGCGTACGAACCTAAGATTTACGAAACTTACGAGGCGTGTGGCGCCTCGAGGCCGAGTTGCTAAATCATACGAGCGTGCGGCGCCTCGAGCCGGAGTTGCTTGGAATTATACGAGGCGTGTGGCGCCTCGAGGCGGAGCGGCGAGATACGCTTATCCCGATATGAAGGCGTTCGTGCCTTGGGTGCCAGGGCTTATGCTGTTGCCAGAGTTTATCTCAAGGGGATAGGGTGGCAATGATGGGAATGGTTGTGTTAAACTGGCGTTATTAACAACACGGAAGAAGTGACGTTCCAATGATAGGGTTAGTAACGGGATGTGGTCTCGGAGAGGCCCGACACATTGTTGGGGAAAAGCGCCAAGAGTCTTGACGTCGATTAGGAAGCCGAGAGGGTTGATTGACGTTTCTTCTTTAGAATCTGTGAGGGATGAGCGTTCGGGCTTACCTTGATGGCCGAAGAGGGATTGTTGTGCGGGCTTACCTTGATGGCGGCCCGAAGTGGGACTCTCGGGCTTACGGCGGCGGGGAAGTGAACGTTGGTGAAACCCAATGGGAATTTTGACGTCGGGAGACGGATTTGTGATTTGATGTCTGAAGAGAGGGCTGAGCGTTTGAATGTCAAACGTCGGTTTGGGGTAGAAATGAGCGTTTGAATGTCAAACGTCAACTTGGGATGTAAATGAGTGTTTGAATGTCAAACGTTAGGATGGAAATGAGCGTTTGAATGTCAAACGTCGACTTGATATGGAAGTGAGCGGGGCGTTGCTCAATGCCAAACGTCTGGCCCACGGGATTGAGAATTTAACGTCTGGAGATGAGCGTTAGTGAGGACTAACTGAGAATTTAACGTCTGGAGACGAACGTTAGTGAAAACTAACTTGGAATTTAACGTCTGGAGACGAGCGTTAGTGAAATCTAACTGGGACTTGACCTCGGGAGAGGGGGTCGGTTGACGTATCCACTACCAAGAGTAGGGGAGATGACGAGATGTGAAATCTCGGGAGAGGATCTCACGAGGGAGAATAATAGGAAAGGGTCTCACGAGGAGATGGCGAGATGCGAAATCTCGGGAAGGAATCTCACGGGGAGATAGCGAGATGTAGAATCTCACGGGGAGATAGCGAGATGCAGAATCTCGGAAGGGAATCTCACGAGGAGATGGCGAGATGCGAAATCTCGGAAAGGAATCTCACGGGGAGATGGTGAGATGCGGAATCTCGGAAAGAAATCTCACGGGGAGATGGTGAGATGCGGAATCTCAGGAAAGGAATCTCACGAGGAGATGGCGAGATGCGGAATCTCGGAAAGGAATCTCACGGGGAGATGACGAGATGCGGAATCTCAGGAAAGGAATCTCATGAGGAGATGGCGAGATGCGGAATCTCGGGAAGGAATCTCGTACGGGGAGATAGCGAGATCACGGGAGAATCTCGAGAGGGAATCTCACGGGGAGATAGCGAGATGTAGAATCTCGAAAAGGAATCTCACGAGGAGATGGCGAGATGCGGAATCTCGGAAAGAAATCTCACGGGGAGATGGCGAGATGCGGAATCTCGGAAAGGAATCTCACGAGGAGATGGCGAGATGCGGAATCTCGGAAAGGAATCTCACGGGGAGATGGCGAGATGCGGAATCTCAGGAAAGGAATCTCACGAGGAGATGGCGAGATGCGGAATCTCGGGAAGGAATCTCATGGGGAGATAGCGAGATGCAGAATCTCGAGAAGGAATCTCACGGGGAGATAGCGAGATGTAGAATCTCGAAAAGGAATCTCACGAGGAGATGGCGAGATGCGGAATCTCGAGAGGGAATCTCACGGGGAGATAGCGAGATGTAGAATCTCGAAAAGGAATCTCACGAGGAGATGGCGAGATGCGGAATCTCGAGAGGGAATCTCACGGGGAGATGGCGAGATGCGAAATCTCGGGAAGGAATCTCACGGGGAGATGGCGAGATGCGGAATCTCGGAAAGGAATCTCACGGGGAGATGGCGAGATGCGAAATCTCGGGAAGGAATCTCACGGGGAGATAGCGAGAAAGGATCTCACGAGGAGAATAATGAGAAAGGATCTCACGAGGAGATAACGAGATGCAAGATCTCGGGGAAGGATCTCGCAGGGAGATGATGGAAAGATCTCACGAGGGAGAATAATGAGAAAGGATCTCACGAGGAGATAACGAGATGCAAGATCTCGGGGAAGGATCTCGCAGGGAGATGACGGAAAGATCTCACGAGGGAGAATAACGAGAAAGGATCTCACGAGGAGAAAACGGGAGAGGATCTTATAAAAAGATGGGTAATCTCACGAAAAGATGGGTAATCTCTCTAAGAGATGGGTAATCTCACGAAAAGATGGGTAATCTCACGAAAAGATGGGTAATCTCACGAAAAGATGGGTAATCTCTCTAAGAGATGGGTAATCTCACGAAAAGATGGGTAATCTCACGAAAAGATGGGTAATCTCACGAAAAGATGGGTAATCTCTCTAAGAGATGGGTAATCTCACGAAAAGATGGGTAATCTCACGAAAAGATGGGTAATCTCTCTAAGAGATGGGTAATCTCACGAAAAGATGGGTAATCTCACGAAAAGATGGGTAATCTCTCTAAGAGATGGGTAATCTCACGAAAAGATGGGTAATCTTTCTAGCAGATGGGTAATCGCTTTCTCGTCTTCATCAGCTCCTCTGTCAGTTCCCTCAGTGCATTTGTCGGTTCCTTTGGCGAAGTAGTGGGTGAGTCGAAAGCGTAAGTGTCGGAGGTTGGGTATGCCTTTGTAGGTTCCCCTTTTGCGGGCTGCTTGCCTTGGTCTTGGCGAGCCTCTTGTTTTTCACGATGTCGGTGGTGTTGGCATATAGCAGAGCCTACGGGCGTAGTGTGGTCCTTGACTTTGATGACTTGGTGTTAGCCTTGTAACCTTTTGCCGAGCCGATCACAGGATGAAGTTCATGAGTTTCATCATCTTCATGGCGGGAGGGATTTTGTCCCGAAATAGTGGAAGGTCCACATTGCATATTTGGATTTTGGAGGTCTCTGAGTGAATCGATTAATGCCATGTCGTCATTATGCTTGATTTCTAACACTTTGGAATATCGTTGGTGTTGGTCCCCTCGGTGGTAGCATCGCGTGTAAGCGTAGTTAGCTTCGTTGCCTTGCATGAACTTGAGGCATTGGTGAAGGGTGGATGCCACGCCATTCATTTGATGCGGCCGGGGACGCCCCAGGATAGGCTGTGAAAGTGATTGGAATGTCAACACTTGGAATTCGGTGGGGATCATCCGCTTGCCGAACCGAATATTAAGAAGTGCAACCCAGAAGCTGTGCGGGAAGTAGAATCGTAGGCCTTGACAGTGTGGGTGAAGGCTTCAAATCTGTGGACTTGATGTCAAGCGGGTCCATCATCTTGGCGGGCAAGACATTCATTCCGGAACCTTCGTCTACCAACACACGGGGAAAGCGACGCTCGTCAGTGAACCGTGATGTGGAAGCGGCTCATTGTGATCGTCCCAAATTTTGGAAGGTCCCAAATGCTGTGAGGTGTTGACGATGATGTTGTCGATCATACTGGATTACTTCTTACGGGGTTGCGTCCATGGGGACCATAGTGCGGAGCCAAACTTTCCTCTAGCTTGAGCTTGTGAGGATATGAGGATGTGGCGAGGACGAAAGGGAAATGTTCGCCTAGGTCTACTGCTTGAGTAGGTGAGGATCGGGTCCTCCAACATTTGAGAGGTGGAGGTTTTGGTGGTGCCTCCAGTTGCTTTGAGGTTTGATGAGTTGAACTTTGGCTTATCCTTACGGGGATTATGCTTCTTGTTAGCGATAAGGTTGCGAGATTGGAGACTTTCTTGTGTCTGATGCAGCGTAGTGTCGGCGGAGATATTTTCGCTTTTCCACCTGTAGGTTACGAAGGCTGTCTTTGTTTGAAGGAAGGAAGACTTCTTTGGAAAACTTCCCTTGCATGCTCTTGTTGCCCGGAGGTGTCATGAGGATTCAGATTCGATGCGTCGAGGCATATACGAGAAGCCCCGATCGATTAAGACCATAATCTTTGCGAAGGATGCTTCGACAAGCCCCGTAATGTCGAAACTTCGAAGGTAGACCCTTGGGATGAAAAAGCTCTCTTCGTGTGGCGAAGCCCAGTCTGAAGAAATGACTTGGTGAAGCCCCGGTTTGAAGGAATCGCTGGTCATACGTGGGGATTCTAGAGTGAATACGTGCGGCCCCAATGCGAGTTGAACTCCATGTGGCACGACGAGGCAACCGTCCTTGATTTTTTTCGATTGGTCAACGAAAGTGTATAAGAGGAATGGCTTGTAATGTATACGCGCAAGGACGTATTTTAGAGAAGTGGGAATGAATCCCGATTTTATGTGGATGCCTAGTTTAATGCGAGCACCAAAACTCGCTTTAGGTTTGACTCTTTTGGGAGAGTATGAGCGTAGAGAGGTTTGGAGCGAGTGTATGGAAGCTCTTCGACAGAAAGACAGTGTTTAGCTCTAATTTTCCTATTATCGTAGAAAAAGAAGACTTGTCGAGACATCGAAAACATGTTTTATCCATAATGATCACAAGATTGCTTTAAACCCTTTGTTAATGTTCGGGTTGTTCAACCATTAATCCCGATATGAACAAATGTCTTGATTAACGTGAGAAGAAAGTCAGCGATGTCGCGGATCAAAGTTGGGCGTGTGTGAAAAGAAAGGTACGTGTATGGGGAAGGTCATTGATGAGACCGGGTTCATAGGATTTGTATGTGTTTAGCTATGGACCGTTCTGTTTGCCTAGGTTCTCCTCGGTGTAAGGAGCTCGGGTCGCCGTAGTTACGGCGGAACGGTGCTTGGCTGCAGGAAAAGGGTATGAACATTTGTGGTCCCTTTGGTGAAAAGGCTCGGATGGGATGTTTGGATGATGAGGTACGGGCCTCGAGGTGATTCCTTGACAAGTCGTTGTTGGCGGCTTCTTCGTTGATTCCATTGCTTCTTGATCGGCGTCTTTCACCGGGGAGAAAGAATTCGAATGTAGCGTAAGGAGCTTATGATGTGTTTTGCCTTTGCTTTGACCGCTCCATTGTTATCGACAACCTCCATTCTTCGAGCTTTAATTTTGTTTGCCCATCTGTCAAGCTTGTGATTGGCGGTGCTGGGTCCTTCGCCTCACTTTTTTTTTTGAAGTTCTCGCTTTGAACTTTTCTCTCTCTTTTTTTTCTTTTTTTTTCTTTTTGAAGTTCTTGTTTGAACTTTTCTCTCTCTTTTTTTTTTTTGAAGTTCTTGTTTGAACTTTTCTCTCTCGTTTTTTTTCTTTTTTTTTTTTTTTGAAGTTCTTGAGGACGAAGGCATGCTCTGCTTGAACTTTCTCGATGTGCACGAGGGCGAAGCGAGCTCCGAGGTTGTTGTCGACATGGGGTCAATCTTCCGATGTTGAGTGACCTTTTGTTGTTCCTTGATATTGCCGCCGTCGTTGACTTGGTCAAGGTGATGGTGGGGATGTGTCTTTGGGAAGTGTGTGGCTTGATGGAGGCCTTTGTGGGGTAAGGAAAGTGTATGGGGAGGGCACCAGTTGACTTTCTCACACCGATTAATCAGAACATTAGTTATTTCCAGAGATTATGTGTTGAGCAATGCAAGTGATCATTTAGGATATAACCATTTCATTAGTTGTAATGTAGGTGTGCAAATAATGTCTCAAGTCTAGCAAGAAGAGAAAAAGACACTTATTTATAGAAAATTTAAGATTATCTACAATGTCAGGCGGACTTGATTGAACGAGGAAAGTACTAGAACCTACGAAGGTTGACGAAAAGACAATTGACAAATCTCGAGGATAGGTAGCCCTACTCTAGTTGCTCTTTTGTTCTTTGGGTGCCCGGGACGCTCAAGCTTTCCATCTTCTATCGAATTACTGGATCTCGAATCTCGAGCGAGGCAGTTATCGATTATGTGCCCATGAAATGCTGAGTGGAAGGTGCGTACTTGCTTTTATCGGCCTTGGCTGCACAGGCTTCTTTGGCTTGTAGTCCGCCGCGAGCTTGAGTAGGTCTTCTTTGATCAGTTTCTCCAACATTTTGCTTAGAGGCATGTCTAGTTTGTCGAAGCGGCAGGAAAGGCATCTCTCGGAAGAGTCGTTGCTTTGTAGGGCCGTGTCCCCATTGCTTGGCCCGATGTCCCTGCTTTGGAAGTGGGCGCAGTGGTGTCTTTTCCTTTCTTAGAGGGCCGGTGCGGGGTTGAATGCGATTCTTTGCTCTATCTTTAGTAAGATGGCTCTGTGCTCGGGGCATACTTTTCCTTCGGGTCTTTCTCGAGATGGGGACCCGTATTGACCATGGATCGGAGAATCAAGGCGAAGCGATGGCCGACTAATGCTTTGCGATGGCTCCAAACATGACTCGAAGGCTCTCGCTTGCTCATCCTCGGGCGGTGACTTGGGATTTGAAAGCTTCGGCTCTGTGCCTTGTAAAATTCTTCCTTAGTTTCGTACGCATACATTGCAGGTATAACCACATGCGGAGTCGATAGAAACCTACAGGCTGCTTGGAACACTGTAACCAAGAGTCCCTTTGTTGGAGGAACCATGATATGGGGTTGGACAAGCGGGTTTTGAGGAACGGAGTATAATTTAGTGAATCTTGTAGGCGAGGGAATTGAGGCCATGAAGCGGCTACGAGTTGTCATGAGTAATAGGTCGGAAAAGGTTATGTAGAAGCTTGGTGGCCCGAGCATATTCTTTGGAAGAAGTGAACACAGGAGGATTTTGAAGATATTAGGATACATTTGAGAAGAGATCCAGTGGCTACTGTAGTTGCATTAGTGAAAAGGTAATCTTGGCTTGGCCGTATATGACGAGGTTGCTTTGAGAGGTAGCGTATGAAGCCCAGATCAGTACATTTCCTTGGATTGAAGGATTTCCGGTTTCAAGCGAGAGAGACCACAGGTGAAGGTTTGGAGAGGCGTCGTAAGGATCATCGTCCTCGATTAGGGCGAAAGTACCATCGGTGGGGATAGGCTGCTATACCTCGCTCATTCGAAGCTGTACCATGAAATTACTGCGATCCTTTTACATTTCTTGTGGACCTCACAAGCCCGGATAGCTTCTTCAGCGTCATATCGTTTACGGTGGCGGGGTTCCGTTCCCGTCATGATTTCTCGATGAAGTCGACATGTCGGAAAGTACATTTGAGGAATTGAGAAGCGAGAAGCTGTCGATGCTTGTAGCTTGTAATTACAGCGGCGGCGGCCGGAATTCGAGACCACTCTCTGTTCGCTTTGCGAAACGAAAGAGTATAGCTTAGATTTTCGGAAGGAGTATTTGGCTCAAGGCTTTAAGGCTCGAAAATTGGACCGTGAAAGGTCGAGAATAAAGATTTGGCCGTGAAAGGTCGGGATTGAATATTTGAGATCGGACCGCGGAGGTCTCGGTGGAGATCGAATATCGGACCGCGAAAGAGTCGGGATCGATTATTTGAGATCGGACCGCTAAGGTCTCGGTGGAGATCGGAGATCGGACCGCGAAGGTCGGGATATGAGATTTGAAATCGGGCCGTGAGGGTCGCGATTGGAGATCGGAGATCGGACCGCGAAGAGTCGGGATTAGCTATTTGAGATCGGACCGCGAAGGTCTCGGTGGAGTGGAGATCGGAGATCGGACCGCGAAGGTCGGGATTGACTTTGAGATCGGACCGCGAAGGTCTCGGTTGGAGATCGGAGATCGGACCGCGAAGGTCGGGATTGACTATTTGAGATCGGACCGCGAAGGTCTCGATTGGAGATCGAAGATCGGACCGCGAAGAGTCGGGATCAACTTTTGAGATCGGACCGCGAAGGTCTCGATAGGAGAGTGGAGATCGGACCGCGAAGGTCTCGGTGGAGATCGAGAGATCGGACCGCGAAGGTCGGGATTGGCTATTTGAGATCGGACCGCAAGGTCGGGATTGGAGATCGGAGATCGGACCGCGAAGGTCTCGGTGGCTTTTGAGATCGGACGCGAAGGTCTCGGTGGAGATCGGAGATCGGAGATCGGACCGCGAAGGTCGGGATTGGCTATTTGAGATCGGACGCACGAAGGTCTCGGTGGGGGTGGAATCGGAGATCGGACCGCGAAGGTCGGGATCGACTATTTGAGACCGGACCGCGAAGGTCTCGATTGGAGATCGGAGATCGGACCGCGAAGGTCGGGATTGACTATTTGAGATCGGACCGCGAAGGTCTCGGTGGAGATCGAAGATCGGGCCGCGAAGGTCGGGATCGACTATTTGAGATCGGACCACGAAGGTCTCGATTGGAGATCGGAGATCGGACCACGAAGGTCAGGATCGAGCTATTTGAGATCGGACGCGAAGGTCTCGATTGGAGATCGGAGATCGGGCCGCGAGTCGGGATCGACTATTTGAGATCGGACCGCGAAGGTCTCGGTGGAGATCGGAGATCGGACCATGAAAGGTCGGGATCGACTATTTGAGATCGGACCACGAAGGTCTCGATGGAGATCGGAGATCGGACCGCGAAGGTCGGATCGACTACTTGAGATCGGACCGCGAAGGTCTCGGTGGAGATCGGAGATCGGACCGCGAAGGTCGGGATTGACTATTTGAGATCGGACCGCGAAGGTCTCGGTGGAGTGGAGATCGGACCGCGAGTCGCGGATGGAGATCGGAAATCGGGCGCGAAGAGTGAGAGATTCGCGATTGAGATTGGACCGCGAGAGTAAAGATATGAGATTTGAAATCGGCCCGTGAGGGTCGCGAATGAGGAGTGGACCGCGAAGGTCGGGATTTGAGATATCGGACCACGGAAGGTCGCGATTGAGGTTGGACCGCGAAGGTCTAGATATGAAATCGGACCACGGAAGGTCGCGGATTGAGATTTGGACCGCGAGGGGTCAACATATGAGATATCAGACCACGGAAGGTTGTGATTGAGAGTTGGACCGCGAGGGGTCGAGATACGAGATATCGGACCACGGAAGGTCGCGATTGAGATTTAGACCGCGAGGGGTCAACATATGAGACATCAGACCACGGAAGGTCGCGATTGAAAGTTTGACCGCGAGGGTCGAGATACGAGAAATCGGACCACGGAAGGTCGCGATTGAGAGTTGGACCGCGAGGAGTCGAGATATGAGACATCGGACCCACGGAAGGTCGCGATTGAAAGTTGGACCGCGAGGGTCAAGATATGAGACATCGGACCACGGAAGGTCGCGGTGAGATTTGGACCGCGGAAGGTCGCGGTGAATTTGGACCACGAGGGTCGAGATATGAGACATCGGACCACGGAAGGTCGCGATTGAGATTTGGACCGCGAGAGTCGAGATATGAGACATCGGACCACGGAAGGTCGCGATTGAGATTTGGACCGCGAGGGTCGAGATGAGAGACATCGGACCACGGAAGGTCGTGATTGAGGATTGGACCGCGAGGAGGTCGAGATATGAAGACATCGGACCACGGAAGGTCGTGATTGATTGGACCGCGAGGGTCGAGATATGAGATATCGGACCACGAAAAGTCGCGATTGAGAGTTGGACCGCGAGGGTCGAGATATGAGATATCGGACCATGGAAGGTCGCGATTGAGAGTTGGACCGCGAGGAGTCGAGATATGAGATATCGGACCACGGAAGGTCGCGGTGAGATTGGACCGCGAGGAGTCGAGATATGAGATATCGGACCACGGAAGGTCGCGGTTGAAGTAGGACCGCGAGAGTCAAGATATGAATATCGGACCACGGAAGGTCGCGATTGAGATTGGACCGCGAGGAGTCGAGATATGAGACATCGGACCACGGAAGAGTCGCGATTGAGGATTGGACCGCGAGGAGTCAAGATATGAGACATCGGACCACGGAAGGTCGCGGTGAGAAGTAGGACCGCGAGGTCGAGATGTGAGACATCGGACCACGGAAGGTCGCGGTGAGAGTTGGACCGCGAGGGTCGAAGATATGAGATATCGGACCACGGAAGGTCGCGATTGAGAGTAGGACCGCGAGGGTCACTATTTTAAAGATTCCGAGATGGGACCATGCAATTGTTGTTTAAGTTTCTGAAAACACATTTTCTCGAAGTCCTAAATGGTTGGAAAAGAGCGTGTCTTCTTTTCGCAACTAACCCTAGAGCTCTAATCGGTGGATCTCGTCACTACGCTTATAAGCCCCTCGTTTCCATTTGTAGATCATCTTCTCGGGACGGACAATCCCGGCGAGGTCTATAAGGCAAGCGAGTTCCACCGACAAATGAAAAAGTGAACTTAAGGCTAGGCGATCACGCAAACTTCCAACGTATGTGACGCACGGGCCACGGTCGAAGTCAACGTCCTTAAGATTAAGGCGAGGATCGTGCCAAAATTTTGGCATGATCTCCCACGACTTCGCTTGCGCGAGGACCTTAGCTTTTAGCGTTGGCGAGTTGTGGGCGCAGCACGATGCATACGGCGAGTTTGGTGACATGGTGTCACATTGAACCTTCGGGTATATTTTTCGGCGAGCTCCGCGTCAAAGTCAAAGTGAAGAGCTCGAGACTTCGGGTCGGGAACGACCTTCGGTCTCAACCTCTCAAGCTTGACTCGGGGCGGGAGCCCGGCGTAAAAACATACACTTAGGCTTTATGACACGAGCTAAGCCAAAAACCAACAGGGGTCTTGGACAAAGTGTGACACAAAGAGTGCATGGCTTACACGGGCTAGGATGGGATGTTTGGGGCGACCCCGTGCGCCCCGAAAGGTGTACGCGGACCAATCGGAGTGCAGCGATAAAACCATCCCGGGTTAGGGGTTGTAGTGTGCGGTGTACGGGCGGCAAGTGCACGTGAAGTGCGGTGTTCCGAGGCGGCAAGTGCGCGTAGTGTGCGGTCACTAAAATTCTTTTACGAGTAAAACGAGATTTTTTTGAGAATGTGTCTTAAAGAATTTATGATGCACGGTTCAAAACGACATGAAAATCAAACATGAATGGGGATGCACAAACATGGTATGATTTTGAAAAGTTGACAATGTAATGCCTTTGAAAAACAAACCGTTCGAGTTTAAAGGAACACACACACAACGAGGAAGGGTAAGCGAAAGTTTGACCCACGGAAGGCTTTTAGAAAACAACGGTAGTTTTGAAAAAGTATCCTTATCCCAGTAGTCGCCAAGCGAAATTACAGGGATTTCGCGCGGACGCGAAAACGCGGTTGTCTTTCGCGGAGGGTTGGTGTACGAGACCTCGCTTCATGGGAAGGAAAAATGAGGAGTCGCCACGCGGTTTTGTATTTTGAGCCCAAAGCGTTGAGAAACGGCTATTGTGAAAAGGTGTCGTTTTTATTGGTAGCAAAAACTTAGGAAAAGGCTTTGAAAACAGGGATCATTTTATTGGTAGCAAAAGCAGTAAAAGCTTTTTAGTACCGAGAGATTGTTAGGATTCGGAGGTCACGTTACGTTTCGGGTAGAGTATTACGAGATCGCAGAAACGCCTCGCATGGCGAGTCTTTCTACCTTTCTCGAAATCGTGTGTGTGTGTGTGTGTGTTTTGAAATGGGGGCTTGAATGACAAGCTTAATCTTGGTTTGAATGTCAAAGCGTTGATTAGGTGACTTTGTTTGAAAAACGAGCGTTTGAATGACAAACGTCGGTTTTGAGTTTGAAATGGCGTTTGCGTAGCAAGCGTCGATTTTGAGTTTGAAATGGCGTTTGCGTGGCAAGCGTCGACTTTGAGTTTGAAATGGCGTTTGCGTGGCAAGCGTCGATTTTGAGTTTGAAATGAGCGTTTGCGTAGCAAACGTCGATTTTGAAGTTTGAAATGAGCGTTTGCGTGGCAACGTCGATTTTGAAGTTTGAAAAAGGAGTTTGAAGGTCGAACTCGGTTTCTGAACCGGACGAGTCATTGTTAACGATTTTACGGGAAAAAACGTATTAAATGATTTTGAGTGTCAAATGGCGGTTTTTAAGTTTGAAGATGAGCGTTTGGATGCCAAACGTCATTTCGCGTGTTTTGAAAAAGAGTTCGAAGGTCGAACTCCGGTTTTGAACAGGCATTACATTGTTAACGATTTTACGGGAAAAACGTATTAAATGATATGCAATCAATGAATCGGGTTGAGACTCGAACATTGAAAAGTAAATACTATCACGATCCAAACGGGTCGGACTTTGTAAATGACAGTATTTAAAGTGCGGTATCAACAGAATCAAACGATCCGGAATTGGAAAGTACGATCGACGAGCCAAACAACTCGGAATTGTAAATGACAATCGACGAGCCAAACGACTCGGAATTGTAAATGACGATCAACGAGCCAAACAGCTCGGAATTGTAAAGTTGCATCAAAGTAAAGGACGTTCGACGGATCAAACAATCCGGAATTGTAAATGACGATCAACGAGCCAAACGACTCGGAATTGTAAATGATGATCGACGGATCAAACGATCGGAATTGGTAAATGACATAAAAGTAAGCGGAACGGGGTCGGAACGCGTTTTAACCCGAGATTACTTCTCTTACGGGAAGAGAAGAGGATCGAGGGCTAAAACGTATCGGACAGATTAGGCGGAGGCGTCTACATTTTGAGAGTGAGAGAGGGAGCTACCTATGGCTAGGGTCGGCTCCTTTGGCTCGGGAGGTGTGTACGGGACACGGAAAGGTGTTTGAAAGGTGTTTCGGAAGTGTTTGGGCAGAGTTTCCCCTTTTATTTGGTGTTTAAAAACCTAGGGATTTGGGCAGCGTTTCGACTTGTGTCGGTTTAGCCTACGATCAGAATCTACCGACGAGTAGCACGAGGGCCCCCGAAGAGTAGAGAATTCCGCCGACGAGTAGCACGAGGGCCCCCGAAGAGCGGAAGAAAGACAAGCTTTGAAGCTTGGGGTGGAGAGAGGAGGAAAAAGGTGTAGGAAATGAGAAGGAGGGGGGAGTATTTATAGGTAAAAAATCCTTGGAGGAGGGGGGAAAGACTTGGGGAGGAAGTAATTTACTTAGTGAGGAAGGAAGATTGCTTAACCTGATGGGTTTCTGCCTTGCAGAAAGAGTCCGGCCGGACCTCTCTTGCATTTGGGGATATTTTGGTCATTTGGCCTTGAATTTGACACGTTTTGGACACGTATTAATTAAGCTGCATAAAGAGTCCGGCCGGACTATTCCTGAAATTGGCTATATTTCCTGATTGAACTAGCCATATGCGTATATCTTGTTCTCGCGTTCGATTTGATATGTGGTAGGCCCAAAACGGAGTTCGTATGAGGAAGTTATGACCTCCGGAAGGTCGAGACGCTCGAAAACGGAAAATCTAATCCCGGAAGACCCCGAAAAGTACGTTTCTCGGGGAAAGCCATACTTTTATGTGTGATAACGTTTGTTGAGTACGCTTTGATGTCGGGATGCACGGGGCAGTCCCGGGATGTCTCGTTGACTCAAGAACGGGGAACTTAACGGGTTCCGGTTAACTTTTAGCAGTTTTGACGATCCGGATTTGGGTACTTACAGGCTCTTGACCTCAATTTCGCAGCTTCTGCTTGAGCTTTTTTTTATTTATTTATATATATATGTTTTTGTATTTTTTTGAGAGCCCTTGCTCGAGCTCTTTTAATTATTTTTTTGAAGCGCGTGAGGCGAAGGCAAGCCCTGGCTTGGAAGTAGACAATGGAGTCGGTCGTTTGACATTGAGTGACCTCCGGATGTCCTTTGATATTGCCGCCGTCGTTTGACTTGGTCAAGGTGATGTTGGGGGCGTGCTCTTGAAAAGTGCGTAGCTTGATGGAGGTCTTGATTGACATTCAAACTTTTGACTTTTTGTGTGTTTTTAGACCGGACCAATTAAGGTTGCCTACGTTCCCCAGGACTAGAGGGCTCGGAGTGCACGTAGTTCGACACTACATGGAGTGCCAAGAGATGCATAATTGTTCTTCTTTAGGCGAAGTATGCGAAGTTTGCTTCCGTTATTTGGATTCATGAATGGATTACCGTCCCAGGTGCATCGGCTTCATGGCACCTCGGGGAAGATCTTTTGAACCACGAAAGGGCCGATCCATGTTGGTTCCCATTTTCCCGGTGGGTTGGTTCGAGTGGGAGGCTTTCTTTGAGTACGGAGTCGCCTTCCACGATGTCTCGGGACTTGACTTTCTTGTCAAAGCTCTCGCCATCTGCTTTGGTATGCTCGGGCGTGTTCCATGGCCTTTAGTCGTCGCTCGTCTAGCGAGCCAATTCGTCGTGTCGGCTTTGGAGCCGTTCGACTTCGTTGATGTCATTTTCGGCGGCACTCGGAGTGAGGAATTTCCAATTCAATAGGGAGGGCTGCTTCCATCCCGTATGTCGGGCGAATGGAGTTTCTCCGTGGCCGTTCGGCGATGTTCGGTAGCCCCAAAGTGCGAGGTGCGGCTTCTCGGGCCAATCTCGTCCTCGGGTGGTCATTTTTCGGATGATCCGTTCGAGGGTCTTGTTTGTTGCTTCTACGGCGCCGTTTGTTTGTGGCCGGTAGGGAGAAGACTTGTGGCGTGTGATCTTGAATTCGGCCAGCAGTCTGTCGCATTCCCCTTCGAAGTGTTAGCCGTTGTCTGATATGACCTCGTGCGGGATGCCGTATCGGTAGATGATGTTTTCCTTGAGGAAATGTGTGACTTTCTTGGAGGTGAGCACCTTGTAAGACTTGGATTCGACCCATTTGGTGAAGTAGTCGATGGCTACTAAGATGAACTCGTGACCGTTGCTGCCTGGTGGAGCGATTTTCCCGATGACGTCAATTCCCCAAGTGGCGAAGGTCCAGGGTGTAGTCATGCAGTAGAGGTCGTGAGGGGGTAGGTGATTGAGGTTGGAGAACCATTGACACTTGTCGCAACTTTGGACAAAGTGGACGCAGTCTGCCTCCATGGAAATCCAGTAGTAGCCTATCCTGAGAATGATTTGCATCAGGGCTCAGGCGTTCATGTGGGGACCGCAAGCCCCATTGTGGACTTCGCTCATGAGCTTGTTTGCTTCTTCTTGGCTGATGCAGCGTAGGAGTGGTCCTTGGTAGCGTTTTTTGTACAGCATGTCCCCAAGGATGACGAAGTGGGAGGCGAGGCGTTTTAGGGCCATGATGCTCTTGGCCTTGACTCCTTCCACTGTGTTGGCCTTCTTCGTTCATGAAGGCGGTTTCCCCACATTCTTGAGGTATTGGAAGATACGGTTGTACCGCTGGCTCATTGATGGGCTTGGGCTCACAGTTCGATCTCGCAACGGTGGCGGGAATTTCCTTTCGTCCAGAGCTTTGAAGGGCTTGATTGCTTTGCCCTCAGGGATTTCCATGAGTAAAGCCAGGGTGGCTAAGGCGTCTGCGAACCGGTTTCGGTCTCTCGGCAAGTAGTGGAAGGTGACCTCTTCGGTGTGTGATGAGGTCCTCCATACAGCGTGGTATTTTGCAAGCACAGGTCTATGGTTTTTCCATTTGTTTGGAAACTTGGTTGATGATCGAGAAATTTGAGTCCCATAGACCTCGAGTTCTGGACATTCCTTTCGAGTGCGGCTGTAGTCCGGCGGCGCGAGCTTCGTATTCGGCGGCATTGTTGGTTACCTCGAAATTGAGTTTTATGGCAATTGGGGTGTGCTCGTCCTTGGGATCGACCAAGAGCATACCGATGCTTAGTTTCCTTTTTGTTAGTTGCTCCATCGAAGAACGGTTGCCATCGATTTTCGCCTTCGAGTGCGAAGATTCCTTCGTCTGGAAATTGTGGTTCGGGGCCTCGAGCCTCGTCGGTTGGGAAGTCAGCCAGTTGTTCGGCCATTGCCCGTCCCTTGATTGACTTTTGGTTTATGTACTTGATGTCAAATTCCGCTAAGAAGAAAGACCATTTGGCGAGCCTCATTGGCAGAGATGGCTTGTCGAAGAGGTATTTATTTGGATCCATTTTGGAAACCAAGTGCACGCGTGTGCGGCTGCATGTAGTGCCGTAGTTTTAGAGCGACCCATACTAGAGGCTGCGCTTGGAGTTTTCGAAGGCGAGTAGTTGAGTTATTGCCTTGAAACTTTCGGCAGACGAAGTAGATGGCGTTCTCAACTCGCGACTCTTTCTTTTCTTGACAGAGCATGGCTCCAACTGCAGTGTCGGTCACAGTTAGGTACAGCAACAGTGGCTTCTCCTCGTGAGGAGGACAGAGAATCGGGGGACTCACAAGGTGCGCCTTTATTTCTTCAAAGGCATCTTGGCATTCTGAGTTCCATTCAACGTCGGCGTTCTTCTTCATTAGTTTAAAGATTGGCTCGCATATGGAGGTCAATTGATTGGCGAGCGGGCGATATACTTGTGGCGGCCCATGAAGCTTTTCACCTCTGTTTGAGTTTGCGGTGGTCTCATTTCTATGATGGCCTTGATCTTTTGAGGATCAACCTCGATGCCTCTCTCGGTGACCATGTATCCCAAGACCTTGCCTCGGTTGATCCCAAATGTGCATTTGGCAGGGTTTAACCTCATCGAGTGTTTTCGGAGGCGATTGAAGAACTTTCTCAGGTCTGTGAGGTGTTGTCCGTCTGATCCCTTTGAGTGGACGATCATGTCATCGGCGTACGCCCGATCTCTTTGTGGATCATGTCGTGGAAGAGAGGCGGTTCTTTGCCCGTTGATAGGTAGCCCCAGCGTTCTTTAGTCGAACGGCATCATTTGTGTAGCGATAGGTTCCCGAGGGGTTGTAAAGGCTGTTTTTTCTTGATCTTCTTCGGACATCTTGATTTGATTGTAGCCGTCAAACCCGTCCATGAAGGACTTGACTTCGAAATTAGTTGTAGTGTCTACCAACATGTCGATGTTTGGTAGTGGAAAATCGTCCTTGGGACTTGCTTTGTTGAGATCTCGGAAGTCCACACAGCAGCGTACCTTTCCGTTGGCCTTGGTGACCGTGACTATGTTGGAGAGCCATGTGGGGTACTCGATCACCCTGATGAAGCCAACGCGGAGCATCTTCTCGATCTCTTCTTTGACTTGTAAAGACCATTCTGGCTTGATTCGGCGCAGCTTTTGCTTGATAGGCTTAGCCTCGGGATTCAAGGGGATCCGATGTTCTACAATGTTTGGATCTAATCCGGGCATGTCTCGGTAAGACCAAGCGAACACGTCCACGAACTCTTTGAGCAGTGCAGTCAATGCGTCTTGCTCTGTGCCGGTGAAGAAACTTTCGATTTGCATCTCGTTTGGCTCTTCAGCAGTTCCCAAATTCAATTTGGTTAAAACCTCCTCGCGGCTTGGGCTAGGTTTTCTCTCGTTTGACAACATGCTTAAATATGTGCTTAATGTATTGTTCGTTTAATGTGTACGCTTCTTTATCAAGTGAATCGTTATTAGCATTTTGTGTGTTAGTTAATTTATCGGTTGTTAAAGATGCAATGAGAGGATACTCGGAAAGATCGAAGCATTCAGTAAGAGCATACGGGAATACATTATTGGCAATGAGTTCGTAATCTTACGGCGTGAGGCCATCGGATGACTCGAGACTCAAACTTCAAAGATAATGGACTCGGGATGGGTTTTGACCTTTGGACTCTAGGACTCGAGGGTCGGACCAAGTTGTTCGATCATGTTCCTTTTCTTTGGCGGTGGGTCGGAGAAGGTGGCCCGGTTATTGAGTGGCAATGAGCTTGAGAGGAGGTGGGGTTTGAAAGTCTTTGTGTCACCGTTCCCGATCATGGCTATCATAGAGTTATCGAAACAAAATCGATTAGATCTGGCATCTCAATTTCTTCATTGAAGAGCAGGTGGAGCAGTGGCTCATTCCAAGCATCGTCTGCGGAGTCTTTTGCTTTTGTCTTGGGTATTACTAGCTCGAATGCAGACTCGTCCCGCTTGTTGGGGGCAGGGGTGTTGATAGAGAGTTTTTCGAGTTCTTCTGCCAAAGAGGGGGTTTTCCCGAACCAAAATTCATTGTGAATAGTGGTGGTCGTGGGTCCCGACAGAGTTGGTGCATCAAGAAATGCTCTTCTAACTGGATTTGGCTTAAGGCCTCTGAATCTTGCCAGGTTCCGCTGGAGCTTGTCCATGGTTGTCGGCCGGCTTTGTTCGGTGCTGATCGGCTCTGTTCCCTTTCCTGTGTCTTCATTCAAGTTGTCATCCTTCTTCGTGAAGTACTTGGTCAGGTCGAAGCTGTAAGGGTAGGGCTCGGAGATTGAATGCAAGCCTCGTTTGCCATTGGCGAGCATTTCCGTGCGGCTTGCTTGTCTTCCGCAATGTGTTCGGGAGTAGGAATGTATCCCGAGGCCATGGAGGGTATTACGCTCTTTGATATTGATGATTTGTTGGGTACCACGATGGCGTTTTCCCAAGCCGAGCCCCGGGATGTAGTTCATGTGCTTCATCATTTTCATCGGGAGGGATCTTGTCCCAAATCAAAGCGGGTCTATGTGGCACACAGGGCCTTTGGGCTTTCGATGGTGAACCCTGTTAGCATCATGCCATCATCGTCGTGTTTGATCTCTAAGACCGGGACGCCGTTTGTGTCGGTCCTTTCGGTGACTATGCTATCACCATAGATGATGGTTAGATCTGTTCCTTGGACTAACTTTACACATTGGTGGAGAGTGGATGCCACCCCGTTGATGCGGTGTAGCGAGGGCGTCCCAGATGGCAGGTGAATGTGATCGGGATGTCGATGACTTGGAAGTCGGTCGGGACCATACGCTTTCCGAACCATAGGTTCAAGGTGGCTATTCCCAAGGCTGGGCGAGACGTTGAGTCGTATGCCTTGATTGCACTGAGTTGAGGGTTTCGAGATCGGTTGCTTTGATCCCTAGCGAGATCCATCATTTTGGATGGAAGGACGTTCATGGATGATCCCCATCTACCAAGACTCGAGGAGACGGCGCTCGTCCGGTTGAAGCTGTTATGTAGAAGGCTCATTGTGGTCGGCCCCAAATTTTGGGAGTTCGAGCTCAGTGAAGGTGATGATGTTCTTGTAGTGCGTTGCCGATCATACGAACCGCTTCATCGGGTGTCACCGTGATGGGAACCATAGTGCAGGCCGAGGCTTTCTTCCAACTTGAGCTTGTGTGGGTAAGATGAAGTGAGTAGGGACCGGAGCGAGATGTTGCTGAGTACAGCTTGAGGTGAGCTAAGACGGGATCTTCGGCCTTTGGGTCCGGGGTTTCGGCTTCTTTGGCGTAGGGCCCCTTTTCAACTCGTGGCTCGAGGTATGGCTGGCCTTTTGTGCCGTGGAGGATTCGTCGGGATTTGGCCAGGAACGCGTTAGAACGTTCACCTGCGGCTTTCTTTGCTTTGCTTGTCTCTCCTATTTACATTAGGAGGGGCCTTGATTGGCGTAGGGCCGGGCTGCGCATTTCAATTCGTTCACCGTCATAGCTTTTATTGAAGCATCAATAGTGGCTTTGAGATCTTCCCAAGACAAGGGTTGAGGTATGCGGACCTTTGGGCCGTCGGTGGCGGTGCGGAGCTCGTCCCAGTGATCATGGAGCGAACATTGTCGTGGCCTTGTGCGGAGCTAAGTGAGGAGATTTCTTTGGAATAGATGACGTAGTAGTCAAATTTTCTGATGGTTCCCGAGGGTTCCGGCCAGTGGGGTCACCGGATTCGTATCTCTTCTTCGGTTTTTGTTGAGAAGAGGGTTTCTTCTTTCTTCGAGGCGGCCCTCGTTCATTTCATCTTGGAATTCCATTTCCGAGGCAAGCAGTGCAATCGCAGACGTCCCACCAGATGTGTTCGTTGTTCGGCGGTGGTATCGGGACCTCGGGATGCTGAATAGGCATGTCTTCCCCCGGGGGTCCTGTGGCTTTATGTCGTAACTGCATGGCTCGTATGAGGGCAACAGGTTGACCTCTGGGAGGCAATGAGAGAGGTTAGAAGCTGCAGAAGCGGGCATGACCTTGGAAGCCCCAGGTAGTTGGAGTGGCTAATGTCCCGAAGTGGTGCATGGCGCCTTCAATCCGAGCTTGTTGTTCACCTTGGCGTTTCTCAATAGTCATGAGGACTGCCAAACTTCTTCCAAGGTTGGGAAATTTCTCGGGGTAAGGTCCCATTTTCCTCGTTGTTATCCGCCGACTTGGCCATGGGGAGGCGATGGTGCCACAGTGGCTGCGGTGGGAAGGATGTTGGACCTTGCGGCTTTGACACGGGGAGAGTAGTTCCCGGGTATTCTTGATCACTCTCGGTTCGCTGGAGGGGGTGACGGGCAAGGTTTAGACACAGGAAGGCCTTTTGGATAAAGGGGAAAAGCTCACGTGACATGCGATTTCCGTTTTTTTTTTTTTTTGTTGTTTTAATTTACTTAAAACGTGTTTTCTCAGAGTCCTAGGTAGGTTGAAAAAGATTGCTCTTCTTTTTCGCAACTATGCTAGATCTGGGTCGATGGAGACCATACGTGCGGCTATAAGCCCCTCGTTTTGCACCTGTATTTCGACATCCTAGGATGGACAGCCCCGGGCGAGGGTCCTATAGGGCAAGCGGTTTCCACCGGCCTAAAACAAAAAACCGAACCTAAGGACCGAGCCTGTCATGTTCGTTTTAATGCGTTAGCCATGTGAATGGTGAGCCGAGCCGGCTTTGAGTCAAGATCGGGTCAAGAGTTCGGCATGACCTCTCTTTACCTTGCTTGCGCAAGGGATGCGTGACGTTAGGCGTTATGCAGGTCATATCGTCATGGATGACGTATTAAAGGCTTGATGACATGGTGTCATATGAGCATGGATGTATATCAGGACGGAACATCATGCAGGTGTAGCCGGAAAATCAAGATTGGGTCAAGATTTTAGCATGACCTTTCATCGCTTTGCTTGCGCGAGGATCTTGAGTTTCGAGCTTCGACTCGAGAAAATGGCGGCGTGGGATATGTATCCGAGCTTGTATGACACGGAGGGTAAAAACCAGCCAGTGCGGACAAAGTGTGACTCAAGACTCAAACGTGCAGGGTTGACGCTTGGCTAGGATGGGATGTTTGGAATGATCCCGTGCGCGTCCGAGAGGCATAGGAAGGCCAAACGAAGCTGGCAACCGAGACCACTCCGGGTTAAGGGTTGTAGTGTGCGGTGTATCCGAGGCGGCGGTGCGCGTAGCGTGCGGTGTAACCGGCGGCAGTGTGAGTAGTGTGCGGTGTAGCAGGCGGCGGTGCGCGTAGTGTGCGGTCTCTAAAATTCTTTTTCTGAGTAAAACAGAAGTTTTGCAGAATTTTAAATGTATGCACAGATGTATATTGATGCATTTTTTTGTATTTTTATTTTTTTTGTAAAAATAAAAAAAGTAAAGCACATGCACACACACACAACAGTTTAAAGAAAGGGGTAAAATGAAAGTTTGACCCTCATCATCGTTTTAAAAATCTTTTGTTTTGTTTAAAAGTTTTTAAAACAAAAGATCCCCAGCGGAGTCGCCAACTGAAATTACCCGGGATCCGGCTCGCACGCCTAGCCCCGGCATCTCGCATTTTCGTTGCGTCGCATTCGGGAAGGTCGCCCGGATCCGAGAGGCAGCGCGTTCACGCCCCGACATCTGGCTTATTCCGTTTTTGCGTTAGTTGGGAGGTGTCTCGCCGTAATTTTGCTTTGTAGAGTCGCCACGCCGTTTTTATTAAGCCCAAAACATTGAAAAAGGGCATCAGTTTAAAAATAAACTATTTTTTTTGTTGTGTGATGAGATTTTTGAGTTCGGAGGTCAGATGACTCCTCGGGAAGAGAATATTAGAATCTTAGAGCTCACCCGAGTCGCCTCGTAAAACGAGTCTTTCGGATACCCCTAATATTCTTTAATTGTTGTGTGTGTGTGTGTGTGCTTTTTAAAAATGCATGCTGTGTCGGATGTCTACATTGTACACTGCTTTATTGAAATGTATTGAAATAGTATAGGAAGGAAGCCTTACCAATGTTGGTTCGTGTCTGTCTTCCGCAGGGGAATAGTGTTTGAGGACGGAATAGTGTTCCGGTACGGACCGGGATTGCTTCGAAAAAGGGGCCGGTTGTCTGCGGACAGAGTTTCGTCGTGCGTTGGGATCGCAGGGATCACTCGGGCAGAGGTTCGGCGTGCGTTGAAATCGTTGGTTGGATTCGGGCAGAGGTTCGGCGTGGTTTGGGATCGCCGGTTTGACTCGGAAAGAGCCGGGACGCCTCGGGAAAGACCAGGCAATGCCTCAGAGTACCACGAGGGGCATCAGAATACCTCGAGAGTGCCTCGGGGCAGCGCAAAAGCATCGCGGGAGCGCTCGGGGAGGCTTCGGAGCACCGCGAGGGGGCTCGGAAGGCCTCGAAAGGATCCGAAAAGGGCCGGGAGTGCCCCGAAGGGTCTTAGAGGGGAGCCTGAAGGCTGGGGGGGAGAGGAGATAAGAGGGAAATGTGTGAAAATGAGGGAGGGGGAGCCCTCTATTTATAGTGTAGGAAAACCTCAATAAGGTCCGTACGGACCTTGCAGGTAATCCAAATTTTTAGTTTTCCTCGATTTGAGGGAATCTGTGATGATGAAGAAGATTTAGCCATGATGGTGTCTACTTGCAATAAGGTTCGTACGGACCATCTCAGCATGCAAAGAGGTCCGTACGGACCAACCATGTAGGGGGGTAATGATGTTCTTCGGGATTTGAGGGAATAAGTTGGACTTTAAGGGGATTCAGTAATCATTATAGCAAAGAGGTCCGTACGGACTACTTATGCTTTTCTGAATTCTGAAAAATTCCCAAAAGGTCCTTTTATCCCTTTTTATCCCAGAAAGGTTCCTCCCTTGGTTTGGCTTGGGGTTTTTGAGGGTTTTGAGTGTCAAAGGTCTTCGAGACTGCGTTTTTGAGTCTGCGGTGTTTCCTGTATACTCGGAAGAGGGTGATCCAGATTGGGGTACTTACAGATTTTTAATTTCTTCCTTCAACTTTTGACGAGCCAACCGAAGCGTCCTTCCTGTTCCGGTGAGTTCCTATTCCTCTTCAAAAAACCTTCTTGTATGTTTCTTCTCTCTTGTCCATATGGGTAAATCTAAAGAAGCCGCTAGCCCTAGTTTGGTGTTGCCCCCTGGTTTCCGTCGATTTGCTGCCGCAGACCGTCTTGAGGATAAGGTATGCGCTCTGTCTAAGGCTAGCATCGAAATTCTTCAAAAAAAAATTGCCTTCCCTGTGGGTGCTGAGTTTATGGATCCCAACCCTAATCATTTTTCTGATTGTGTTTCGGATGATTGGGTCTGTTTCCTTGAGTACCCGTTCACCATCGAGCTCAAGTTCCCCTTTTCCCCTCTAATCACTCGTTTCTTCAAGGTTACTGATCTTGCCTATTGTCAACTCATGCCTGTGGGCTGGAGGGCCTTGGCGACCTTAGACAGGTTGAGCGATGAGATGGGGTTAAGGGTTGGCTTGGAAGAGTTTGCCTGTTGTTATGACATGAGGACCCATGGTACATATAGGTTTGGTTTTAGGGTGAAAAGCAAAGCCTTGAGTTTGATAGTGGATTCCCTAGATTCGTATAGAGGTTGGAAAAATAGGCTCTTTTTTGTGAAGAGGGACACCATTGAAGGTGTTGAGGATGTGGCTCGTGAGTGGAGGAAAGATGGTAGTTCAGTTTATTTTTATTTTTTAGTATCTAACCTTCATTATCTTCAAATGGGTTGAAGTTTACTTGTCTTTACAGTCTTCAAGTTGAGTGACATTTTCCCGAAGTTGGATGACTGTTTGGAAATCATTCAGAAGGTGAGGGCTTTACCTGAAGAGTCACGTAAGTTCTTTCCATTGCCGGTCGTGTTTGTTTTTTAGAGTGCAGGTGTAGAGGTAGAGTCGGACAAGTTGGTAGAAGAAGGTTTCCACAAGATGTCATCTGATAAGTTTTCATATTTGTCTCTACTAGTCTTTTTGTTCTTTTAGTTTGACTGGTTTCTTCGTTTTTGCAGTTTCTCGTCCTCAGACAGGTTTTGATGTGAAGGATATCATGTCTATAATCAGGGAAAAAGCTGGAGTGAAGAAGGAAGAGAGTAAGCCACTTTTATCAAAAGGAGACGGTTCCAAGGCTGAGAAAAAGAGGAAGTTAGATGAGGTTGAGATAGTGAAGGTGTTGAAGAAGGATGCTGAAGACATCATAGCTTATGCCGAGAAGGTAAGAACGGTTCTTCTTTTTCCTCCGCACTCGAAGCATCCTATAAATTCTAAGGATCTCTTTACTATGCAGACTTTAAATCTCGCGATCAACTTGGTCAAAGATGGGGAGGTGAAAGAGGACAGGATCAAGGTGCTTGATAAGAGGGTCAAGTTTGAATTCCTTAGGGCCACACAAGCTGAGAAATAATTGGAGGTTTATGTTGATGAAAATGTCAAGCTGAAGAAGGAGTTGTCAAAGGTTACTGATGAACATGTGAAGGAATTAGAAGCTGCAAAGAAGAGGTTCATGTTTGACGCTAGAAAAAGGGTAATGGAAAGTAGGATAGAGATGATCAAGGAGTATTAGATGGGGCAGCACACCAAGTGGTGCATCAAAGATGAGGTTGCTAAGATGAACGCCTTCCTGGGTGAGGCGGTTGATCTCGGGGAAGTGAGTTCGAAGGTTCAGGATGCTGGTAAAGAGGGACAAGTTGATGAAGCCCAAGAGGAGGAGAAGAAAGAGGAATGAAGATCAGGTATGTTTTGCCAACTTCAGAAGACAATTTTTCGTTTTATTTTGAATTCTAATTTGAGGTGTGGCCCTCTTAAAAACAACTTTTATGGTTTTACAACTTAATATTTTTGCCGAGGGTTTTTCCTCGCTTTAGATGATGAATCTTTCTAGGTTGTAATGGATTATGGTGCCTTTGTTTGAGGCATAGACTTTTGGGTAGATTATGTGTTTTTGAAGCCAAGTTGCGGCTATTTGGATTAGTTAGGATCAAGTTGTAGATCCACTTTTTAAGGAAAAGTTTGGAAGGAAAAAAGGTATAATATTTAGGACGTTATGGTAACATGTTAATGTTACATCCTCATGATTTCAACTTAAGTCCGCAGCTTTAATTAAGTGCAAGGGGGTAATCAACATGAACATGACATATTGGCCCACTTACTCCTTAACTAAAACACGAAAATCGTGCGACCATGCGAAGGTGTAACAACCTTAAGCAACTTTACGAAAGATGCAAAATCTTTATCCCATCAGGAAGGCGTATACCTTACACTTTGGAAACATCGGGATTGAAATAAACATAAAGACGTGTATTTAATTTGGAAATAACCACAACTTACTCGAATGGGGTCATGTTGCCTCGGCAACTTGATAGAAGAAGGGTACGCTGTATGCAGGGCTTTCACGTTGGGAATATAAAGTTCTCAATGTCTGACACTTACTAATCTGGTTGACCAACTTGAAAGATGTTTTAGATTGACCATTTTGTTGACCCCAATCGCCTATTAGTAGGTGTTGGTTCCTTGTCTCCAGAAAACCTAGAAAGGGTACTTTGAAAGGTCCGTCAGGCTGCTGGGAATCTGCTTCACCTTGTCGGAGTTATTCATCCTACGCATGCGTACCATTGCTCATACTCCTCGCATCCTGCATTATGAACAGCAACAGCAAGCATCAGAAAATGAGAAAATTGGAAATCAAAAACCGTGGTTGAGGCCTTTTGATAGGCATCTTGAATCCGTGTTTGTAAATCAAAAAACCATGGGCCCCACGGTGGGCGCCAAATTGTTTTGGCCAAATTTAAGCACTTTGACCCCAAAGAAAATGATAGGGCACCATGGAATATGATCATTTCAATTCAAGATAAAAAAAATACAGCATTTAACGATGAAAGCCCTTGAACAACGTGTTTGCCGGCATAAAACCTCAAAACAATGGAGTTTTATTGATATTGTGATGGTAGATAGTCATATGACGTGTGAACACAAAATATATATGTGTGTGTAAGTGTTAGTGTTAGTGAATGTGTATACATAGGTGTTTCTAATGCTATTTAAACAACATGAAGATAACGGTTGTAACGAATCTAACATATTCCTCCCTTTCCTCCTTGAAATCCGCGAGAGAGTGAGTATAATCCATTTTTGTAGAGTCATTTAATTAAGTAGTGAAGGCTTTTGAACGAGTCTTCAGTAACGGTTCCTGATAAATAGGGAATTTGATAGTTTTACCATGTTGCCAAGTTGTTGCTCCAAGATGTAGGATCAGGGTGTAATTGCCAAGTTGTAACATGATGAAGGTGATTTTTTACCCCCAACAATTACCTGCTAAAATATCAAAAATATTGTCACTAAAATGACAAAGCCAAAAACCAAATGCCAAAAAAGGCATACCAAAAATTACAAACCAAAAATTGTTATGAGGACACAACCTCATATAAACCAAATTAATTGTGTTTAAGAAAGAAAACATCTAATCTAAGATTTTCATTCAGTGTTAATATCTTGAGCATCTTCAACCTGCTCAATTACATCTGCATTTTGAGTCTTGGAGGTTACCTCACCCGTTTTTTCGCTAATAATTCTTTGTAGAGCTGCATATTCTTCTTCTAGATTCCAGTTTGTGTGTTTCCCTGCCTGGTACTCCTTAATCATCTCGATCCTAGCCTCAAAGACCGATTCCACAGCCTCCGTCACCATGTCATCACGAAGCATCTCCATCTCCTTCGCAAGTCTCCTACCAGCATTGGCAAGTCTGACTACCCATCTTGAAATCTCCTCATCCTTAGCCTTATCTTCTTCTCTCTTCACTTTCAACATCTTGAAAGATGACTTTCGATCTTCGTCGTATTCAGCCCTATCCATGTCTAAAGTGTCAGCCTTTACTTTCCACATCCTGATTTCCTTGGACATTATCTTGGCAATTATCACAGCCTATCATCAAAAATAAAAGTATTGATCAAAGCATGGAAGAATATTCCAATAAAAATCAAAATAACCCATTACCTGATTCTCTAAAACTTCTTCACTCGGTGTTTCCTTCTCTACGTTCATATCTTGGTCACTTCTCTTTCTTTTCAATATCGCCTTGTTATCCGTCTCAGGCATTAGAGACTGTCTTCCTTTATTCTTCATCTTATACTTAGCCACGATATCGCTTACTGCAAACCCAGATTTAGAGCGAGTCACTGCAAAGATGAAATACATTAGTATGAAATATGAATGAACACTTTGGGCAAATTAATTTAATTTCTGAAAAGAATACTTACTAAGGAGATCTTCAGAAGACAATACAGATGGATTTGCAATCCATAAGGGAACGCCAAGTTTGATAGAGATTTGAAAGGATTTGTTTTCCTTTTAAACCGTGCAAAAGATATTCAGACGGATTTAAACTCTGGGCCCGTTACAACTCTTCAACTCCTCGAATAACTGTCTAAACCAGCCCATGGA
>JAFEMH010001193.1:135000-287500 GCA_022495995.1 Adenophora triphylla var. japonica | reverse complement strand
GTCATCCAGTATTTATAGGAGGTTGGAGAGGTGAAGGTGGAGAGGGAAATTACCCTAGGAAGGTTCCGAACTCGGTTCGATTGGATACCCGAATTGATAAGGTTTTATCCAAAAGAGAGTTTGAAACGGAGAAGGAGAGTGATTTACGCACATCTGTCGAGGGATATCTCGCGCGAGATATGATATCTCGTGCGAGATAACTAGTACGATGACTATTTTGTCCTCTTCGGTTGTTCCGTTAGTCGGTTAGGTCCAAAACTAACGAGGTTAGTTAGAAACTTAACGAAACATGACCAAAGCGATATGCTTTCATCAAAACATAAAAGAGAGAAGAAGAGTAGTGTAATCATGTAATTATGAGTTCGAGAATGGGGTGTCTACAGAGCCCCTCGGCGACGAGTCTTATGAAAGAAGAAGTGTCGTCGATAGAAAAGACATCATTACGAACTTTGGGATGGTCGTGCCGCACGGTGCCTACGTATCTCTATCGGAGAATCGAGACCATAACGTAGTTCGACTCCAAAACACGAAAAGGTTGCTTTAGGTATTTTGAAAATCATTTTTGAAAATCGAGGAGATTTTATTTTGAAAAGGCAAATCCATACTGAGGAATCAAATCATGACCCAATTCTGAAGATACCTGTCTTTTGTGGAAGTAAGGTGACGATCTTGGCGATTCAAGACCGGGCTTTTGTTGAGGTGACGATCCTGGCGATTCAAGACCGAGCTTTTGTTGAGGTGAGCACTCGACATACTACTGTAGATGCTCGACGCATCTTAGATGCTTGACACGCCTAATTGGTGACGATCCTGGCGATTCAAGACCGAGCTTTTTGTTGGTGAGTACTTGACATACTACCTGTAGATGCTTGACACACCTACTTGGTGACGATCCACCTGTTTGGGCGTTGAATCGGGCTTTTGTCAAGGTAAGTATTTGACATACTGACCCTAGATGCTTGACACATCTATTGGATGACGATCCACCTGTTTGGGCGTTGAATCGGGCTTTTGTTGAGTAGTACTCGACATACTATTTGTAGATGCTTGACACACCTACTTGGTGACGATCCACCTGTTTGGGCGTTGAATCGGGCTTTTGTTGAGTAGTACTCGACATACTACTTGTAGATGCTTGACACACCTACTTGGTGACGATCCACCTGTTTGGGCGTTGAATCGGGCTTTTGATAAGGTAAGTATTCGACATACTGACCCTAGATGCTTGACGCATCTTAGATGTTTGACACACCTAACTGTTGACGATCCACCTATTTGGGCGTTGAATCGGGCTTTTTGTTGGAATATGCTTGACGCATGGCACTTGACGTGATGGATGCTTGACGCGATGGTTGCTTGACGCGATGGTTGCTTGACGCGATGGTTGCTTGACGCAAAGGTTGCTTGACGCAAAGGTTGCTTGACGCGATGGTTGCTTGACGCTTTAATTTGATGCATTGATATATGGAAAGGTAGGCGAAATCCAAACACTCAACATGTTTGATCTAATTCTTGAAAGTAGGCACTTGACGTGCTTTACGCACTTTAATTCCTGCAAGAGGGTTAGTGAAAGCATTTCCATAACAACATACATTCACTTAAGCATTTGTTTGTTCAAGACGATCAATGTGCACTCGACTCCAAGAATCAGCGGGGAGAATGAGTTCTATTATGTGAGAATTGAAAATCGTTTGTGGTTTAGATTTTGGTTTAGAAGACCAACTCGTGAGGTCCATCTAAAGATCGAATGAGACAATCGTCTAATAGGATTCCGTTGAGATAACCGAAGTTCAACGCTAAGGTTCAGGATACTTCAAGAATTTTCTGTTGTCGCAGGACTTTTTCATCGTCAAGCCCCAAGTTTCTCATGTGATGATCATTGACTGACCAAGGTCTATACCACTCCAATGGCTTTTGTTATGTAGAACTGATGCTACCCAATCCAAAGCACGTATTTTCCAAGGCTCCTTTTGACATTAAGCCCCAAGACTTCTTGTATGTTGTAGACGACTTCGTGAACAGGCTTGTGAGGCTGCGTGAATTGAAGAAGGATCCCCTCCTTTTTCCCTTTGAATTTTTTTTTCTTAGTGACGCACCCTGTTTTTTGCCTAGACCGCCCTTTCAGGTTTTCATTCTAGCGGGCATCTCTTTTGCGTCTTTTGTTTTTGTGCTCTAACTTTTGTCTAGGCCGCTCTTTACGGGTTTTCAACCTAGCGAGCCATTTTTTTTGAAAAGTATGTTTACTCGAAGAGAACTCAGTTGGAAGAATCTCATTAAGGAGAAAGATGAGATCTCAAGTTTAGTTGAGGAGAGACGGACTCTATTTTTTTTGGAAGATGATCCAAGCATTGACTCTTTTATGAGGAAGTGTATTCTCTAATGATGATAGTGAGAAACGAAGAGGAAAGCCCCTAATGCCGATTTGATTACTCTTGAGAGTTTAAGTAGGGATTGACTGGGGGAGGAAAGGTTAGGAAGCCCCAGTTTTGATGCTTGGATTTTAAGAGTGTGTATGAGAATGGCTAAGAGGAAGCCCCTAGACTCAACAAAGAACGCTATATGGCTCAAAGGTCTAGAAAAGTTGCTCTACTTTTAATGGACCTTGTATCATCTAGCAATTTCTTAACGAATTTGAAAACAAAGCCAATCATTAGTATGAATTAAGGCTAAACATTTCTCTTTATGGATTGATGTTGAAAGTCTTCTTCATTTGCGTTGCCATTCGGGCTTCATTGTAAGAGGATGTTGAGGGATCCTCTTTTCTTCATTGATATCACTTGACTCTTCTTCTTTGCGGGAGAGTCCTTCTTGCCTTTGTTGAAATTTCATCCTTGTTGTGGGGCGATGAATGCTTGAGAGTTTTTCTCTCTCTTTTTTTTTTTTTTTTTTTTTTTTTGATGCTCTATTTTTGCCTAGGACGATTTGAGGAGTTTCGACCTAGCGAGCTTTTTATTTTTGTACTCTCAAAGCCTTGAATTGAGTAGCCCCACTTTTCTTGGGATGAATGTTGATAGCAGCGCCTTTGGCTTCCTTCGTTTGTTGATCTTCGACTTTCAACATGAGTAATGTTTAGCCTTAAGCCTTCTAAGGATAGTTTTCATTTCAAACTTGTTTAGAAGTTTCTATTTTTCGTGATGATTTAAGGAATGAGGGTCCACTATTCAACATAGATCAAATGATACTCATAAAGAAGAACAACTCTTGGGAAAGTGTTTAGGGTAAAGAGATAACTTTTATTGATAAGGAAATTCGAAACAGACTCGATAGTTTACTTGACACAAACTAGAGAGGATAGAGATGTACTAGAAAGACAGAACGACTCTTCGAGAACATACTAGGAAGTTTACCTAATCTATTTTTTTTTTTTTAAAAGGAAAAAAGGGAGAGGACAATCGGAGCCCCAAGGCGGTGATGCTTCAGTTGATCTTGGCGGCTTCATACAAGTCTTGGATGGCATCCCTCAAATTGTAGCAATTGTTGGTGTCATGACCACTAAACTGATGGTAATCGCAAAATTTGTCGTGGTCCCAATCTTCTCTCATTTTCTTAGGATGATAGTCTTCCATTGGCTTCAGTTTTCCTTGGCCTACTAGATCATCGAACATTTCCTTAAGAGTAGCCCCACCAAAATCATGATAGGTACGACCGGTGCTCCCCTTTGTTGGACAATTCTCCTTTTCTGAATTCTTTCTAAGAAGGATAAATTCATCAACTCTAAGGCCCGATTTATGGAGTTCGAGGAAACTAGGGAAGTAATTGCCGGCAAGCTTCTCTTGGTATTCTTCGCGGAGGCATTGAAGTAGGATATGAATTTGTTCGTCTAGGCTTGGCCTATCAACGATTTCAGTCAGTTTGATCCTCCATCTTTTGACGAAGTCTGCGAATGATTCATTTGAGAGTTGCTTGGTTTGCTCGAGGTCCCTTCTAGTAGTGCGGTAGGTAGTGTTGTCTTCAAATTGTTCTTGGAAGGCACGACTGGCGAGTGGCCAATCAAGCCTTGTGGAGAGTGGAAGAGTCATGTACCAATCTCTAGCGGCACCATCAAGGGTTTGAGGGAAGCATTGAACTAGCAAGTTGTCATCGACACCCATAGGTAGCATGGCCCAAGAGTAGGTTTCCAAATGAGCTTTAGGGCAAGTAGAACCATTGAATTTTGCAATGTCGGGTGTCTTGTATTTTCTAGGAAGCTTTGACATGGATTGACGAAGGGTGTCATAGTCGATAGAGAGCGAGGCTCCCTTGCTCACATCGAGGGATGCAAGTTTCTTTTCTAGCATTGCCATGGTAAGGGGTTCGTCCTTGCTTTCCCTCTTTCTTTCTTTCTTGGAAGCATAACTCTCATTGTCGGAGGAGGAAGATGATGAGCTAGACTCATATCTCTTTTTCTTGCTCTTGCTTTGGCGACGGTTCTTAGCCTTTTTGGTGTATGATTCCTCATCATCGGAAGAGGTCTCATTCTCTTTCTTCTTTGAACTTAATTCGGCCAATTGTAGTTTCATGGCTTGGAGTTCGTCAACCATGGCTTTCATTTCCCCGGCTTGGATTCTCCTTTCAAGTTCTAATCGGGCCTCCATTTCATCGGCTTGGGCTTGTAGCATTTCTTCATATCGAATCCTTTGATCCTCAATTTCCTTCTTGAGTGCTTCGGAACTCATCATGTCGAAAAGAAATTGAGATGCTACCTTTGGAGAGGTAAGGGAGCTTGACGACCTTAGAGATGAACTAGAGATATCCCAACGAAACGTCTTTTCGAATATTAGCCCCAAACGATCCTAGATGGAGAAAAGGATGATGGTTAAAATTACCTCACGAGTGATTTTTTTTTGAAGTTTTATTTTTATTAGAGACGGAGTTTTGACTCAAGGAGGGAGCGCACATCGATCGTCAATTACAAACACGCATTCTGCAAATAATATCTCGCGCGAGACGAGGTAATCTCGCACGAGATAACCATTCGGAGAGATGGATTTTATTCCTTTTTATTTCCTAAATTCATGGTCGGACGGACAAAGGTCCGTTTTCTATCTAGTATCCTAGGTAAATCTTACAGGTATACATAATTCGAACCAACCCTAGGGACTTGGTAATTGATCATTCTTTGTAGAGTAAAGCCACGTAAAATTGACCGGAAGGATTTTTTTCTTTAAAGGGACTTCCGAAAGGGTCATTCCGAAGGGACATTTTCGAAGGGACTTTTTCTTTTTCCGAAGGGACTTTTCTGAATCCTTTCTCGATAGTCAATTTTACATTAGCTTTATTTTGGTCAAAGACAAGAAAGATTACCAAGTCAAAACCGACCGGTCACGGAGTGTTCCTAGAAAGACAATCTACATGATATGTGGCGATGCAGGGCTGGAAGGCTAGGCTCCCCGCGATATGACAATCTAGGTGGATTGAATACGCGGAGTGGGATGATCCAACTTCGGAGAGACCGGCGACTAGGTGGTTACCGTCATCCGTCCTTAGTGTGGGTCCCGGGTTTATAGAGGGTATGCAGTGCAATGACAGTTATATCATGAGTGCGCGTGTGTGAGAGTCAATCTAGGTGATAGAGTAAAAATAGAGATTTTTTTTTTTTGAAAAATAAAAGAAAAACAGATAGTGGCCGCACCAAGTGGTTGCCTACGTTTCTCCCAATCTAGGAAGACTCAGGCCGTCGTAGTTCTACATAAAGAGAGATAAAGAGAGATAAATAATTTAATTTACAACTCCCGAATCCCCAATGGACCGGACTTTAATTAAATAAAACCCAATCACACGCAGTTCATAAATAATAATCAATTATTTAAGGAAAATAAGGTTCGAGTTCTACACCTTAAGGGAGGCCTTAAGATGCGGGAACTCTGCAGATAATGAATTATGGGATCCCCCTTGCATGTTCGGCTCCCGTCTTG
This sequence comes from Adenophora triphylla var. japonica, assembly GCA_022495995.1. NCBI lineage: Eukaryota > Viridiplantae > Streptophyta > Magnoliopsida > Asterales > Campanulaceae > Adenophora > Adenophora triphylla. Next base: position 281,606 of record JAFEMH010001193.1, on the reverse strand, counting down.
GACTATGAGACAAACGGGAGAAACCAGAAAACAACCAGATTGCCGAAGCAATATCTCGTGCGAGATATGATATCTCGCCGCGAGATATGCTTCATCTGAGAGCAGAAAATTCGAATTTTAATTTTTTTTTTTTGAAAACCTCTCTTTTAATTTTGACGCAAGTTTAAGCCTCTTAATTTTAAGTCCCCAGCAGAGTCGCCAACTGTAGCGTTGTGAGAAAATTTTCATCTTTTCATCTTTTTGAGTCGCCACCTATATTATTCGATTGGAAACATAGGAAAACCATTTTGAAAGAGATTTGGGTTCGAGGCTTAGGTTATGAAATGGGTAGGTTTAGAAGGCATCCATTTCACCCAATCCGGAGATCGGTCTTGCTAAAGAAAAGAGAGGTTTTCAATCTTTTTTAATAAAATAATTAAAGAAGAACAAATAAACCCTAATCAATTTCTTGATTAGGAATGTCGGATTGTATGCTTCGAGATCGCCTTCATTGACTGAAGGGACTCTAGGCTAATCCTTTTGATGGGATTACACTACTCTAAAATCAATAGAGAGGTTGAGAAGAGAAACGAAAGTTTAAAGGATGATTACCTTTTGAGGAGAGATTCGGACAGAGTTTCGACTCAAGTTTAGAGTTGAAACTTGATACGGACAGAGCTTCGCCTCAATCCTTGATTTGGATCTTGATGCGGACGGAGCTTCGCCTTGTTCCCTTGATTCGGGCTTCGATGTTTGTTAATCAACAAGGTTGACGAACAAACTTTAGGAGTTGTTTGTGAGTGATTTGAAGGAGTCTTTCATGGAAAGAAACCAACAAATTGTGTGTGTTGTGTGTGTTCTTGATCAAGGATCGGAATTGTCGACCTACGAAACACTTTGGAAGTCATCCAAGTATTTATAGGAGGTTGGAGAGGTGAAGGTGGAGAGGGAAATTACCCTAGGAAGGTTCGAACTCGGTTCGATTGGATACCCGAATTGATAAGGTTTTATCCAAAAAGAGAGTTTGAAACGGAGAAGGAGAGTGATTTACGCACATCTGTCGAGGGGATATCTCGCGCGAGATATGATATCTCGTGCGAGATAACTAGTCTGATGACTATTTTGTCCTCTTCAGTTGTTCCGTTAGTCAGTTAGGTCCAAAACTAACGAGGTTAGTTAGAAACTTAACGAAACATGACGAAACTGATATGCTTTCATCAAAACATAAAAGAGAGAAGAAGAGTAGTGTAATCATGTAATTATGAGTTCAGAATGGGGTGTCTACACCTTGTAGGATTTGAAAACTCACAAAAGGAATGCTGTTGATTGCGTGAAGATCTTCTCAAAGTGCATATAAATACAAGGACATCAGCACAAGAGAAGACACGGTTCTAGAGAGAAAAATACCTTAGTACTTCACGATTTTCAATATTATCAATTTAGGTTGTGAGTGAAGGTTGTGACATACATCTGAACTCACATCTAGGTTTTTGTCAAGTTCTTTGTTTTACTTCTGATTGGAATAGAGTCTACTTGGGGAAAGAGAGTATGTTCTTGTCATAGAAAGTGATTAGAACTTGTTTAGTATTTTCGTTTTTTAGTTTTCACTTATTCGTATTTTTGTAAGCAACACAAGTTTTAGTAGTGAAAAATTTTTGGGCGTAAGCCTAGTTTGCTGGTTTCAAGACCAGTGAGCGTATATAACTCTTGTGTTATTATTTTATTCCGCTGCATTATTTGTGGATGTGTGGACAGTTGTGAGACACATCTGTACTCACATTCTTGAAATGTTGAGTTGTTTGAAGCTTCCTAGCTACACGAAACTTTCAATTGGTATCAAAGCCAACTCTCGAAATATTACTGAGTGTTGATCCAGAAAGTGTAGTCATTATGGAATGTCAAAATCATCAAAACAGGCCTCCTGTCTTGGATGGCAAAAATTATTCTCTTTGGAAGTCTAAGATGCGTAATTACATCAAAGGTATTGATGAAATGGCTAGGATGTGTATTCTTGTGGCCTGGCAACATCCTACTGTGGAGAAAAAGCCTGAGTTTGGAACTGGTGATTCTATTTTTTAGAGGAAACCTAAAGAAAGGTGGACTCTTGATGAAATTCATGCTGCTAATTATAATTCGAAAGCAATGGGTGCTATTTTCAGCCATGTTTCTGGGAATATGTACAAACTCATCACTAATGAAAGTGTTGCTAAAGCTGCTTGGGATATTTTACAAATGCAATGTGAGGGGATTCCAAGTGTAAAAGCTACTAGGCTTAGAATTTTAATGGATAGGTTTGAAAGTCTTAGAATGGAAGAGACAGAGGACATAGTTTCATATGATGCAAAAATCCATGAAATTTCTAATGAGTGTACGAGTCTGGGAGAATCAATCTCCAATGCACGACTTGTGAGTAAGATTTTGAGGACCTTACCTGAGAGGTTCAATATAAAAGTGGCTGTGATAGAAGAAACAAATGACACCAACACTGTAGGCTTAGATAAGATTGTAGGAATTTTGACTGTGTTTGAGCTAAATCTTAAAGCTCAGAAAAAGAACAAGTCCATAAGCCTTTCCCTTAAAAGTGCTGCTGCTGTTTCAACAGAACTTGTGGAACTATCCTCTGAAATTGACAAGTCAAATCTTGAGGAAGAGGATGTGGCACTTATCTCCAAAAAGTTCAATTCTATGTTGAAGAACAAAAGAATGAATAAGTTCTCCAATAGACCTGCTCCCAGTGCTGCTGAAAAACCAAAACCTAGCATTGAGAATGGATTTAAAAAACCAAACTTTGACAGTAAAAAATCCTTTGATTCTGTGCAATGTAGGGCATGTTGTGGCTTTGGTCACTATGCCAATGAGTGTGCTAACATACTTAAAAAGAAGGGAATGAGCTTAACTGCTACCCTTAGTGATAGTGAGGATTAAGAAGAAGTGGATAACATGTCCATTATCAATTGCCATTCTGTGTTTAATGCTTTTTCTGCAGAAATCAACGAAGGAGTTCCTGAAGAAACTGTGGATGTTTATACATCTGGTGTCACATCTGACCTGATGTTTAATTGCTTCTCTGTAAAAGGAGATTCTGATGATAAGGATAGGGACATACCCTATGAGGAGCTCTTTGCAATTTACAAAGAATTGTATGCTGATTGGATAAAGAGAATGGACAAAATTGAGGTACTTGCTAAGGTAAACAAGTCTCTTTCTGATAAATTAGCTATTTGTGAAGATGAAAAGTCCATACTTTCAAAATAAAATGATGTTCAAAAAGATACCATTGCCAAACTTGAAGTTTTGGTAACCAAAAGAGAAGTTGAACTTGAAAAATTCAAAAATGAATGTGAGAAAGCTGAGAGTACATTTACCAAGTTGAACAAAAGTAAAATGAAACTTGATGAAGCTATTTCCATGGGTCAACTAAACAAAACTGGTCTGGGCTTTGAAAAAGGAAATTTTGTAAAGGAGGGTTGTGAAGCCTCTACTTCAAAAAATTTGGAAAAACAAAGTTTTAAAGAAAAATAATTTTTGGGTGAGAAAAGACCAAGGAAAAGACACTACGTCTGTCATTATTGCTTTGCTCCTGGGAATATTAGGACCTTCTGTTACAAGCTAAAGGCTGATAAGAAATCTGGTTATACCAATCACCCTCAGATGTGTGAGAAGATGTATGCACATCCAAACACACATCCTGGTAATCTGAGACCTCTGCACCACAAAAAGAAAGTTGAAAAATAGTGGGTGATCAAACCAAGTGCTACCTGCAATGTTGTTTACTCTTCCCTCAAGAGTAGTGTCTCTGGTTCTTGGTATTTTGATAGTGGGTGCTCTAGGCACATGACTGGGAACCAAGCTATTCTAATTGACTATGAGTTAATTTGTGGGGGGAAGGTGAACTTTGGTGGTGGTGCTCAAGGAAAAATTGTTGGGAAAGGAACCTTAGATATCAAGGGTCTCCCAAAGTTACACAATGTATAACATGTGAAAGGCTTTAAAGCCAACCTAATAAGCATAAGTCAGTTATGTGATGATGACCTCTATGTGAAATTTGACAAACACTTGTGTGAGGTATTTGATAAAGACAATAAGTGTGTGTTCACTGATCCTAGGTCTGCTGATAATTGTTATCAATTTGGTGATAATCTTTCTTGCCTAAGCTCAAAAAGCTAATGATGTCAATCTGTGACACCAAAAATTTGGGCATGCTAGCTACAGAACAATAGAAGAGCTTCAAAGGTTTGAAGCTGTTAAGGACCTCCTAAATTTGCCGAACTTCAAGAACCCTGATGTATGTGGTTCATGTCAAAAGGGAAAACAAAAAAAAGCATCACACAAAAAGGTTCAATAATGCTTCACATCTAGGTGTTTAGAGCTGATTCATACTGACTTGATGGGACTTATTGAAGTAGAAAGCTTTGGTAGGAAAAAGTATGCCTTTGTGTGTGTTGATGATTACTCTAGATATACTTGGGTGTTGTTTTTAAGAGAGAAATCTGAAACCATAGAAGATTTCAAGAATTGGTACAAAAGGGTTAAAAATCTTTATGGATTGAAGGCTGTTAGGATTAGATCTGACCATGGCACTGAATATGAGAACTCAAAGTTTACTGCCTTCTGTAACTCTAAGGGAATCACACATGAATTTTCTGCACCAATCACTCCACAACAAAATGGAATTGCAGAAATGAAGAATAGAACTCTGTAAGAAATGGCTAGGGTTATGCTAAGTTCTAAAAATCTGTCCAAGAAATTTTGGGCAGAAGCATTGAACACTGCCTGTCATATAGGCAATAGAGTGTTCCTTAGGATTGGTAGTACTGTCACTCCATATCAAATCTTTCTTGGCAAGAAACCCACCTTGAAATACTTTCATGTGTTTGGATGTATATGCGACATTCTTAATGATAGGGAATACTTGTCCAAATTTGATTCAAAGAGTGATAAAGCAACTTTCATGGGATACTCCACCAATAGTAGAGCTTACAGAGTTTTTAATCTAAAAACAAAAACCATTATGGAATCTGCTAATGTTATTTTTGATGACTCACTTGATCTTAACCTCAAGACTGCTGAGGATGATGTTTTAGGTTGCTTACTGGACTGGAAAGATACAGAAATAGGTGCTGAAGAACCAACAGAAACTGCCAAAAATGAAAAACCTGTTGAAACAGTAAAGGATGTAACCAAGGATGTGGACACATCTGCCTCCACATTTGAACCCACATCTGCTCCCACATCCACTCCAAACCCTAAAACTGAGGACAGTTCCTCTGAATCTGATCAGGATGATGCTCCAGAAGATAATGTGGATGGGAGTGTGGATAGATCAATGGACATTCCCTCTAAAATCCAGAAGAACCACCCCACTACACAAGTTGTGGGATATGTGCATGCTCAAGTGAGAACAAGGCAGAAAGACAAGGTAGACTATAGAAAGCTGGCTGGTTTGTGGAGTTGCTCATCAGCATACTCCCAGGTAAATTTTTGTTGCTTTGTTTCAAAGATAGAATCTAAGAATATCACTGAAGCACTGAAAGATGCTGACTGGATTCTTGCTATGCAAGAAAAGTTGATTCAATTTGAAAAGAATGAGGTTTGAACCCTTGTCCCTAGGCCCTCTCATGGAAATGTCATATGAACCAAATGGATTTTCAAAAACAAAACTGATGAGCAAGGTGTGATTACTAGGAATAAGGCTAGGCTAGTTGCTCAAGGTTATACCCAAATTGAAGGAATTGATTTTGAGGAGACTTTTGCCCCTGTTACAAGAATTGAGTCCATTAGACTCTTGTTGGATATTGCTTGCTACCTCAAGCTTACTCTTCATCAAATGGATGTTAAGAGTGCCTTTCTAAATGGGGTATTGAATGAGGAAGCCTATATTGAACAACCTAAAGGCTTTGTGGATTCCAAGTTTTCTAACCATATTTATAAAGTGAAGAAAGCTCTGTATGGGCTAAAATAAGCCCCTAGATCTTGGTATGATAGATTGACTAACCATTTTCTTCACCTAGGATTCAAGAGAGGAGAGATTGACAAAACCTTGTTTGTGAGAAAAAATAAAAAGGAGATTCTTGTGGCACAAATCTATGTGGATGATATTTTGTTTGGGTCAAATTCTGACTCTATGCTAGCTGAGTTTGTGGATAGTATGACTTCCACATTTGAGATGAGTATGGTAGGTGAGTTGAATTATTTTTTAGGCTTACAGATAAAGCAATTCAAGGATGGCATGTTCATCTCTCAGTTCAAATATGCCAAGAATCTTGTGAAAAAGTTTGAGCTTGAACATTCCTCACATCTCAAAACACCAATGGGATCTTCCCAAAAGCTGAGCCATGATTCAGATGGTGAGAGTGTTGACCAAACCTTGTACAGAATCATGATAGGAAGTCTGCAGTATCTCACTGCAAGTCGACCTGATATTATGTACAATGTGTGTCTCTGTGCAAGATATCAAGCTAACCCAAAGGTGTCCCATCTTAAAGCCTTGAAAAGAATCATAAGATATGTTAGTGGGACTGTGAACCTAGGGCTGCACTATTCTAAGGAGACAAACACCAATTTAGTTGGCTATACAGACTCAGATTGGGCTGGAAATAGTGATGATAGGAAGAGTACTACAGGTGGATCCTTCTACCTAGGAAACAACCTTGTGTCTTGGTACAGTAGGAAGCAGAATTGTGTGTCCTTATCCACTGCAGAGACTGAATATGTTGCCCTTGGAAGTTGCTGCACACATCTGCTTTGGATGAATCAAATGCTGAAAGATTATGGGCTGAATAGAAAAATTTTGACTGATTTTTGTGATAACAAAAGTGCCTTGACATATCTAAAAATCATGTCCAACATTCAAGAATAAAATGCATTAATATTAGACATCATTTCATTAGGGATCTTGTAGAACAAAAAAAATGTGTGTCTGAAATTTGTTGGGACTGAAAATCAATTGGCTGATATATTTACAAAAGACATTAGATTTGGAGAGATTTTCCTCCTTGAGGAAGTCTCTTGGCTTGTGTGATATTTAAGGTTGTGTGCCCAAATGTGCACACATCCCCTAACACATCTGTATATTATCTAACTGAAAAAAAGGGAAAAGAAAAAAATATATATACTCCCTCCGTCCCAGATTAGTGTGGATTTATTTTCCTTTTGGTCCATCCCAGATTAGTGTGGACTGTCAAAAATGGCAAATAATCTTTACTATTTCACCCACTCATTCTCTCTTATACTTTACTTTTACACTCACAACACCAATCAACTTACTGTTCCTCCCACTCATTCTCTCTCCTATTTAATTTTTCATACTCATAACCACCTCCTTCCACTATTTATCTCTCTTACTTTTCCTTAATTTGTGTGCCAAAAATTTTGGTCCACACTAATATGGGACAGAGGGAGTATATATCATGCATCTGAAGGAAATATCTCAGTGTGGTCACTTGTGAGTTTTCATCTTTGACATTTTCTGATCACTTAATTGTGGGCATTTTCTATTCCAGTTGTCTTTTGATAATATGATATAATCTTACTAGATATCTCATAGTGGGTGCCTTAAAAATTAATGAGAAACAGCTGCTTCACCCTTAGTATGAAGCCAAACCATTGTGATCAAGTGATTCTCATAAGAAATCTTGAAATCAAACTTGATAAGATCATTGGGAAAAAGGGCTATCTTTGGAATTCAAGAAAAGTGAAAGCTACTCACAATGCAAATATCCACAATAAAAAATGGGTGGATGCATCCTAGAGGCTGTGCAGATTAGATTATTGCTCATTGACTTTTTGTGATTTAAGGAATGAGGGTCCATTATTCAGCATGGATCAAATGATACTCATAAAGAAAAAAACAACTTTTGGAAAAGTGTTTAGGATAAAGAGATAACTTTTATTGATAATAAAATTCGAAACAGACTCGATAGTTCACTTAACACAAACAGATGGACTAGAATGACAGTATAACTCTTAGAGAACATACTAGGAAGCTGTCCTAATCTATTTTTTTTCAAAGGAAAAAGGGAGAGGACAATCGGAGCCCCATGGTGGTGATGCTTCAGTTGATCTTGCCGGCTTCATACAAGTCTTGGATGGCATCCCTCAAATTATAGCAATTGTTGGTGTCATGACCACTAAACTGATGGTAATCGCAAAATTTGTCGTGGTCCTAATCTTTCCTCATTTTCTTAGGATGATAGTTTTCCATTGGCTTCAATTTTCCTTGGCCTACTAGATCATCGAACATTTCCTTAAGAGTAGTCCCACCAAAATCATGATAGGTACGATCAGTGCTCCCCTTTGTTGGATAATTCTCCTTTTCTGAATTCTTTCTAAGACGGATCAATTCATCAATTCTAATGCCCGATTTATGGAGCTCGAGGAAACTAGGGAAGTAATTGCCAACAAGCTTCTCTTGGTACTCTTCGCGGAGGCATTGAAGTAGGATATGAATTTGTTCATCAAGGCTTGGCCTATCAACAATTTCGGTTAGCTTGGTCCTCCATCTCTTAACAAAATCAGCAAATGACTCATTTTGTTATTGCTTAGTTTGCTCAAGGTCTCTCCTAGTAGTGCGTTAGGTAGTGTTGTCCTCAAATTGTTTTTGGAAGACACGATTGGCGAGTGGCCAATCAAGCCTTGTGGAGAGTGGAAGGGTCATGTACCAATCTCTAGCGGCACCATCAAGGGTTTGAGGGAAGCATTGAACTAGCAAGTTGTCATCGACACCCATAGGGCATGGGCCAAGAGTAAGTTTCCAAGTGGGCTTTAGGGCAAGTAGCGCCATTGAATTTTGCAATGTCGGGGGTCCTATACTTTCAAGGAAGCTTTGACATGGATTGACGAAGGGTTTCATAGTCAATAGAGAGCGAGGCTCCCTTGCTCATATCGAGGGATGCGGGTTTCTTCTCTAGCATTTTCATGGTGAGGGCTCACTTGCCTTTCTGTTTTCCCCCTTACTCTCCTTCTTGAAAGTTTGGCTTTCATTATCGAAGGAGGAAGATGATGAGCTAGACTCATACACCTTTTTCTTGTGCTTGCGGTGGCTCTTAGCCCTCTTGGTGTATGATACTTCATCATCGGAAGAGGTCCTATTTTCTTTTTTCTTTGAGCTTAATTCGACCATTTTTAGTTTCATGGCTCGGAGTTCATCAACCATTTCATTTCTCCGGCTTGAATTCTCCTTTCAAGTTCTAATTGGGCCTCCATTCCATTGGCTTGGGCTTGTAGCATTTCTTCATATAGAGTTCTTTGATCCTCAATTTCCTTCTTGAGTGCTTCGAGATTCATCTTGTTGGAAAGAAATTGAATTGTTACCGTTGGAGAGGTAAGTGAGCTTGACGACCTTAGAGATGAACTAGAGATATCCCAACGAAACGCCTTTTAGAATATTAGTCTCAAACGATCCTAGGTGGAGAAAAGGATGATGGTTAAAATTACCTCACGAATGATTTTTTTAAGTTTTATTAGAGACAGAATTTTGACTCAAGAAGGGAGCTGAAATTACCCGGATCCGAGAGGCAGCGCGATCGCGCCCCGGCATCTGGCATCTTTCGCGTTGGAGCGATGTGTCTCGCCGTTTTTTGTTTTGTAGAGTCGCCACGCCGTTTTTATTAAGCCCAAAACATTGAAAAAGGGCATCAGTTTAAAGATAATTTTAAACTGTTTTTTGTGTGATGAGATTTTGAGTTCGGAGGTCAGATGACTCCCCGGGAAGAGAATATTAGAATATTAGAGCTCACCCGAGTAGCCTCGTAAAACGAGTCTTTCGGATACCCCTAATATTCTTTAAATGTTGTGTGTGTGTGTGTGCTTTTAAAAATGCATGATGTATCGGATGTCTACATTGTATGCTATGTATGAAAATGTATTGAAATAGTAATGGAAGGAAGCCTTACCAATGTTGGTTCGCGTCTGTCTTCCGCTGGGGAATAGTGCTTGAGGATGGAGTAGCGTTCCGGTACGGATCGGGATTGCTTCGGGAGATGCCGGTTGTCCGCGGACAGAGTTTCGGCGTGAGTTGAGGTTGCAGGCTGCGTTCGGGCAGAGGTTCGGCGTGCGTGGGGATCGTCGGGATCACTCGGGCAGAGGTTCGGCGTGCGTTGTGGTGGCAGGAGTTACTCGAGCAGAGTTTCGGCGTGGTTTGGGATCGTCGGTTTGACTCGGGAAGAGCCGGGACACCGTGGAAAGACCAGGCAAGGCCTCGGAGTACCACGAGGGGCCTCAGAGTACCTCGAGAGTGCCTCGGGGCAGCGCGGGAGCGTCTCGGGAGCGCTCGGGGAGGCCGGAGCACCACAAGGGAGCTCGGAAGGCCTCGGAAGGATCCGAAAGGGGCCGGGAGTGCCTCGAGAGGACTTAGAGGGGAGCCAGAAGGCTAAGGGAGGAAGAGAGAAGAGGGAGGTGTGTGAAAATGAGGAGGGGGAGCCCTCTATTTATAGTAAAAATTTCGGAGCAAAGAGGTCCGTACGGACCTCCTTGGTTATCCAGAATTTTGGATTTCCTCGATTTGAGGGAATCTGCAATGATGGTGAATATTCTGGAATGATGATGTCCCCCATGCAAGAAGGTCCGTACGGACCAACTCAGCATGCAAAGAGGTCCGTACGGACCAACCATGCATTTGGGTAATCATTTCTTCCGGGATTTGAGGGAATATTGTGGACTTTAAGGGGATTCAGTAATTATGACAGCAAAGAGGTCCGTACGGATCAATATTGCTTTCCCAATTTCCTGAAAATTCCCAAAAGGTCCTTTTGTCCCTTTTTATCCCAGGAAGGCTCCTCCCTTGGTTTGGTTGGGGGTTTGAGAGGGTTTTGAGTGCCAGAGGTCTCCGAGACTGCGTTGATGAGTCTGCGGTGTTTCCCGTGTGTTTGAAAGGGGGTGATCCAGATTGGGGTACTTACAGAAGCCCCTCGACGACGTCACTTATGAAAGAAGTGGGGTCGCCGATAAGATAAGGGTCCTGTCTGGATCGCGTCTTTGGGAGAGGAAGTGGCCGTGAGGGTCAATGTGAGGACGTGGTGGTGTCCTTTTGTGTGACCATTTAGGTCAATAGGCTGGACCTGTGATAGGATTCCTACGTATCCTGGCGGGAATCAAGCACAGTCGTAGTTTGGGTGTGGGGTGAGTGTCTTGTGAATGCGGGCGTGGTGGTGCCACGAAGTGTCGTGTGACCGCCGAGGTCGGTGGTAAGGACGTGGTGGTGTCTGGGTGACCGTATAGGTCGATGGGAAGGACGTGGTGGTGTCCTGGTGACCGTATAGGTCGATGGCTGGACCTGTGATAGGATTCCTACGTATCCACTGGCGGGAATCAAGCACAGTCGTAGTTCAGAGGTCGTGAATTTGTGAGTGCATGTGGGCGTGGTGGTGCCCTGAAGTGTTGTGTGACCGCCGAGGTCAGTGGTAAGGACGTGGTGGTGTCCTAAGATGTGGTGACCGCTGAGGTCAATTGTGAGGACATGGTGGCGTCCTGGGATGGAAATTTTACGATTTTCCTAATCGGGTGGTTTAAGGCCTTCCGGGCCGGAGATAGAGTGAGGACTTGAATCGTCTTCTGATTGCGGTTGGTGCCACGCTGGAGGACTTTGAATCGTCTTCTGGCGGCGGTTGGTGCCACGCTGGAGGACTTTGAATCGTCTTCTGGCGGCGGTTGGTGCCACGCTGGAGGACTTTGAATCGTCTTCTGGCGGCGGTTGATGTAATGCGCGAGGACTTTGAATCGTCTTCTAGCCGCAGTTGATGTAATGCGCGAGGACTTTGAATCATCTTCTAGCCGCAGTTGATGTAATGCGCGAGGACTTTGAATCGTCTTCTAGCCGCAGTTGATGTAATGCGCGAGGACTTTGAATCGTCTTCTAGCCGCAGTTGATGTAATGCGCGAGGACTTTGAATCGTCTTCTAGCCTCAGTTGATGTAATGCGCGAGGACTTTGAATCGTCTTCTAGCCGCAATTGTGGAGGCATGGCTGCCTTGTGCTTTGAGAGGCGTAGATGCCTTTGTGTTTTTGCATGTTGAGTAGAAGGTTGGACTTACGATGACTGTCGGTGCTTGCGCTGCCGTTGAAGTGGGCGAGGATGACGGCCGGTGATTGCTTCCCCATTTGGCATTTTGGAGGCGCTTCGTGCCTTGGGACTTGTACTCGGAGGTGTTGGCTCCTTCTTGTGCTTGTTTTGCCGTTGAGTGGGCAAGGATGATGATCGGTGCTGGGGATATGCAGTCTTGTATGACTTCCCTTTGACTTGTTGGGGAGGAGCTCGGGCTTACTTTGATGGCCGGTGCTTGCGTTGCCGTTGAAGTGGGCGAGGACCGGTCTTACGTCGGCGCGGTGCTTGAATTGGGGATGCATGACCTTGTAGGGGCCCTTTTACGTTGGGAAGATGACTTTGGACCTCTTTTGAGGAGCCGGTGGTTGAGTTGTCGTTGAGCGTTTGGAGCGTCTTGCGCCTTGATATTCGTCTTTGGGAGGTGTTGGCTCCTTCTTGAATTGCCGTCGGGCGTTTTGGAGCGTCTCGTGCCTTGGGATTCGTCTTTGGGAGGTGTTGGCTCCTTCTCGGAGTGCCGTTGAGCGGGCGGTGGTTGAATTGCCGTTGAAGTGGGCGAGACCGGTCTTACGTTGATGGCCGGTGGTTGAATGTCGTTGGAGTGGCGAGGACCGGTCTTACGGCCGACGGCCGGTGGTTGAATTGCCGTTGAGTGGCGAGGACCGGTCTTACGTTGATGGCCGGTGGTTGAATTGCCGTTGAAGTGGGCGAGGACCGGTCTTACGTTGATGGCCGGTGGTTGAATTGCCGTTGAAGTGGGCGAGGACCGGTCTTACGTTGACGGCCGGTGGTTGAATTGCCGTTGAAGTGGGCGAGGACCGGTCTTGTATTGACGGCCGGTGGTTGAATTGCTGTTGGAGTGGGCGAGACCGGTCTTACGGCGACGGCCGGTGGTTGAATTGCCGTTGGAGTGGCGAGGACCGGTCTTACGTTGATGGCCGGTGGTTGAATTGCCGTTGGAGTGGGCGAGGACCGGTCTTACGGCGGCCGGTGGTTGAATTGCCGTTGAAGTGGGCGAGGACGGTCTTACGTTGACGGCGGTGGTTGAATTGCCGTTGAAGTGGCGAGACCGGTCTTACGTTGATGGCGGTGGTTGAATTGAAGGGTTAGGGACCATTACGCACTTGGATTCTTTGGAAAAGGCCTTAGGACGGGGGGCAAAGATTATAAGGGCGGGAAAGTAATTTGGCCACCCCTTGCAAGAGAGGTCCGTACGGACCAACCTGGTTGCAAAGAGGTCCGTACGGACCACTTTGGTTTTTACTGATTCCGAGGTTTTGGCCGGGTTAAATAGCAGAGGCTCCCCACTTCTTCTTCCTCATTTCCGGTTCGTGAACCGGGCGAGAGAGAGAGAAAAAATCCTCCATTGTTAACCAAAATCAAAAATTTTTTTGCTTGAATTGCTTGCCATGGTGAAGGATCTCGAAGGAGTCGTCGTCAGCCTTGATCGAGGTGGTCGAGCAACGGATGGAGCTCCAAAGGAATTGGATTTCGTTCGTTCCATCTTCGAAGAACCGGATGTCTTGTATCCTAATCCGGAGGTGCACAATCGTCGCTCTATGAACGTCGGGGAGGTAAGAAATCCGTTCCGTTTTGATTCCCTGCTCGAATTTTTGAATGCTAGAACTAGGTTTTAGTTTTTCGCATTTTTGAATTTTTTGTTATTATTTTATGCCTTTTTGTGAAATTCTTGATGAATTGTTGAAAATGGACATGTAAAAATTGTGGGTATGTGTATTTTGTGCAGAAATGTGTTGATTAGCTTTTATTTGTGAAAATAAAGTGCTTCTCTAATGAAATGCATGCTTTGGTGTTTTGTACCGTATGCTATTTATGTATGTACATTATGAGAAAAATTATCGTGTAGTGATAATTTTTGTGAAAAAATGTGACATGTGCCGTGTTTTGTGACGGGTTATATGTGAAAGTGTGTGCCGTGTAGGGACGGATTTTTTGAAAAATGTGTTATGCATATGTGTCGTGCCGTGTGTGCCATGTTTTTGGGTGACGGACTTTGTGGGAAAATATGTGCAATATGTGCCGTGTTTTGTGACGGGTTATATGTGAAAATATGTGCCGTGTTTTGTGACGGGTTATATGTGCCTTTATATTAAAGTCTTGTGATTGACGTACCTTTCTTTGTGTTTACTGCGGGATGCGGGAGCTTATGGCAGGGAAGGCCAAAGAGGATGAAGACTTCGGGGATCGCTCGAGAGCATTGTTGAGCTATGGCGGCGGATGCACGATATTTCCGTGGACGGTAGGCCGAGTCCCGGAGGCTGGTCTATGCTTACGGCACAGGGGTGTTCGTCGAGAACACTGGCCGGAGTTTCGATACGAGGAAGAACAAGAGCGTCTTCCTTGGCCTTTCGAGTGCGGTGGGATACCACCCACACCTTCCATACGAGGCAGGGAGAGGTGACGGTGACGCCGACCGACTTTCTTTGCGATCACCGGGCTTTCCTTGAGGAGGGCCGGTACGGTGGAGGATATGATCTCCGATGTGGTCTTGGTGAAATTGTTGGGCTTTGAGCCTCGTCCTCGCGAGGGCTGGGCATCTTGTATAGTGACGTGGAGGCGAAGATTACGGCCGGTATTGGGGCCTACATCCGGGTACCGGCCGGGTGACGGCGGAGCGGTTGGCGCGCTCCTTTTTGTGGTATGCACTATCAGAGACTTTGTTCTCGAACCACGCGACCGCGGCTCCTTTGCTTTGTTGGAGAGCTTGATTGACTGGATAGGGTGCTGCGACATTGCTTGGGGCGAGCGAGGCTTGGGCGAGCTCTACTTCTCCTTGGACCGGTTTAGCGGGGTGTGGCGATTCGTTGGCTGTTTTGACTTTGCTCTGGAGGTATGAGTTTATTCTTTGTTTTTTGATTTAGCAACTTGTCATTTCTCCATTGTCTTTTACTGCTGAGCCTTCTCTGTTTTTGTCACGAGGTGTGGTTTTATGAGGTTTTCCGGTGCTTCAGTGGGATAGAGATCACAGGGTACATTCTTTGCGTACCACCTTTATCTTTGGGGGCAGGCTCGTACGGCGAGGAAGAGGAGGACCGGCGGGGGAAGCTCACCATCGCCTACGGGGATGTGCGGGAGCGTGCGGAGAGGGTAGCCGGAGGGGTTCGTCTTGTTCCCGTGGGCTCGGTATGAGGGGATGAGTTTGAGGGCTCCCGAGGTGACAGCGCGGCGGAAGATCTTTGCGGGGCTTGACTTGTGATGTCATGTATGCGGGAGAGCGGGTCTTACAGCGGCATGGCCGGTGTGCTTCCGTGGCTCAGGGACCCTCCCTTTGGGATGCTTGATTCCGGGACATGGACGTGCTCGATTTCGAGAGGTACCTTGGCGGTGTCGGCGCAGGAGTTCATCTTGTATGGAGAGGAGTACGGGGCCTTCGTGAGGAGGAAGGCGAGGGCGCCGCAGTGCGCGCGGGAGAGAGGGCGGCCCGCGAGCTCCCGAGAGGTTCCGATGCGGGACCGGATTTCACGTATGTCCGGGGACGGATCGAGGAGGAGGGTATGCATGCCGTTCGGAGCGAGCTCTGCTTGCATACTGAGTGGACCTGATAGATCGGTGAGTGTCTTGACTCTTTTCCATCTTGGCATCTTTTACGTATTTTTCTCTTTTTGTTGTTGAGTATAAGCTGTATTCTTGAGCGTTTCCTTGGGCGCTTGTTGGTGCGGAGTCCGGGGAGAGCATGATATCTTGACTCGCCGTTACGTGGCGATGAGGTCGTTTGCGAAGAAGATGGCTTCGAAGATATCTTGCCGGTCTTCGCGACGCGTGCCGGCGTACGAGCCTATGCCTTCGAGGCACTACAGCAGACGTTCCTCCGCCTAGGCGGCCGGAGCCGCAGCGGGGAGGGACCTTTGAGGCGGCATAGCATGGATGCGGGGCGTCTTCGGGAGGCTGCGGGGCCTTCGAGGAGCGGCCCTTTTATCGGTTCATGCCTCCGCATGGCGCACGGGGTGAGGGTTCCTCGAGCCTTCTTTCTTTGATCCTTTCGCCGGATTTGATCCTTCGAGTACTTTTCGTGGGAGCCTCCGGCGGGTGCTCGGTATTACGGCGACGAGGATGTGACGGGCGAGTTATTTGGGATGCCCGACTTCTCTCTGGAGGACCTTGGCGAGGATGATGATCTTGAGGAGTACGATTAGTATTCATTTGCTTTCCCTCTTTTCATATCCCTCTTTTTTTTTTGTTTAGCAACGAGACATTTATGGGTACTGTAATAAAACACTCGTATTTGCATGGCAAACAACATTTTATTTTAAGATGTAATGTCATTTTTGTGATTCTCGGGAATTGTCCTAGAAATTGTTGCTATTATTATTTTTATTTTGTGCATGCCACATGAACTGAGAGTGCATTTGTGGGTAGTGTATGTTTGCGGGAATGGCTTTGGCCGGTGTTTGGGCGATTTGGAGCAAGGTTTCTTGAGGACGGTGGCTTTTATGCTTGTTTCTTTGGGAAATGGGTTACATTTGCAAGGAGGTCCGTACGGACATACTTAGCATGCAAGAGGTCCGTACGGACCAACCTTGCTTTGGGAAGGACATAAATGCTTTCCGGTGTCTGCAGTTCTTCCTCATTTCCCCATTTGCGGCCATTTTCGAGCTTTCTTCCCCATTTTCTCTAGGAACCTCCATTTTTGCCATGGATTCTTCGTACGTCCCTAGAATTTTGCCGAGGCTTTCGCGGGAGAGGCAAGCACACTTCCTTGAGCGGTTGAAAACGTGGATGCGGCGCCGTATGAGGCATCGAGAGACGGGCTTTCGAGGTAAGGTTTCGTCTTTGCTCGGTTTGGTCTTTTAAGGAGTTGGTTCTGATTGGGATTTGTTGCGGGCTGCCGCGAAGTTACAGGATGTTAGGAGGCACGTGTCTTGTTTCTCCTATAATGAAATGGTGCCCACTTTTGAGGATTTTCGGGCTTTGATTGGAGGGCCCAGGAGGTGGAGGCCATCTCGCTTCCTTTGATTGGTGGTCTTCTTTGTGAGCGTGAAGCTTGCGAGACTTTCTTCGTGCTTCGTTGGAAGAAGTGCGGGGCATGATCCTTGATTCGGGTCATATCGACATTTCGAGGCTGCGGAGCGGTTCATGGTTGATGATGAGAGTGACGTCTCTTGGGATGTATTTGCCTTGTGCGTGATGGCGGCGCTTTTACAGTCGGTTCCCTTGGCATTTGTGATGGCGCTTTGCTAGATGTGGTAGGGCCTTTGCGAGTGGAGAGGATATTGTCCCGTTGGTCTTTGGGGAGACTCTTCATGGTATCGACCGTCGCGGCCCAGGGATCGTTTTATGAGAGGGAAGCCCCGCTTTGCTCACCTTGTGGGCTGCGAGAGAGACTTCGAGGCCATGTCAGAGGCTCAGACGTCGTTTAGCCCGTGGTCATTTGCTCGGCGACCTCTTGTGTTGGATATGGATCGATCCGCTGGGAGAGATGGATGGCACGGCTTAGTACGCATCGAGATCCATGGTGGGTTCCGCCTTTGGAGGATTGAGACCGGGGAGGGTCTTGCGGGAAGGGTCCTACGTTGTCGAGTTCCGGGTTTGTCTTGGTCCTCCTTCTATATTCCGTCGCTTGTTTCCGGCGGTTTGGGATGAAGCGAGAGAGCCTTTGTTGGTGGGATGACCTTGCTGCTGCGGAGGTAGTTCCTCTTTGTATGGCGGCTTCGGGTGCCTTCTTGTATTTTACGAGGGTATGGAAGTATTCCGCTTTCCCTCTGTGGTACTCCTTAGACGTCGGGGAGCGTTGTATTGACGACTCGGTATCGGCACAGTATGAGCGGCGTGTTGGGCGATCCCAGTGGTCTTGGAGAGCGGCGTGTAGCGATTACAGGACCCGGTTGCCGTAGTAGCTATTGCCTTAGGAGTTCGAAGCACAGTCGACCCTTTGGATGTGACGGGAGACACTTTGTTTGACTACGAGACTAGAGTTGACCGGCGACGGGGAGAGGTCCTCTTTTACGGACTCGCGGGGAGGAGATCCGAGCCGAAGCACGGGCGAATGAAGCCACGAGAGCTCTTGGATTGTTTGACTCTACGGGGAGGACCCCGGATCTCGGAGCGAGAGACGCGAGTTGGTTCACGTGAAGCGAAAGAAGACTCGCGGGGACGAGGGAAGAAAGGAAAGAATGGCGAGGGGACAAGCGCGAGATGGCGCGGAATGACCTCCTAGGTATCCATTCATTGCATTGCAAACACATTATTAGTTAAATGTATTAAAGTTGTCTTTTAGCATGTTGTGAACTTGAGAGTAGACCGTGCTTGAACTCATCAAGAAATGTTGTAACCGTTAGTGATTTGTGATTTACTTTTAAAGCTTTGTCGAGACGCAAGATCTCTTGTTTGCCTTTGCTTACATTTGTGCACTTTGTCGGCGTCCATCTTTGGACTTTTACATTGCATTCGCGGTTGAGCGATGCAGGCCACGACGGCAATCCCCTTTCTGAGGCTTTGTGCTTGGTGAGAGGTTGAATGCTCCCTTGACAAGTCGTTTTGACGGTCTTTTCGTAGCTTCCTTGCCTCTTGTTGGCGTCGGGCTCTTGACCACTTTTGCGGCTTACGCTTGAGCTTCTTTTATTTTTATTTTTTGTGAGCCCTTGCTCGAGCTCTCTTTTTTTTTTTTTTTTTTTTTTTTGAAGCGCGTGAGGGCGAAGACAAGCCCACTGGCTTGGAAGCAAACACGAGTCGGTCGTTTGATCTTTGAGTGACCCTCGGATGTCCTTTGATGTTGCCGCCGTCGTTTGACTTGGTCAAGGTGGCTGTTGGGGCGTGTTTCTTGAAAAGTGCGTAGCTTGATGGAGGTCTTGATTGACATTCAAACTTTTGACTTTTTGTGTATTTTTAGACCGGACCAATTAAGGTTGCCTACGTTCCCGGACTAGAGGGCTCGGAGTGCGTAGTTCGACACTACATGGAGTGCCAAGAGATGCACGATTGTTCTTCTTTAGGCGAAGTATCTGCGAAGTTTGCTTAGTTATTTGGATTCATGAAGGGATTGCCGTCTAGGTGCAGTCGGCTTCATGGCGCCTCGGAGAAGATCTTTTGAACCACGAAAGGGCCGATCCATGTGGGTTCCCATTTTCCCGGTGGGTTGGTTCGAGTGGGAGGCTTTTCTTTGAGTACGAGGTCACCTTCCACGATGTCTCGGGATTTGACTTTCTTGTCGAAAGCTCTAGCCATCCTGCTTTGATAGGCTCGGACGTGTTCCATGGCCTTTAGTCGTCGCTCGTCTAGCGAGCCAATTCGTCGTGTCGGCCGGAGCCATTCGACTTCGTTGATGTCATTTTCAGCGGCACTCGGAGTGAGGGAATTTCTAGCTCGATGGGAAGAATTTGCTTCCATCCGTATGTCGGGGCAAATGGGGTTTCTCCGTGGGCATTCGGCGATGTGCGGTAGCCCCAAAGTGCAAGGTGCGGCTTCTCGGGCCAATCTCGTCCTCGGGTGGTCATTTTCGGATGATCCGTTCGAGGGTTTTGTTTCTTTGCTTCCACGGCGCCGTTTGTTTGTGGCCGGTAGGGAGAAGATTTGTGACGTGTGATCTTGAATTCAGCCGGTGATCTGTCGAATTCCCCTTCGAAGTGTGAGCCGTTGTACGATATGACCTCATTTGGGATGCCGTATCGGCATATGATGTTTTCCTTGAGGAAATGCGCGACCTTCTTGGAGGTGAGTACCTTGTAGGACTTGGCTTCGACCCATTTGGTGAAGTAGTCGATGGCTACTAAGATGAACTCGTGGCCGATTCTTTGCTGGCGGAGCGATTTTCCCGATGACGTCAATTCCCCAGTGGCAAAGGGCCAAGGTGTAGTCATGCGGTAGAGATCGTGGGGTGGTAGATGATTGAGGTTGGAGAACCGGGTTGGCACTTGTCGCGGCTTCGGACAAAGTGGATGCAATCTGCCTCCATGGAGATCCGGTAGTAGCCCATCCACGAGAATGATTTGCATCGGGGCTCTGGCGTTCATGTGGGGACCGCAAGCCCCATTGTGGACTTCGTTCATGAACTTGCTTGCTTCTTCTTGGGCGACGCGGCGTAGGAGTGGCCCGTGGTAGCGTTTCTTGTATAGCATGTCCCCGAGGATGACGAAGTGAGAGGCAAGGCGTTTTAGGGCCATGATGCTCTTGGTTTTGACCCCTTACGTGTGTGGGTCTTCCTTGTTCATGAAGGTGGTTTCCCGTTCTTGAGGTATTGGAAGATCTGGTTATACCATGGCTCATTGACGGGCTTAGGTTACAGTTCGATCTCACAACAGTAGGCGGGAATTTCCTTTCGTCCAGAGCTTTGAAGGGTTTGATTGCTTTTCCTTCGAGGGATTTCCTGAGGAGGCCAAGGTGGCTAAGGCATCTGCAAACTGTTTCGGTCTCTTGGCAAGTAATGGAAGGTGACCTCTTCGAATTGTGTGATGAGGTCCTCCATGCGGGCATGGTATTTTTGCAAGCACGGGTCTATGGTTTTCCACTTGTTGGAGACTTGGTTGATGATCAAGTGAGTCCCCATAAACTTCGAGTTTCTGGACATTCCTCTCGAGTGCGGCTTGTAGTCCGGCGGCGCGAGCTTCATATTCGGCGGCATTGTTGGTTACCTCGAAATTGAGCTTTATAGCAATTGGGGTGTGCTCGTCCTTGGGATCTACCAAGAGCATACCGATGCCGTTTCCCTTTTTGTTGGCTGCTCAGTCGAAGAACAGTTGCCATCGATTTTCGCCTTCGATTGCGAAGATTCCCTCGTCTGGAATTTGTGGTTCGGGGCCTCGAGCCTCGTCGGTTGGGAAATCGGCCGGTTGTTCGGCCATGGCCCGTCCCTTGATTGACTTTTGGTTTACGTACTTGATGTCAAATTCCGCTAGGAAGAAAGACCATTTGGCGAGCCTCATTGACGAGAGATGGTTTGTCGAAGAGGTACTTGGCTGGGTCCATTTTGGAAACCAAGTGTGCCGTGTGCGGTGCATGTAGTGCCGTAGTTTCCGACAACCCATACAGGCTGCGCGAGGTTTTCTCGAGGGCGAGTAATTGAGTTATTTGCCTTGAAACTTTCGGCGACGAAGTAGATGGCGTTTTCGACCGTGACTCCTTCTTTTCTTGACGAGCATGGCTCCAGCTGCGGTGTCGGTCACGATTAGGTATAGCAACGGTGGCTTTTCCTCGTGGGGAGGACGAGAGAATCGGAGGACTCACAAGGTATGCTTTTATTTTCTCAAAGGCATCTTGGCATTCGAGTTCCATTCGATGTCGGCGTTCTTCTTCATCGGTTTGAAGATTGGCTCGCACATAGAGGTCAATTGGTTGTGAGCGGGCGATATATTGCGGGCGGCCCATGAAGCTTTTCACCTCTGTCGAGTTTGCGGTGGTCTCATTTCGATGATAGCTTTGATCTTTTGAGGATCCACCTCGATGCCTCTCTCGGTGACCATGTATCCCAAAACCTTGCCTCGGCTAACCCCGAATGTGCATTTGGCGGGGTTAAGCCTCATTGAGTGTTTTCGGAGGCGATTGAAGAATTTTCTCGTGCAGCGAGGTGTTGTCCGTCGATCCCTTTGAGTGAACGATCATGTCATCGACGTACACTTCGATCTCTTTGTGGATCATATCGTGGAAGAGGGCGGTTCTTTGCCGTTGGTAGGTAGCCCGGCGTTCTTTAGTCCGAACGGCATTGCGTGTGTAGCGGTAGGTTCCCAGGGGTTGTGAAAATTTGTCTTTTCTTGGTCTTCTTCGGCCATCTTGATCTGATTGTAGCCGGCAAAACCGTCCACGAAGGACTTGACTTCGAAATTGGGTGTAGTGTCTACCAACATGTCGATGTTGGGTAGTGGAAAATCGTCCTTGGGACTTGCTTTGTTGAGATCTCGGAAGTCCACGCAACGGCGTACTTTTCCATTGGCCTTGGTGGCCAGTGACGATATTGGAGAGCCATGTGGGGTACTCGATCACCACGATGAAGCCGACGCGGAGCATTTTTTCGATCTCCTCTTTGACTTGTAAAGACCATTACGGCTTGATTCGGCGTAGCTTTTGCTTGATGGGCTTAGCCTCGGGATTGAGGGATCCGGTGCTCTACAATGTTAGGATCTAATCCGGGCATGTCTCGGTAAGACCAAGCGAACACATCCACGAACTCTTTGAGCGGTGCGATCAATGCGTCTTGCTGTGCCGGTGAAGAAACTTCCGATTTGCGTCTCTTTTGGCTCTTCGGCGGTTCCCAAATTCACTTTGGTTAAAACCTCCTCGCGGCTTGGGCCCGGTTTTCTCTCGTTTGACAACATGCTTAAAGATGTGCTTAATGTATTGTTCGTTTAATGTGTACGCTTCTTTATCAAGTGAATCGTTATTAGCTTGTTTGTGTGTTAGTTAATTTATCGGTTGTTAAAGATGCAATGAGAGGATACTCGGAAAGATCGAAGCATTCATTAAGAGCATACGGGAATACATTATTGGCAATGAGTTCGTAATCTTACGGCGTGAGGCCATCGGATGACTCGAGAGACTCAAATTCAAAGCTAATGGACTCGGGATGAGTTTTGACACTAGACTCTAGGACTCGAGGGGTCGAGACCAAGTTGTTCGATCATGTCCTTTTCTTTGGCGGTAGGTCAGGAGAATGTGGCCCGGTTATTGAGTGGCAATGAGCTTGATAGGAGATGGGGCTTGAAAGGGCTTTATGTCACCGTTCCCGATCATTGCTATCACGAGTTATCGAAACAAAATCGATTAGATCCGGCATCTCGATTTCTTCTTTGAAGAAGCGAGTGGAGCGGTGGTTCGTCCCAAGCATCGTCTGCGGAGTCTCTTGCTTTGTCTTGGGCATTACTAGCTCGAATGCGGACTCGTCCCGCTTGTTGAAGGCGGGAGTGTTGACGAGAGAGTTTTTCGAGTTCTTCCGCCAAAGAGGAGTTTTTCGAACCAAAATTCATTGTGAATAGTGGTGGTTGTGGATCCGGCGGGCGGTGTGTCGAGGAATGCTCTTCGGACGGGATTTGGCTTGAGGCCTCTGAATCTTGCCGAGGTTCTGCTGGAGCTTGTCCATGGTTGTCGGCCGGCTTTGTTTGGCGGCGATCGGCTCTGTTCCCTTTTCTAGGATCTTCTTCCAAGTTGCCGGCCTTCCTTGTGAAGTACTTGGTCATGTCGAAGGCATGGGACGAAGATCGGAGATTGCGTGCAAGCCTCTTTTGTTATACGTGGAGCGTTTTCGTGCGGCTCGCTTGTCCTCCGCAATGTGTTCGGGAGTAGGAGAGTATCCCGGGCCGTGCGAGGTATTACGTTCTTTGATATTGATGATCTGTTGAGTGCCACGATGGCGTTTTCCCAAACCGAGCCCGGGATGTAGTTCATGTGCTTCATCATTTTCATCGGGGGAGGGATCTTGTCCCAAATCAAAGGCGAGGTCTATGTGGCACACTTGGGCCTTTGGGCTTTCGATGGTGAACCACTGTTAGCATCATGCCATCATCGTCGGGTTTGATTTCTAAGACCGGGACGCCGTTTGTTTCGGTCCTTTCGTTGACTATGCTATCACCGTAGATGATGGTAAGATCCGTTCCTTGGACGAACTTTACGCCGATGAAGAGTGGATGCCACCCCATTGATACGGTGTAGCGAGGGCGTCCCAAAATGGCAGTGAATGTGATTGGGATGTCGATGACTTGGAAATGTCGGGACCATTTGTTTTCCAAACCACGAGGTTCAAGGTGGCTATTCCCAGGCGGGCGGGATGTTGAGTCGTATGCCTTGATTGCACGAGTCGAGGGTTTTAGATCGGTTGCTTTGATCCCTAGCAAATCCATCATTTTGGTGGAAGGACGTTCATGGATGATCCCCATCTACCAACACCCAGGGAGACGGCGCTCGTCCGGTTGAGCTGTTATGTAGAGAGGCTCGTTGTGAGTCGGCCCCAAATTTTGGAAGATCGAGCTGTGTGAAGGTGATGATATTCTTTGTAATTGACGTTGCCAATCATACGGCGCTTCATCGGGTGTCAGCTTTGTGATGGGAACCATAGTGCAGGCCGAGGCTTTCTTCCAACTTGAGCTTGTGCGGATAAGATGAAGTGAGTAAGGACCGAGTGAGATGTTGCTGAGTGCGCTTGAGTGTGTCAAGACGGGATCTTCAACCTTTGGGTCCAAGGTTTCGGCTTCTTTGGCGTAGGGCCCCTTTTCAATTCGTGGCTCGGGTATGGCTGGCCTTTTGTCTGTCCGTGGAGGATTGGCTGGGATTTGGCCAGGAACGTGTCGAACATTCACCTCTGGACTTATGGTTTTGCTTGTCTCTCCCGTTTGCAGGTGGGAGGA
The DNA here is from genome assembly GCA_022495995.1 of Adenophora triphylla var. japonica. Classification (NCBI taxonomy): domain Eukaryota; kingdom Viridiplantae; phylum Streptophyta; class Magnoliopsida; order Asterales; family Campanulaceae; genus Adenophora; species Adenophora triphylla. The sequence goes on along the minus strand of JAFEMH010001193.1, from coordinate 257,306 downwards.
GCACGATTGGCGTAAGGCCGGCTGCGCATTTCAATTCGTTCACTTTGTCATGGCTTTTCTTGAAGCATCAATAGTGGCTTTGAGATCTTCCCAAGACGGGGTTGGATTATCTGGACCTTCGGGCCTTCGGTGGCGGTGCGGCTTCGTCCCGGTGATCATGGAGCAAACATTGTCCGTGGCCACTGTGCGAGAACTAATTTGGGGAGATTTCTTGGAGTAGATGACATAGTAGTCAAACTTTCTGAGGGTTCTCGAAGGGTTCCGATTGTGGGATCACAGATTCATACCTCTTTTTCAGTTTTTGTTGAGAAGATAGCTTCTTCTTTCGTCGAGGACGGCCCTCGTTCATTGCATCCTGGAATTCCATTTCCGGACAAGCCTTCTGTCGCGGGCGTCCCACGAGATGTGTTCGTTGTTCGGCGGTGAGTACGGGACCTCGGGAGGCTGGATGGGCAAGCTTTCCTCTGGAAGGTCTTGTGGTCTTACGTCATGCTTGCATGGCTCGTACGAGGGTAACGAGGTTGACTTACGGGAGACAATGAGAGATGTTAGAGGCTGTAGGAGCTTGATCATGGCTTAGGAAGCCCCGGGTAGTTGGGTGGCTAAGGTTAGAAGTGGTGCATGGCACCTTCGATCGAGCTTGTTGCTCACCTTGACGTTTCTCAATAGCCATGAGGACTGCCAAACTTCTTCAGTGTTGGGAAATTTCTTGGGGGTAAGGTCCGTTCTCATCGTTGTTATCCGCGACTTGGCCATGGGGAATTGTGGTGTCTGGTGACGAGCTAGGAAGGAGGTAGGACCTTCTTGTTTTGACCTTTGGGAGACGGGTTCCGGGTACTCTCGACCACTCTACGTTGTTTGGAGGGTGATGGGCAAGGTTTAGACACGGGAATGGCCTAACGGGATAAAAGGGGAAAGCTCACGTGGCATGCGGTTTAGTTTCTTTTATTTTTGATTTTTTTTTTGTTGTTTTAATTTACTTAAAACATGTTTTCTCGAGAATCCTAGGTAGGTTGGAAAAGATTGCTCTTCTTTTTCGCAACTATGCTAGATCTGGGTCGATGGAGACCATACGTGCGGCTATAAGCCCCTCGTTTTGCACACGTATTTCGACATCCCGGGGTGGGCGGCCCGGGCGAGGGTCCTATAGTGCAAGCGGTTTCCACCGGCCTAAAATAAAAATCGAACCTAAGGACCGAGCTTTGTCATGTTCGTTTTGATGCGTTAGCCATGTGAATAGTGAACCGAGCCGGCCGCTGAGTCAAGATCGGGTCAAGAGTTCGGCATGACCTCTCTTTACCTTGCTTGCGCAAGGGATCTGTGACGTTAGGCGTTAGGTGGGTCATATTGTCATGGGCGACGTATCAAAGGCGTGATGACATGGTGTCATGCGAGCATGGATGTATATCAGGGACGGAACATCGTGCAGGTGTAGCTTCGGAAATCAAGATCGAGTCAAGATTTTAGCATGACCTTTCATCGCTTTGCTTGCGCGAGGATCTTGAGTTAGAGCCTTGACTCGAAAATGGCGGCATGGTATATGTATCCAGCTGTATGACACGGGCTGGGTAAAAACCAGAGTGCGGACGAGTGTGACTCAAGACTCAAACGTGCGGGGTTGACGCTTGGCTAGGATGGGATGTTTGGAATGATCCGTGCGCGTCCAGAGGCCTAGGAAGACCTAACGGACTGCAAGCGAGACCACTCCGGGTTGAGGGTTGTAGTGTGCGGTGTATCAGGCGGCGGTGCGCGTAGTGTGCGGTGTAGCAGGCGACGGTGTGAGTAGAGTGCGGTGTAACCGAGCGGCGGTGCGCGTAGTGTGCGGTCTCTAAAATTCTTTTACGAGTAAAACGAAGTTTTTGAAGAATTTTAAATGTATGCACGAGATGTATATTGATGCATTTTTTGTATTTTTATTTTTTTGTAAAATAAAAACGAAGCACGTGCACACACACATACTTGATTAAAGGAAGGGGTAAAATGAAAGTTTGACCCTCATCATCGTTTTAAAAATCTTTTGTTTTGTTTAAAAGTTTTTAAAACAAAATATTCCCCAATGAGTCGCCAACCGAAATTACCCAGGATCCGAGAGCGGCGCGATCGCGCCCGGCATCTGGCATCTTTCGCGTTGGAGCGTGTGTCTCGCCGTTTTTGTTTTGTAGAGTCGCCACGCCGTTTTTATTAAGCCCAAAACATTGAAAAAGGGCATCGGTTTAAAGATAATTTTAAAGCTGTTTTTGTGTGATGAGATTTTGAGTTCGGAGGTCGAGATGACTCCCAGGGAAGAGAATATTAGAATATTAGAGCTCACCAGAGTAGCCTCGTAAAACGAGTCTTTCGGATACCCTAATATTCTTTAAATGTTGTGTGTGTGTGTGTGTGCTTTTAAAAATGCATCTTTGTATCGGATGTCTACATTGTATGCTATGTATGAAAATGTATTGAAATAGTAATGGAAGGAAGCCTTACCAATGTTGGTTCGCGTCTGTCTTCCGCTGGGAAATAGTGCTTGAGGATGGAGTAGCGTTCCGGTACGGATCGGGATTGCTTCGGGAGATGCCGGTTGTCCGCGGACAGAGTTTCGGCGTGAGTTGAGGTTGCGAGGCTGCGTTCGGGCGAGAGGTTCGGCGTGCGTGGGGATCGTCGGGATCACTCGGGCGAGAGGTTCGGCGTGCGTTGTGGTGGCGGAGTTACTCGAGCGAGTTTCGGCGTGGTTTGGGATCGTCGGTTTGACTCGGGAAGAGCGGGACAGGTGGAAAGACCGAGCGAGGCCTCGGAGTACCACGAGGGGCCTCAGAGTACCTCGAGAGTGCCTCGGGGCAGCGCGGGAGCGTCTCGGGAGCGCTCGGGGAGGCTTCGGAGCACCGCGAGGGAGCTCGGAAGGCCTCGGAAGGATCCGAAAGGGCGGGAGTGCCTCGAGAGGACTTAGAGGGGAGCCGAGAAGGCTAAGGGAGGAAGAGAGAAGAGGGAGGTGTGTGAAAATGAGGAGGGGGAGCCCTCTATTTATAGTAAAAATTTCGGAGCAAAGAGGTCCATACGGACCTCCTTGGTTATCCAGAATTTTGGATTTCCTCGATTTGAGGGAGTCTGCAATGATGGTGAATATTACGGAATGATGATGTCCCCGTACAAGAAGGTCCGTACGGACCAACTCGGCATGCAAAGAGGTCGTACGGACCAACCATGCATTTGGGTAATCATTTCTTAGGGATTTGAGGGAATATTGTGGACTTCAAGGGGATTCAGTAATTATGACAGCAAAGAGGTCCGTACGGATCAATATTGCTTTCCCAATTTCCTGAAAATTCCCAAAAGGTCCTTTTGTCCCTTTTTATCCCAGGAAGGCTCCTCCCTTGGTTTGGTTGGGGGTTTGAGAGGGTTTTGAGAGGGTTTTGAGTGCCAGAGGTCTTCGAGACTGCGTTGATGAGTCTGCGGTGTTTCCCGTGTGTTTGAAAGGGGGTGATCCAGATTGGGGTACTTACAGGAGCGCACATTGATTACCAATCACAGACACACATTCTGCAAATAAAGTCTCGCGCGAGACAAGGTAGTCTCGCACGAGACAACCATTCGGAGAGATGGATTTTTTTTCTTTTTATTTCCCAAATTCATGGTCGGACGGACAAAGATCCGTTTTCTATCTAGTATCTTAGGTAAATCTTACAGGTATACGTAATTCGAACCAAACTTAGGGACTCAGTAATTGACCATTCTTTGTAAAATAAAGTCATGTAAACTCATTTTTCAAGAAGGATTTTTTTTTCTTTAAATGGTCTTTCGAAAGGGTCATTCCGAAGGGACATTTTCATAGGGACTTTTTCTTTTTCCGAAGGGACTTTTCCGAATCCTTTCTCGATAGTCAATATTACATTAGCTTTATTTTGGTCAAAGACAAGAAAGATTACCAAGTCAAAATCTAGCGGTCACGGAGTGTTCTTAAAGAGACAATCTAAATGATATGTGGTGATGCAGGGCTGGAAGGCTAGGCTCCCCGCAATATGACAATCTAGGTGAATTGAATACACGGAGTGGGATGATCCAACTTCGGAGAGACCGGCGACTAGGTGATTATCGTCATCTGTCCTTAGTGTGGGTCCCAGGTTAATCGGAGCATGTAGTGCATTGACATATATAGAATGATTGCGCATGTGTGAGAGTCCATTCTAGGTGATAGAATAAAATAGAGATTTTTTTTTTGAAAACTAAAAGAAAACAGATAGTGACCGCACCAAGTGGTTGCCTACGTTTTTCCCAAATTAGGAAGACTCATGCCGTCGTAGTTCCACTTAAAAGAGAGAGAGAGAGAGAGGATTGAATTAATTAAATTAAATTTATAACTCCCGAGTCCTCCATGGATCGGTCTTTAAATCAAAAAAATCAATCGCACGCAGGTATATAGTTCAAGTAATTAATAATTACTTTACCCTACAAAATAAAGTTAGTACAAACAAAATAGAAATAATAATTTTGACTTTTCTGAATTTTTAAAACTTTTCTGTAAATTTCTTTTTTTGTGGTCAACCTTTGGTGAAAGTCAAACAGACCTAATCCTTTTCTTTTCCATAATGTTGCCGCCAAACAGACTTACCGAATAGTAGTTTCGCGCGGGACAACATTGTCCCGCGCTGGACAAGTAGTCTGAATAAAAAAAATTCTTGACGAAAACAGTGCAGAAAAATTCCAAAAATTTCAGAAAAATCAGATTTCAAACAAAAAATTGAAAAGATTAATAACATCCAATTGTAACGCAAGTCTAACCCTCTTAATTAATTGTCCCCAGCGGAGTCGTCACTGTAGCGATGGTGAATTTTTAATATCTGGAGTCGCCAATTATTATTTATTGATGGAAAATAATAAAAAAAACTTTTTAAATTTAATTTCAAGAGATTCATGGGTTCGGGGGTTAAGTTATGGAATGGGTAGGTCAAGGAGCATCAATTCCACCCAATTCGAAGACTGGTCTTGCTAACTGGGTGTTATTAATCTAATCAATTCAAAGAACAATAAGAAGAAATAAATAAATCCTAATTAATTTATTAATTAGGAATGTCGGATTGTATGCTTCGAGATCGCCTCCATGAATTGAAGGACTCTAGGCTAATCCTTTTGATGGGATTACACTACTCTAAAAATCAATAGAGAGATTGAGAAGAGAAACGAAAGTTAGAGGATGATTACCTTTTTTAGAAGAGATTCGGACAGAGTTTTGACTCAATCCTAGATTCGAATCTTGATGCGGACAGAGTTTTGCCTCAATCGTTGACTTGAATCTCGATTGTTTGTTGATCAACAATGTTGATAGACAAACTTTAGGTGATTTAGGGTGATTTTGTAGAAATCTTTCAGGAAGAGAAACCAACAAAATGTGTGTGTATTGTGTGTTTTGATCGGGGATCGGGGATTGTCGACCTCTGAAATACTGGAAGTCATCAGGTATTTATAGGAGGTTGTAGAGGTTAAGGTGGAGAGGGAAATCACCCTAGGAAGGTTCCATAACTCAACTCTATTGGAGAACCGGATGATGATAAGATTTATCAAGAAAGAGGTTGAAATCGACGAGGAAACTGGTTTCTACATGCCTGCAGGAGCTTAGTCTCGCGCGAGACACGCCATGTATCGTGCGGGACAAGGCTGCTCTGGACAATTCTGTCCTCCCCTTGTTATCTCTTATGCAATTCAGTCCAAACTAACAGTCGTTAGTCAAAACTTAACGAAACATGACAAAATGGTGGATTTCTACTCTTGAATCAAGGCGAGACTTAAAATGGTATTACTCTGCTCCGATGGATTCAGAATGGGCTGTCTACAGTTGTGTGCACAACTGCTAGTGCAGAAGGTTGCACAATTTTTCTTTCCTTTCTGGGCTTTTTGTGACTGCAAACTTCATAATCACTTAGAGTATCCTCTGAGCCTAGTGAGGCAGTAGCACTGCTTGAGTCATCGAACTGAGATGAAAAACCCTCCTCAGTCATAGCAGGAACAACATTTACCCTTGAGGAACTCCTTGTTTGTCTCTTCAGATCACTCTTCCCCTGATCCCTAGCTAGATGAGTAGACTGAATCCTAGCCGAAATTTTCTTTTTCGCCGGAGAGGTCTTCTTGATTAATGTCACGAGCGGCTGGTCGTCTTCATTAAGCTCAGCAGCTGACGAGGGCTCTTTTGATGGAGATTTATATTCATCAGAGGAATCATTTAGGACCAATCTTCACCTTGCACCGCGTGTTTTGCTTTTGGGGGGTTTGAAACCCTAGAAATCCTTTTGGGCCTAGAAGTGGTTTTTGCCCTTTGAAAAATAGTAGACTTACCGAAATCAATCAGTCGGTGTGAGCGTCGTGTTCCAGGCAGAGGAGGGAGACGGGCGGCATGTACAGCTGAAAGGACACCTAGAGAACCCACATCGATCGGACGGACGGATTGAGGCTCATTGACGAGGTTAGCAATGGTGGCATTGAGCCGAGATTTTGCCGGGGTAGATGATGAGGACGCCATTATAGATTTATTGAAACAGTTAGTTAGAGAGAGAAAATCGGGTAGAGAGAGAAACAGAAGAAGGAGAGAGAAGAAAGTTGTGAGGAGAGTTGTGATTTGACTTGTTTCAACACACCTTTAAAGCATACAATTAATGAGAAACAATGATCACATACCTTGAAAATTGGAATACAAGAAGGAGAAGGAGAGGCAAACCGTGTGATGGTTGGAGTTGATTACCCTTTTGATATTCCAAAAATATAACGAATTAGAGATTAAAAATTGAACATCTTACCATATTTTGTGACACGATTTGCTTCCTTAATCAAAAATGGAACCTTTCCTTGATTGATCAACCTCCCATACCGTCTCCTTTGACAGCTGGAACATCTCAAACACCTCAACATAAGATTATTATTGAACACAATAGAAGTATTAGGTCAAGAAACAAAGTAACAAACAAAAATTTGATCATATATATTTACCAAGAATTTCGAATGACCTAGATTCAAAATATGCCTATAATGAGGAACCATGCACACACAGTGAAGATTTTAATCTCAATAAATTGTAACATGGTATGATTAGATTACATATTGACATAACTTGAACAACAAGAAATCGATGAAATAATCCTCAATCATGTAGCCTCTAGAATGTCTCCATATTAGGCATTGAATCAGTCACTGAGAAGGAGTTATTCACTCTCACACCATAGTGCTTGCCCAAATTTTTATCCCAAGTGATGCAACAATAAGACATTGGCATTAGCACATGAGTGAAAGCTTCAAAATAAATAAAGGCAGCTTATTTTTCTCAGTGACCTTAGATTAGACACCCACTCCATGATAGATATCAATATAAAATTTTAACAAGGGATTTTTTATCACCAAGTTAGGAGGGGTCTCACTTTCAGGAGTCAAGTAGTGTCAATATAGAAAACTAATCAAGTGATCACAAGAGATAAACGTGCAATGAATGGATGCAGGAATTATGACTACCTTTTTTTCAGTGTTTTCTGTAATATACAATTATTCAGAGATGTAGACAGTAGTCTGCACAGTTGTGTAGTCACTTGTGATCACACAATCCGAGAGAATTCTTAAGGAAAGAAAATCTCTCAAAATCCAAAGCCTTGGTAAATATATCAGCAAGTTGATCTGTTGTTCCAACATGTTCAAGAGTAATAATTCTTTGTTCAACAAGATCTCTTATAAAGTGGTTCCTAATGTATATGTGCTTTATACGAGAGTGTTGAACAGGATTCTTAGCAATATCCTTGGCACTCATGTTATCACAAAATACAGTTAGGGTTTCACTTTTCAATCCATAATCCTTTATCATTTGGTTCATCCACAACAATTGGGTACAACAACTACCTACTGCCACATATTCTGATTCAGCAGTAGACAAAGAATTTCTTACTAAACCAAGACACAAGATTATTCCCTAAATAGAAACACCCTCCAGTGGTTCTCTTCCTATCATCTATATTTCCAGCCCAGTCAGAATCACTGAATCCCACTAAGTTTTTGTTGGTATCTCTTGTGTAGCTTAATCCCAAGTGAGTGGTACCCCCAACATATCTTATAATACGTTTCACAGCTTTCAAGTGGGATACTTTGGGGTTAGCTTAATACCTAACACAAATGCACACACTGAACATTATGTCAGGTCTGGTAGCTGTAAGGTACAGCAAGCTCCCTATCATACTCCTGTAGAGGGTTTGATCAATACTTTCACCCTCTTCATCTTTACAAAGCTTTTGTGATGATCCCATGGGAGTTTTCAGGTGTGAGGCATTTTCAAGACCAATTTTCTTTACTAAATTTTTAGCATACTTGGATTGTGAAACTGACATTCCTTCTTTAGTTTGAGTAATTTAAAGGCCAAGAAAGAATTTTAGTTCCCCAACCATGCTCATTTCGAATGTGGATATCATACTTTTAATAAACATTTCAAGTAAGTCATTAGTAGTAGCACCAAAAACAATGTCATCCATATAAATTTGAGCAAAAAGCATCCCTTTTTTAGTTTTCAGAATAAACAAAGTCTTATCAACCTCTCCTCTTTTAAACCCAAGTTGAATTAGGTGCTCAGTTAGTCTGCCATACCAAGCTCGTGGGGTTTGTTTAAGACCATAGAGCGCCTTTTTTAACTTATACACATGATTTGGTTTAGAGGTCTCCTAAAACCCTTTAGGTTGCTCAACAAAGGCTTCCTCATTCAAAATACCATTTAGGAACGCACTCTTGACATCCATCTAATGTAGAGTGATTTTCAAGTAGCAAGCAATAGCTATCAACAATCTGATAGACTCAATGCGGGCTACGGGGGCAAATGTTTCATCAAAGTCTACCCCTTCCATTTGAGTGTAGCCCTGAGCCAACAAACGTGCTTTGTTCTTTACTATATTGCCTTGTTCATCAGATTTATTCTTAAATATCCATTTGGTCCCAATCACATTGACGTGAGAAGACCTAGGAACTAAGAACCAAACGTCATTTTTTTCAAACTGGATTAATTCCTCTTGCATGGCATTAATCCAATTTTCATCTTTCAAGGCTTCCATGACATTCTTTGGCTCATAATTAGCAACAAAACAACAAGAGCTTACCTGATTGTACACAGATTGTACACATAACAAACCTGCAAGGTCACGATAATTGACCCTTTTCCTCATATTTTTATGCTTTCATCCACTTCCCCTATGACCTGGGATGTGGGATGATTTCCCTGTACTCTGGAAGGTATGTCCCTTTCTCTGCTTACATCTTCTTTATCAGTTTTACAATCTGAACATTGGCCATCAGCTGTTTGACCACATGTGTTGTCAGTTGTGTGAACAACTGGTTGTACAACTGTTTGCACAGTTGACTTTTCTACAGTTTTGTTCATCTCTGCTGGTTCAGATTCGTCATTAACTGGTTCTAGCTCCCAAGTACAACCTGTAACATCATCCTCAACAGTTTTGACATTAAGATCAGTAGCATCATAAAAAATAACATTTATGGATTCCATGACAGTTTTGGTTTTGAGATTATAAACTCTAAATGCCCTACTATTTGTTGAGTAACCAACAAAAATGGCTTTGTCACTCTTAGAATCGAACTTAGAGAGATACTCACGGTCATTCAAGATGTAACAAATACACCCAAAAACATGAAAGTATTTTATCGTGGGTTTCTTTCCAAGTAGAATCTCATAGGGAGTCATGCTACTTCCAATCCTTAGAAAGACACAATTCCCCACATGACATGTTGTGTTCACAGCTTCTGCCCAAAATTTCTTGGACAAATTTTTAGAGCTTAACATCACTCTAGCCATTTCTTATAATGTGCGATTTTTCCTTTTCGCTCTCCCATTTTGTAGAGAGGTTTTGGGGGCTGAGAACTCATGAGTAATCCCCTTTGAATCGCAAAAAGCTGAAAAAGTGACATTTTCAAATTCGGTACCATGATCTGATCTGACTATAATGGCTTTTAAACCATATAAGTTTTTGACCCTTTTGTACCAAATTTTGAATTCATCAATGGTGTTGGATTTTTCCCTTAAAAAGATTACCCAAGTTTATCTAGAAAAATCGTCCACACACACAAAACAGTATTTCTTTCGAGACATGCTTTTCACCTCTATATGACCCATTAGGTCAGTGTGGATCAATTCAAGACACCTTGAGGTTCCACAGTTTTGAACCTTTTTATGACTCGACTTGGTTTGTTTCCCTTTTTGACATGACCCACACACATTTAAATTCTTCAAGTCCAATTTGGGCAAATCTTCTGTAGCATTAAAATTGATTAAATCTCTAATTTTTCTTTCACTGGCATGACAAGATTTTGGTGTCAGATTGTAGTCTCATCCATTTTGGTGGATAAACATGACACAATGCTACCAACTTTGTAGCAATTATCAGAGGATCGAATACCAGTTAAAATGCACACATTTTTATTATCAAACACTTCACAACTGGACTTGTTGAATTTAACAAATAAGTCATCATCACACAATTGACTTATGCTTATCCGATTTGCCTTAAGTCCTTCAACATGTAGTGGACATTGTGAAGATGAGGCAAACCTGATACATTCAACGTACCTTTGCCAATTACATTACCTTGAGCTCCTCCGCCGAAATTGACTTTTCCATCTTTGAATGGTGTGTACTCGTTGAAATTTTCACGAGCTCCTGTCATGAGGCGAGAACAGCCACTATCAAAATACCTGGACCCTTCCACACTGCTCTTAAGAGAGGTGAAGGCTACATGACAATTCATTGTTTCCTTTCTTACCCAGGTAGTTTTTCTCCCCGCTTTGGGTTGTGAGTGTTGTTGTGTGTTCAGTTGTGCACACAACTGTCTGCCTAAGTGACCACGCACATTTTCGAAACCCAGTTCCTGTTTCAGTTTGTAACAGTATGGTCGAATGTGACCTGGAGCGAAGCAATGGTGACATACATACCTCTTCTTACTGTTTTGTTTGCTTGCAGCGTTATAAACAGATTTATTTGAGGAGGTAGTTTTCGCCTTTTGAACTTTGGAAGTGCTTGCTCCTTCTTTTACAAAAACGGTATCTTCATAGCCAACTCCTACTTTTCCTTGATTTTCCATTTTCAAAATTTCTTCTAACTTAGCTTTACCAGTGTTTAGCTTTGTTAGAGTTTCTGTTTCTTTTTCAAGATTAGATTTAAAAGTTTCACATTCCATATCTTTCTTTGTGAGTAAAACTCTAGCTTGGCTATAGAGTCCTTTTGAGAATCACTTTCTTTTGACAAGCTCTCAACTTCAAATTTTTAATTTGAGATTTTCTGCAGTTAGTTTCTCATTTACCTGTTTAAATACTTTGAGTTGCTCCATTCATTTAGTCCAATCTGTGTGGAGTACAACATAAGTATCGTGTAAGTCCTCATAGGTAGCACACTCTTCTTTTGATGTATCATTGTTAATTTCATCAGCAGTAAAAGAGTTCAAGCAGTTATACACACTATTTTCAGTTGTGTAGTCAGTTGTGAGGTAAGTTGTGTGATCAATTGTACAACTTCCTCATCCAAATCACTGTCAGACAATGTGACCTGAGATGAATGCCATATGGACATATTTGCAGTCTTTTCATCAGCATCATAATCACTCAAGGTCGCTGAGAAACTCATTCGCTTTTTAAGTGTGTTAGCACACTCATTGGCGTAATGTCCGAATCCTTTGCAAGCTCTGCATTGAATAGAATCAATTGATTTTTTACCTTCAGATGTAGGCCTTTTAGGAACAAATTCCTTCTTTGATGAATCAACCGTGGACGGAGTAGAGTGTGCTGAATTTGGAAACTTAGAAAATCGTTTCTTTTTCAACATGCTATTGAATTTTTGAGTAATCAAAGCACAGTCATCATCTCATAGGTTCGATTCATCAATATCTTTGGATAATTGCACAAGATCCTGAGATACCTTGAGAGCACTTGCAAGACCATTGAGTTTGCTCTGCTAGCCTTTTGTACCCCAAGATTTAACTCAAAATTAGTCAAAATACCTAGGATGGTATCAAGTCCAACAGTTTGGACATCCTGAGTTTCCTCAATCACAGAGATTTTCATATTAAACTTTTCTGGGAGAGTTCTTAGTACTTTACTTACGAGTCTTGCATTGGATATAGATTCACCCAAGGAAAAAGACTCGTTTGAAATGTCCAAAATTTTGGTTGAGTACTCTTTTATGGTTTCATTCTCTCCCATCCTTAAAGTTTCAAACTTGGTCATTAAAGTTCTTAGCTTAGTTTTTCTAACACTAGCCGGTCCTTCACAATAAAGTTGAAGAATGTCCCAAGAAGTTTTGGCAACAGTTTGAGTAGAGAATAAACTATACATATGAGGATCCACATGGTCAGAGATTGCTCCCATGGCCTTGGCATTATAGTTGGCAAGTGCAATTTCCTCAAGTGTCCAAGTTTCTATGGGTTTAGGCCCATAATTTCTCTCTTCTTTGCCATCAGATGTGGCTGGGGTAAGTTCAATCACGGGAGGAGTGTAGCCATTCACAAGACTAACCCAAGCACGATGATCAATATATTTAATGTGCATAATCATTTTCGCCTTCCAAATGGTATAGTTTGAACCATTTAGAGTAGGCAGATTATTATGGCTGTCGTGATGGTGACAATCCATTGTAGCTACTTTCAAGGATCGATCTCAGTTGAGTTGAGAGTAAGCTCTGATACCAGTTGAAAGAATTGTTGCCAGGACTGTCCACAGATGTGCACAGACTTGTGTGTACAGCTGTGCACACAAGTGTCAGCACAACTTACTTAACAGATTATTTCCAGAAAATAACTTAAAGTAACAGAATATAAATGCAGCAAAATTAAAACTTCAACAAGAAATTCTTGCTGAAAACCTTTTCATAAAACAACCTTGTTTGAATAACAAGATTGTAGAACAAATGAATACAATGAAAAGAGAAATAAACAACGAAAGATCAAACAAAGTTCTACACTAAGAACTTATGAAAAACACAAAACAACCTTGAAGAAACAATTTCTGTTTTTCAAGATACAAGCACAAAACTCTCAAGGATTTCTCACTCGAAATACTCAGTGCAAATTTCTTGGAATATCCGTTATTGTAAAGAAGACGAGGTCTTCTTTTTATATGCGGTTTGAGGAGTCCATGATTGACAAGAAGTCAATCCCTTCCTTGTATTTATCTTTCCCTCAATCCGCAACATCATTTCTTATCGCCAAAACTTTCCTAAAAAAACAAACAACTAACTAAATACAAACCGTTAGTTGTTAGTTAACATATATTCACAATTATTCCTAATCTATTTATGTACTAAGTATATAGTAATCTATATATCAGAATCACAAAGATATTCGGAAATATCTAGGAGTATTTTCATACTCTTTCACATTCAAATAATTAGAGAGTTCGTAATTGATGATTCTGCATATTAATAATATTGTTCTCCAGCTATCCGTGAATTTAGTTAAGTTGATAAATCACTTAAATATTTGTGTTTGTGTGTATGAGTATGTTGTGATTTTCATATTTTCTATTGTCTTTTTCTGACAAACTAGCATTGGAGCTTTCTTGTTTAAGAGCGTAGAATGAGGTATTTCGCTTCGTAAGAGAAAATATTGATTCATATATGAAACCAATGATTGATAAATTTAATAGAAGGAACAGTTTTAGTATATGACAGATCAAGATGAAATCTGAGATACAAAAAGGGAGCTACTATTTGCACTTCCAAATTATTTAAAAAAGTAGTGTATAAAAACTTGATAGTTTAAAGGGTTAATGACAATTTAGGGCCTGTAGTATACGGGTGGTACCACTTTGGGGCCTGAAGTCTTAAAACTATCAATTTAGGGCCCAAACTTACAACTTTGATCAATTTGGGGATTTTTGACGAAAAACGTAAAAAAAAAACCCATTAAGTGACCATGTGCGAGGCATGTGACATTTAGTGAGGGCATTTTGATCATTTCGCGTTCAGCCCAGACTTCGATCCTAAATTGTCATTTTTCCTATAAAATAATAAATAAAAATATTTAGTTTTTTTTTTACAAAAAATAATTAGTAAATTATCCAATTTATAAAATATTTTTTGAAACATTAATAAATTATTTTAGTAGCATTATTATATTTAAACTAAAGCTAAATATTTCATTTTTGAAGGAATATATATTTATTTAATTGATTTTAAAATAATCATATAAAAATAAATAATTATATAATGAATAAGAAAATTATAAAATAAACATATTTTTTACCCCCTCAAAAAACCCACATTCTCCGGCCACCAAATCGTCCTCCACACCCCCATTAATCCCGGCACCAAGCCATCTCCTCCATTTCCGCCGCCTTCAACCACCGCATAAACCCCACATCTCCGCCTCAAAGTCACCCCTTCTTAAACCCACCATCTTCTCCAATCTCTCTCGTCTCTCCACCACCCATTTCAAATCCCTCCCCCTCTTCTCCTCCGAACCCATCTCATCTTCCCCTTCTTTTTGATTTCATCACCGGCAATTCCACCCCACCCCCATCAGAACAGCCTGCCGCCTCACCACCACCACCTTCCACCACGTCTCCTCCTCCTGTTTCTGCTTTTCCTCCTCCTAAAAATGATACCCCGCTACCAGCCACCAGTTCTCCGCCGCCTCCATTACCTGATGTTGCTCATATCCATCTAAAATTCAGGCCAACAATTTTGAACATTCAAAGTGAAGAGATAAGAAATGAGCAACAAAATTCATGTAGTAGTAATCCCATACCCAGTACAAGGCCACATCAATCCCATGCGTCAATTCTCCAAACGCCTAGTTTCCAAGAACATCAAAGTAACCCTATTCGCCACCACAAATTTCACCAAATCCCTCCAATCAAACCCCTCAAATCCCATCACATCATACACGCATAACCCAGATCTGGAAAACGTGGAGGCGAGAATCGATGACGACTGCGAGGTGGATACGACAAGGGGGTGTTATGTGACGGAGAGGGAGAGAATGAGCTCATTTGACGATGATTTTGCCATTGTCGTGTTCGCCGGAATTAATGAAGGTGGGGCATGTGGTGGCGGATTGGGAGGAACAGGTAGGTGGGGGAGGAGATTGGGAGGGGTTCTTGAGAGAAAGAGAGTTTTAAGGATTTTTTTTTCGATTTATGGATGGTGATGGTGGCGGCGGATGATGTTGATGGTGGGGTGAAACGGTGATGGTGGTGGCGGATTATGTGTTTATTATATTTTTAATTTTTTTTATTCAATTCCAGAATTATAAACTTATAAAATTATAATTTTATCAAAATTAAATTAGAAATTAGAAATTGTTAAATTGTAAATTAGAAAATAATATTATTTTTTATTTAATGTTTTTTAAATCAATATTTTAAATATACTAATTATTTTTTGTTTTAAAAAAACTAAATATTTATTATTTATTATTTATAGGGCAACTGTCAATTTAGGGCCTGAAGTCTCTGAAATGACCAAAATGCCCTCACTGAATGTCACATGCCTCGCACATGGTCACTTAACGGGATTTTTTTAACGTTTTTCGTCAAAAAGCCACAAATTGATCAATATTGTAAGTTTGGGCCCTAAATTGATAGTTTTAAGACTTCAGGCCCCAATGTGATACCGCCTGTATACTACAGGCCCTAAATTGTCATTAACCCTAGTTTAAATGTATCATTTGTTTACTTTGAAAGCTGGACTGATATTTACTACTAGACCCCTCTATTTACTACTAGGTGTTGGCTTATTAATTGTAATATTTTCTTTGTTACATGAAATATCAATACCCTTTTTTTTTTTTCCTTTTTCCTTCTCAATGTTTTCTATATTTATTACAAAATCACAAGTAATAAATAGTTATTTATTTATATTTGTACTTACAATAAATATATATTTTTTTCTCGTTAATTTTCAAATCGATTTAAATACTCCCTCTGATTTAAAATAGCCGTTGAATTTGGACTTTTTACAATTTTTTTTTAAAATACAATTATTACATCAACTTAATGATCAAATTATCAATATTATCCTTATTTAATGTCCGTCTCACTTACATTATTTCTCACCATAAACCAACTAATAAAGTGCAATTAAAATACTTAAGTACAAAGAATTTAATTTTATTAACTACAACTCTTGTAAATTATATGCGTAGTTATCTTTCCATATTTGAAGGAGTTAATACTTAAGTACATAGGATTTAATTTTATATTTACTGCAAGTTTTTTTTTTTCCGCTACATTTGTTATATTAAATAAAATTTAAATAGTTATGACAATATCATAAAATGCAATTGAAATACTTACATTATTTAATAAAAAAGATTTTTTTAGAGTAAACATACATAATTTTAATATATATTATCATGTTTTCTAACTTATTTATATTCATATTTTTTATCATTCTATTTTCTAGTAAAATAACCAAATCACATATGATTCATTAATTTTCCTTCATTTTTACAACTCTACTTTTTTATATATTATATAGAAACCTCCAATCATATTTTATATTATATTAGTTCTTTACAACTCTACTTTTTTATATATTATATTTATTATTAGTCTTTTGTCACTTAGATTGATATTTTCTTAATAAATATTGTTAAATTCTTAACATATTAATATTTTTTATTCATACATATTTTATACTTTAATCATATAACTTGTTGTCTAATTTTTACAATTTCGCCATTTTGTCTAATCCATTTTTTCTTTTTATTCCCTTTAATCGAGACAAAAATAAATAAATATTATTAGGTGAAATTATAAATAGAACTAAGTAAAAAATATCTATTTTTTTCATATAATTGAGAACTATATGCAATATACATTAAAAAAAATTCTATTATATATTTATATGTATTTTATAGTTTCTTTCGTATAAATTATTATTTATCTTATCATATAATTTAATAAAAATTATTTTGATGATAAAAAGTAAAAAAACATTAGACCTTATAAAGAAATTAATGAATATTAATCGATGCAATCGATAAGTAAATATTTAGTATCAGTTTTTCTTTTTTGTCTACAAGTAATAACTTTGAATTTATTTTTAAAAATAAGGGTAGAAAACAAGTAAATATTTATTAAAATTTTTGTATTAATTGCATACAAAGTGGACTCACAAACCCAAAATATACTTATCATAATCTACTTTAATGACCCTATAGTATAACTAAATGTGTAGTGACTTTTGATATCTTTTTTCTCTATTCACGAAAAATATTAAAAAGATAATGTATTCTCTCCGTTTCAGTCGAGTGTATACTTATTTTCCTTTTGGTTCGTCTCAGTCGGGTGTGAACTGTCCAAAATGGAAGGGAATCTTCACTATTTACCCCACTCATTCTCTTTCCTATTTTACTTTTACACTAACAACATTCTCTCTCCTAACTATTTTTTCTACTCATTCTCTCTCCTATTTTATTTTTACACTCACAATATTCTCTTTCCACTTTTTCTCTTTCTTACTTTTCCTTAATTAGTGTGCTCAATATTTTAGTTCACACTAACTAAGCTGAGACGAAGGGACGGGACGGAGGGAGTATAGAATTGAATAAGTGGGAATAGAAATTCCCTACAAAAATTTGTGAACCTGACGGTTGCAATTAAAGATCACTCTGGTCATGGGAACCACGACCTACACATGCGTGATGCGTCAAACAGAATTTAAAAACCTAAACAGACACAAAAGTCACTTTCTCAATACACCAAGGGCAATTTGGTAACTTACACCATCACGTTTACCAGAAATGGCTTCTAGTTGGCAATGTCTTCTTCTATTGGCTCCATCCATTTTCCCCTCTTCTTCTCTTCTTAATATATTCACTACTTTAAAATCACACACACAAACACACAGTCACTCTTTCGGCAGTTAAGCAGCTGCAATCTCCTCACCTAATCACTCTCTCTTTCTCTCTCCTCTCACACACTTTCTCTCTCATCACTCTTCAATTTACTATTGCTGTGTTCATTAATTTCTGATTCAGTAGTAGAAAGCTGTGTGAAATTTCTAGAGAGAGAAACTATGTGTATGCATTGAATCCTGCCTCGGTATTACAAAGCTGTGTGAATTTACACACAATAGAGGTGGAGGAAGATGCCTCTGGTACGAGTAGAGGTTAGGAATGAGTATGGATTGGGAATGCCGGAGCTGTACAATGAGGTTAACAGAGAAGATCCGAAGGCGGTGCTCGACGGTGTTGCTGTCGCCGGACTTGTTGGTATTCTGCGTCAATTAGGCGATCTTGCCGAGTAAATTTTCTCACCTCTCTACTGTTTCCTAATTAGCTCAGATTTCGTTCGAGTTGTGTTTATTTGGGCAGAGTAGAGATTGATGTTGGCAGAGTAATGGAACAGGTTTTTTTACGCGTTGTACTAAGTCGTGATGCTGTAATTGCTCTGGCGACAGCAATTTGTACTCTTCATGTAGCTCAAAATTTGCTAATTTCTGGGATTTTTCGTGACTGTAATTGACCAGTGACTGTTTAATTTCCTGTTGTGTATTTGCCTGATATTAGATTTTCTCGATATGCATGCATTTCTGCTTGTGTGCCTATTGCGAAGTTGAGTTGTAAATGATGCAGTTTTAACAAAATACACGGAAAGAGGAGGGGAACAAAGTCTTGGAGTTAGGATAGATTGTGCTCAAGAATGCTCGTACTATTTATGATCAATTTATAGTCTTTTTAATATGAATCATATCTTGCATATTAGTACTATGACTGCCCTTCTGATAATAACTAGGTTAGTCTCTGAAAGTGAAACTGCTATAAACAATTAAGCATCATACCTTGTCATGAATGGTTTTACTCATGCTCTCATGTCTTTGTTATGAGAATTAAAAGCCTTAGACTTTTTATCCTACAGCATCCAATAAATCTGAAGAGCATGGATAGTATTTAGTTTTCACCGTACATAATTGAAGAATGAGTGCTCCATTGATCCTCAAGTAGCCATTTTGTTGATAGTTAGAAACGTAAATAACGCCACATCCATGCATCACTTGTCCCTAGTCATTCTTAGCAATTTGCAGATGTAGGGTGTAGTTGTTTGCTCTTAAGAATGAGTCTTAATGGTAGAGTTCAAAATAAGAATGACTAAAATAGCCTTTACTTCATTTCAGAACTCATCAAGACTCATTTATTAAGAGCAAACAAATACACCCGTAACCTAAAGGTGTCAATCATCAATCACTATCTGAAGGATGTTCATTGGACAAAGAAATTCTTAATTTTGCTTCATTCAATGACCGGCAATATGTGGTCCGGATAATTAAGCTTTAGCTAATGTCAAACCGTAATGCCTTACAAAACTACTTCCAGCAGTATTGTGTTGGGGGAGTGGTTGAATCCAGTGCTCAAACTACAAGTTAGTGACATGTTCAAATTAAACCATTATGCTACTTGGAGATGATGTCTTCTTTGGAAGATCCAAAAATATAAACTGTATAGTTAAATTTAGCATATGTACAAGAAAGATTAAAAAGTAACATGGGAGTAGTGAGCATGAATTGAGTACATCATCCTCTTCCCTAGCGGGAAAGTTCTTATCGTACGTATACTGTTGTCTCTTGGTATGAATTTCAAATAAAGAACCGTGCCATCATTAAAAAGGAGATTTTTCATACCATTATAACCCGAATAGAAGTCAAATACATTGAAATTAGGGAGCTAACTTAAAACCTATTGACTTCTGTCTTGATTCGTGTTATGGGGGTTAGTACGCTCAACAAGCCCCCTCAGTTCTTCGCTGGAGTTGACCACTGCAATGTGGTTACATCATATTTAATGACACTTGATTGGGCCTGTTCCGCATGAGAGAGAATGTTAGGGTCCAATGTTTAACTTTCCGACTCGTGAGTGGTGTGACTGTGGTCTCATTATCTGATATATAGTGCAAGGCTCATGTATTCCTGGTATGAGCTTAATAGTCTCTACATGTTTTTTTTTTTAATTTTATTTTGATAAGAAATAGTCTCTACGTGTACATTTCTATCTCTGGATTGTAGTCCTGAAGTTAGGTCCGAGTTAAATCAGAGTTTCTTCTATTGTGAACATCTCGTCTACAATTAAGTTTTGTTGAGAACTTTGCTTTCTTTATTAATTGTGTCTGTGAAAATCCCTACTGTGGGATCAGCCAAGTCAGCTACCTGAAGTCATCTTCACCAAATATTTTGATGCCAGTTACCCAAACCTGGGTAGTTTCACCATCATAAGGAAAATTTACTCAACTTTCCTAGTAAAGCTTTGTCTGACTTTCTGCTACTCAAAAGTATACCTGATTTTAGCAAATATTATCTTTTAGCACTTATGAAAGGTTGTGTCTTACCTATACTTTAATCACGACTGCAGTGACTTAAACGTAGTTTGCCAAAAAAGGACTTAATGTAATGCTTAACATGGTACTCATTCAACTAATTAGACCATGTCTTACGTGCTTTTAATTTTGGAATACCCAAGCCAGCGAGAAAATTAAATAAGTTTGTAACATTGTTAGCTCCGTGTCACTGTTATCAAGTGTTTCAACGTCTTCTTTTCGAGCAATATTGTATTTCCTTCCATTTCTTACCTTGGAGTTACTAACATAGTCACTGCACATGCTAGATTTGCAGCCGAGGTTTTTCATGGCTTACAGGAGCAAGTGTTGGTTACATCTTCTAGAAGCCATAAGTTGATTGTCCGTATGCATAACATTGAAGCTGCACTTCCTCCACTTGAAATGGCCATCTTGGCACAAAGGAGCCACTTGCATTTCGCTTACACAGCTGGTATGGTTCATGTGTATGCGTTATTGTAATATCTTATATTTAAAAATTTGCATTATTTCTTGCAAATGCAATCATACATGCTGTAGGCTGCTGACCTCGAACTATTTCCAAGATATCATCTCAAGCTTAACAATCACCCTCACACCCTACCCGGTTTTCATGCAGAGAGTTCATATCATATTTATATGCACAAACATCATGTCTGCTTCAATTGCTAGTTTCATTGACTCCAGAAAATTCTAGTATCTTTAATCCTCATAAAATTTGTATGAATGAAAAAAAGTAAGTTAGAATTATAATTTTGGATGTCAATGTAGTTATTCTTGTTAAAGTCGGTTGAAATTAGACTCTTGTATAGTGTACTTTTCAGAATCCATTTGTTTTCCTTTTTTTTTTTAGGATTTGGTTGCAACTTCAGACATGTTATCTCAAATTAGAGCACATTTCGTTTTGACAAATCATCTGGCTTGTACTCGATCTTCTGTGACTGAAATTTGAGATGTTTTATTGGGATCCTAGCATTTTTCTCATCAGAACATAATGGATCCAGTTCCATTGTTATTTACTTAAATAATCACTGTTCTTTGAATACTGTAGTTCTTTGGTTCATATTTACTATGGACAACTTCAGTGATGTCACACACTGATACTGTGCTGCCTTCATGATATTATTCTCTAAATATATACTCCAATATTCAGAAATCAGATGCCTAATCATGAATTTTAAATTTGATAACTTATTTACTTGCAAAAAACGATCTCATAAATGTTATGGAATATACACATGACAAGTTGAGTTTCTCCTGGCTACACTTGATAGCTTCCAAATCCTTCATAGAAAGCAGTTTTTTGGCAGGTTCTCACTGGCATGCCCGTCTCAGAAGTGAACAAAATCACTTTATATATAGCGATTTGCCGCAATGCATTATGGATTCCTATGAAGAATCTCGTGATCCTCCACGTTTACACTTGCTTGATAAGTATGGCTTACTCATGAAATTTGATCATAATCCTGTAGACTGCTAGTTAGCTAAAAGTGCAGCTTCCCTTTTCAGATTTGATCCCGGTGGCCCGGGATCTTGCCTAAAGCGATACTCAGATCCAACCTTTTTCAAGAAAGCATCAGCTAGCTCCACTGAAGTACACATTTCAAATGTTCAACGAGAGAAAACAACTCATCAAAGCAAGGTATGCCCTTAAATAATAAATACTCCCTCCATCCCATAAACATGTTCCCATCTTCCATTTGTGTTTGTCCCCAAAAGATAGTCCCATTTCCAAAATTGTTCGGTTATTATCATTGAACTTCCCAA
This sequence comes from Adenophora triphylla var. japonica, assembly GCA_022495995.1. Classification (NCBI taxonomy): domain Eukaryota; kingdom Viridiplantae; phylum Streptophyta; class Magnoliopsida; order Asterales; family Campanulaceae; genus Adenophora; species Adenophora triphylla. The sequence goes on along the minus strand of JAFEMH010001193.1, from coordinate 235,241 downwards.
ATTGCCAATCAAGAAAGAAGAGTAAGAGAGGCGAGGAGAGGATGAGAGTCAACCAAGGAAAAAGAGGGAGTAGTGGAGTAATAGGTAAACCTCATTAAGGTTAGTGATGGAAATGAAAATTGGTGGTTAAAATGTTTTAATAGTCAAATGGGACTATCATTATGGGACGAAGGGAAAAAATAAGTAAACATTCCTCTGTTGATATGTACCTCTGGATACATGTTCATAAATAGTTTATTGGATTAACATGATAAACTACATTGCAGCTAAGGCTGCTGTTATCGTGCCATAAAAAATTGTTTCTAACAGATGCTAGTATGCCTACTGTGTTTCATCAAATTATTTGATCAATTCCCTAAATTCAGCAGAAGAAGAGAACGCGGCGAAGGAATGAAAAAGAGATATATGATGTGCCCATGTCTATTCACAGTAGCAGGTAACACAAATGTCTGCGTATATTTTCCCATCTATTTCTGCTCAAAAGTCATTGGTGAAAATAAAATCACAACTTGACTTCTATAGTAGATCGGTAACTGTTGATGTGTTTCGTTTGATGAAATTAGAATTTTAAAATCTGATGTGCAGGATGCAGTCTGCATCTCCAGATGCCAGTGGGCAGAGTTTTTCTTCTCGAGATGTCTCTACGTTTGAAAGTGCAAATGGATCTGATAGGAGAAACCATTCAAATAGTTTTGATTTAAGAACAGGATCAAACTATATTGAGTGTGTCTTTCGTCCAAGTTACTCAACGCAATCCGAGGAAAATGAACCCAAGGAAGTTGTATCTGCTGCACCAAAGAGGCGCCATAATGATTCCCTTGATTCAGCTTCCTTTGACGAGCAAAGTGGACTGAGCGATGCAAATCTCCAAAATATTTCATCAGAGGAGCAAACTGCCCCACGACCTTCTTGTGTTACGTGGGACGAAAAGACAGAAATCATGGAGACTACCGTACAGTCTACTGAGACTACAGACATATTATGTACTCTGCAGCAGGAGGGAGCTATGAACTTTAGTGCTGATGATCAGATGGATTTTGACATTGATGATGAGCACATGCCAGCATCAGTGTCTGGTGGGGGCCAACCTGAAGATATTGATAGTGAAACAGATTATTACATGGATGCACTAAACACCATTGAATCAGAGTCTGAAATTGATTTAGATTGCAAAACAAAGAGAGAATTGCAACGGTACTCCAGTAAGAACAAGGCAGAAGATGATAGACCAATGGCACGTCCGTCAGATGCCCATTCAGTAAATTCTGAATCTCATACTCTAACTTCTATCTCTTTGGAGAAAGTTATATCTGGGCCCAGTAGAAACTCAAGTTCCCCAGAAACCCATGTGGAAGATCACTGTTTCTTGAATAATGAAGTGTCCAAGGAAATAACCAAATCTGTCCCATTGGAAACTAATGCTTATACACAAGCCCCTCAGATTACTGGTACATCTTTGATTCCTCGTTCTTCTCCGAAAGTTTTAATGTCTGAAAATAGAGATATAGTTGATGATTCAAATGTAGGGGCTATTTCTAGCATTGGATCACCCTCTGGCTCCACGGATTCTACTTCACAAGCTCCTCTAAGTGATAAGATTGTAATTACTTGCGAATCTCCTATGCCACCTTCAGCATCTTCTGGTGTCCATCCAGTTATGTTCTGGACAAATGGTGGCCTGCTGGGACTTGAGCCTTCAAAGCCTCCGGATTTTGGTGTACCCACGGCTGCTAGACAGGAGTCTTTACTAAAAAATAAAGATGAGTGCGAACAGGTTTCCAGTGAAAATAACATTCCTGGAGACAATGGAGATGCAGCAAGGCCAGATATGGTTGGCAGCTCCAAGTTTGAGCAGTCTAGCGATTTTAATCATAGTAATAGTTATAGTTATGGTCACTTGCATGATTCTTGTTCCTCCACTACATCGAAACCGGCAATAAATGGGGTAGTTAATCAAGATGACCTAAAAGCCAGTAAGTCGGACGGCAACGGTCCCTCTCAAATATTTGATTTTACCAATAGATTGCTTGTAAATGGGCTGAGAAGACAATTATCACTTGTTGGGGATGAAAGACTTGCCAACTCTGTAAGAAGTGATATTTCTGAGCAGACAAGCAGACCGAAAGCACATCAAATTTCCACAAGTAAGTCCTTCAGAGAATCGTTTGGAAGTGGATCTACAGTCATGTCATCTTGTTCGTCACCCCCGCTCGAACATATGAAGATATCTTTCCAGCCTATAGATGGTTTTGAGATCTCTAAACTGAAATTGAAGTTCCCTGATGGGAGTAGTTGTCATGAAAGTAGTGGAGATATTTTTCCGTCATTTCAGTTGGTCCCAGAGCCTTCTCTTTCATTACATGACTCAGGTTCGGACTCTGACGATGATACATTCTGCAGATCTTCTCCATGTATCTCGGATGACTGTCGTAGCCATAATTCTGAGCAGTGGGAATATGGTGAATCTCCTGGAAGCAGGGATAATGAGGTAAATGATGGTTGCAAGATCTCCTCAGAACAATCTGTTTTGAGCTCTTCTTTGTTGATGGGGAGTAAATCCGGTGGGGACTTTCGTGATAACAGTGGATTTCAAAGTCCTTTCACCGAGCATGGTGTGGAACAATCTTTGTCCGTCCGTTTACTTGATCTTCCAAATTTTGATAGTCTGAATGCTTCAGTTAATCAGGACATCAGCGATTCTGACAGAAATTATTTTCATGAATCGCACTCCCCGAAAGAGCCTACACCACCACCTCTTCCCCCAATGCAGTGGAGAGGTTTTAAACAACATCCTAATGAAATGAACGAAAGGGAAAATACTCTCTCTGAAGCCCTGAATTATGCATTGAATTTAAAGCTTCCATCATCTACTATCTCCCAGCAACCTAAGCCAGCTCCAGTTAAGCAGGATAATGATGTTGAGACTATTCAGCATACACCAAAGGGCAAGGTATCCCCGTTTGCTTTCCATTATACGCCCCTGTCCTAAAATGAATGACCAAAAAAATTTCAAATTTGCTCTTGATCAAGAGTAATTTATTTTTTTGGGGGTCATTTTGGGATAGTGATAGTAATAGATTAAGGAGAAAGGCTATTTGGCTATATATTTTTAAGTAAATAATATTGAAGGAACACATGTAATTTGAAACTAAATTTATGAACTTGGTAATTGTCTATGCAGCAACCAGACTTGCAGGAGCCAAATGGGCACAGAGACGCTGATTGGTTTGCAAAGGGGAAATTAACGGATGAAAACGATGATTTTCTGCAACAGATTAGAGCAAAAGTGAGTAACCCTTGGTAACCTATGATATCATATTTGCACCAAAGAGTTCAGCTGCAACTTTAAATTCAAGTACTCTCTCCGTCCTAGTTTAAGGTTCTTACTTTCCTTTTTGATCTGTCACAGTTTAAGGTGCTTAGTTGCTTTATTCCATAAATGGCAAAGTATGAACAATGTTATGGACATTCTTATCCCCATAAAGTTCATATATTACAAAAAAAAACCATTATTTATCTACTTTTCACCCACTTGCTTTATGAATAGTATTTTGGACAATCATATCCTTAACTCACTACTATTGTTGACACAATTTTGCATTGGTTCTTTAATAAGCATGCAATGTCAAACTATGAACTTTTAAACCGAGACGGAGGGAGTATTTAATTAGCCATGATATGAAGCAGTTTGTAGTTTTCAAAGTGTAAATCATGGCATCAATTAAAGCACTCCCTCCGTCTCGAAATGAATGTCCACTTTTAACTTTGAGGGAAATTTAAGAAACTTGGGATTTAAGCATTTTTAGTAACATAAGCGCATAAAAACACTTAATTATCTTATCATTATTGAATCATGACTGGAAGTGTGAATTAGAACTTGTTGTCTGGTAATGGATGATTTAGTATCTTCTCCAAAAAATTAACATTCATTTTGGGACAAGATATTTCGAAAACAAGACATTTAAATTGGGACGGAGGGAGAAGAAGTGTGTGGAATATGAATGGAATCAAATAGAGAATCATTCATTGCAGTTTTGGATAACGGATATAATTCTGTTAACATCTTCCTTGTCTTCTTCTGAAAACCAGTTTTGTTGGTACTTGAAACATTGGAAATATTGAATGTATCACCTGTGGTTTGCTACGGAACTATTCTTCTCCAGAAAGAAAGAACTTGCTCGTTGCGCTTGGTCTTTTAACATAGGAACTTTGTCACATAATAGGTCCATAATGTGCATCTTTATCTATTTTTTCTTGCAAAATAATATCCTTTAAAGTTTCTTCCGGTAGATACCTACCACCCCATAGTTAACAAGTGCTTCATATTGCTATTCTGTGAAAGCAAATAATGGTTTTCATATTTCCTTGTACTATGAACTCTCCAGTCCACAAGGACATCACAATCTTTCCATGTTGCCACTCTGCTGTTTATTTTCAGTCATTCAATCTGAGACGCACTGCATCAGCCCTACCAATGTTTACTCCAGGTGTGCCTACTAATATCAAAGTCACTGCTATTCTGGAGAAGGCAAATGCTATCCGCCAGGCTCTCTCTCTCTCTCTCTCTCTCTCTCTCTCTTTCCCTCTCTCTCTCTCCCTCTCTCTCTCTCTCTCTCCAAACTTTCTGCATAACATCCTTTAAATTTTTGTCAGGCTGTGGGAAGTGATGATGGCACGGATGATGACAATTGGAGCGACACTTGAGAGTTTGGTACGATTATGGCAGTCCATCGGAAACCCAAGGAGGCGTGGTTTTGTTTTTCTGGAGCCTGGTGAGACTCTGATAAATACAGTATATGTGAATATATAGCATGTTGTTTTCTGTAATTAAGTAGGTGTTTATTGTTTCTTCATTGTCATTGGGGCATGCATAAAATGGATTTAGTTTATATTGTAAGCATCAGGTTAACGTATATTATTGAGTGAGTTAGTTATTTATACGATGGTATCACTCTAAAAATGAGCTTTTGACGTTATTCCAAGTTGTTGGTTTTGATGATTAGTTTCTCCAGCCATGACCAATTATCAAATTTGTTCAGGTGAGTTTTCAGTTATATTTCAACAAAAAATGCTAGGACAAAAATAGACCTGGCAATCGGGTTGGGTTGGGTTGAGCCTGCTTAAAGCGGGTAACGGGTTGGGACGACTAATACTTGTTACAACTCATTTAACATACGGGTCAAATGAGGCGGGTGGACTCGAATAACCCGATAAGCTCAACTCTTTTTTTTTTTTTTGAATTACTCATCTAGAAAAAATATTTTTTTGATCCGACCGGGGGTAGGGGTGGGGTGGGTGGGTGGCGGGGGTTGTTAAAAATAAATCTAAAATGATTAATTTTTTTTTATCCAATCGGGGGTGGGTGGGGGTAGGGGGTTGTTAAAAATAAATCTAAAATGATTAATTTTTTTTTGATCCGACGGGGGTGGGTGGGTGGGTGGGGGGGCAGGGGTGGGGGGTTGTTAAAAATAAATCTAAAATGATTAATTTTTTTTGATCCAACGGGGGGTGGGGGTAGGGGTAGGGGTGGGGGTTGTTAAAAATAAATTAAAATTTTTTTTTTTTATCCTGGGGTGTTAGGGTGGGAGCGAGGGCAGGGGGTGGTGGTGGTGAGTGGGGGTGGGGGTTGTTAAAACTAAATTTAAAATGATTTTTTTTTATCCATCGGGGGGTGGTGGGGGTGGTGGTGGTGGTGGTGAGTGGGGTGGGGGGTAGGGGGTGGTGGTGAGTGTGGCAGGGATGGGGTGGGGGTTGGAGAATTGTAAAATTTAATTTTAATATAAATAATTTTTTTATGAGGGAATGAGGTAGGGGGTGTTTGATATGGGGTGGGTAGTTTCTGATTAGCGGGTTATAACGGGTTCATGAGTTAAACCTAGCTTAACTCGCAAAATCTGATGTGTAATTTGGGTAACTCGTTACAACTCGTTATAATAAATGAGTTGAGTAGAATTGAGTTGAGTTGGGTTGGGTAATTAGTGGGTTGAGATGAGTGGGTTAACAAGTTAATGGGTAAAATTGACATGCCTAGACAAAAAGGTGAGGTTGGCGGAAAAATAGAATAAATAATTAGTAAATATTTGAAATATATATAAATATACATGTAACATATAAACAAAAATTCAAATATGTTAAGGATAAACCTAAAACATTTAATAAATGTCATTTTAACTTATAATAATACTAGCACATGCCTGTGTTCAAGGTCACGTAATTTTTTAAAAAATTTTTTTTTTTGTTTTTTATATGAAAAAAAAAAAGGCCAAGTATGTCGTACGACATACTTAGTTATGAATTACAAACATAATTTAGATACAAAAGAGAGAATTCTAAGACAACAAGAGCATAAATTTAAATCACATAGTTCAAATCAATAAAACAAATAATAGTTTAAGATATTGAAATAAATTTAAAGTATAAAGCATAATGAAAAAAGGAAATCAAAATCTAAAATATTGCAAAAGGGAGTCAATTAGCAAGGGTTAAGGCCTATAAATCTTATCCTCGACTAGGGATCACCAAACACGATTTCGGTTCGAAACCGCCGGTTTCCATTGCGGAAAAGGGGAAATCGGAACGAACCGTGAACTTACGGTTACGATTCCGAACCAACGGTTTAACGTTTTTTTTTAATAGAAAAAATTGTTTTAGAATTTTTTTATTACTGAAAATATTTGTAAAAAGTTATACTCCCTCAGTCCCAGCCGAAGTGTCACTTTTTACCCAAAATGGCGTCCCGTTTAAAGTGTCACATTTCCTAAAAGGAAATATTTTATTAATATTCTATTATCCCATCCACTATTCCCTCCACTAATTCTCTCTCCTCTACACTCACAACACTTTTTAAATTCACTATTTCCTTCACTAATTCTCTCTCCTATTTTCAAATTACACTCATAACATTTTTTCTTCCCACATTTTTCTTAATTTGCGTGCCACCCCTAAAAGGGTGACACTCTTGGTGGGACGGAGGGAGTATAATAAAAGATAGAAAAAACTAAACAAATGAAAGTATATAAAAAAAGAGGGACGGACTACCTTTTCATTTTTTTTAATGACTAGAAAAAAATATTTTAGACTTTTTTATTACTAATTAAAAAAAAGTAATAGAAAAAAAATAGAATAAAACTAAACAAATGAAAGTATATATAAAAGAAAAGAGGGACGAGCGACCTTTTAATTTTTTTTTTCCTAACTAGGAAATAATATTTTAGACTTTTTTTACTACTGATTTTTTTTACAAAAAGTAATATAAAAAAACTAAATAAATGAAGTATATAAAATAATAGAGGGACGGACTACCCTTTAATTTTCTTTATTGACTAGGAAATAATATTTTAGACTTTTTTTATTACTATTTTTTTTTACAAAAAGTAATATAAAAAAGATAGAAAAAACCTAAACAAATGAAAGTATATAAAAGAAAAGAGTGACGGACTACCCTTTATTTTTTATATTTTTTATTGATTAGAAAATAATATTTTAGACTTTTTTTATTACTGATTTTTTTTTTCAAATAGTTATATAAAAAAGTTTATAATTTAAACAAATTAAAGTATATAAAAAAACTAAATTATAAATCTCATAAACTAAACCTAAATCTTGTATATACCATGTACCATTAACCTTAAATCTAAATCATATACTACATACCCCATATTCTAATTCATCTATCTAAATCTCATTTATACCCTATACCCTAAATCTTAAATCTAAATGATATACTTCATACCCTAAACCATAATTCATCTACCTTAACCATATACCCTAAAACTTAAATCTAAATCATACGGAGTATACTCTATGCCCCAAATCCTAATTCATCTACCTAAATCTTATATATATATACCCTAAATCATAAACCTTAAATCTAAATCATATACTTCATACCCTAAACCCTAAATCCTAATTCATCTACCTTAACTATATACCATATACATATACAGTATACCCTAAACCACAGATTATGCTGCTATCACCGGTCTTTCTTTTAAGGGGGAGTTGATGAGTGAAGGGACTATATGTCTGACGAGCGTTTGATTGAGCTGCTGGGGTTTGAGCTTACGCCTCGCAAGGACTTGGGCATGCTGTATTCTGATGTCGAGGCGAAGATCACGACAAACATTGGTAGGTATCAGCGGGATCCTAGGGGAGTGTCTGTGGAGCATTTGGCCCGCTCATTTTTGTGGTTTGCCCTTTCTCTGACCCTGTTTCCGAACCATGCTACCACGGCTCTCTTTCCTCTTCTCTAGTCCTTTGTCGATTTAGAGAGGGTTTGTGACATTGCTTGGGGAGAGGCAGGCTTAGCTGAGCAATACTATGCTATGGACAAGTTTAGCAGGGGTGCGACCAGCTCCTTGGGATGCTTTGAATTTGCTCTGGAGGTATGACTTTATTGTTTTGTAGCTTTATGTCATTATCATCTCTTTTCTTTTCTGAATGCTATCTGTTTTTCCGTGACATGTGTGGTGCCGTGAGGTCTCTTGACGAGTTCCTGCTGGGGTATCCCGCCATGCTTTGTTGGACTCAGCCTTAGAGGAAGAGGAGGGGTAGTAGAGGGAAGATCACGCTCAACTACGATGACGTGAAGAGGCACCTAGAGAAAGATAGCCCGGAGAGTTTCCAGCTGTATTCTTAGTCTCGGTATGACGCGGATGACCTTGGTGACGCATCCCGAGTGACGAGGCAGAGGAAGCTCCTGTGGGGCTTTACTTGCGATGTGATGTATTTGGGGGAGAGTTTTTTGGCAGCATGGGGACGGTGCTGCTCCTCGTGCTCCGAGGCATCCTCCGGTTCACATGTTGAGCCCTTCTGAGATGAGCTACTTTGACATTGAGAGATACCGGACCAGAGTAGATGCTGCAGAGTACGTCTTGGATGGTGAGGAGTATGGGGCTTTTGTGAGGAGGAAGCTGGGGATGCCACAGGTGCTGGACAGGGAGATGAGGGGTGACTCGTCGCGACCTCGGGATGTGCCGGTGTCGAGAGCAGATTTCTCCTATGTCCACGGGGATTATTCTAGGAGGCGGGTTTTTGTGCCCATCCCAGAGCAGGTTCTTTCCGCTTACCGGGTTGATCCAGATGCTTCTGTGAGTGTTATTAATGTCTTTTAGCATCTCGTTCTTGTTTTATGCTTCTTCTCCTTTCCCTTTTTTTGTAACCCCTTTTCTTTGCCATGAAGATTTCGGGGCGAACCGTGGATTTGATCACCCGCCAATGCCTGGGGATGAAAGCTTTCGTGAAGAAGCTCATGCGGGGGATGTCCTGCAGGTCGTCCAGAGGTGCGGCGGTTCATGAGCCAATGCCTTCGAGAAGATCAGTGGACACTCCTTTTCCTGGTGCGGACACGGATCCACAGCCTACCTCTCAGCCTGATATACAGACCCAAGGCAGGTACATTTATGATGGGAGCTTCTTTGAGGAGGGCAGAGGTGTACGGCCGTTTCCACAGTTCTTTCCTCAGTCCAGTGCACAGGCCGAGGGCTCGTCTTCATTTCCCTTCTTCGACCCCTTTTCCGGTCTTACCCCTGTAGATTTCATGGAGTATTCGGTTGAGGAAGGCGCCGAGTTTTCGGATGATGATGAGGTAGCCTGCGGAGGCACGGAGATGCGGGAGTCTTTACCGGGCGGTGCTGCTGATGACTCAGAGTAGGATTTTTCTTTTTCCTGTGTATGTTAGTGAGGAGAGCAACAAAACATTTGTATTTTTATGCCCAATTTATTCACATGTATTGAGCTCTTTTATTTACATTTTATTTGCAATAACTTAGTAGTTATTTCTATGTTTTTATGTTTTGTGCGTGTCGCATGAGCCTGAAATGCTTTCTTTTTGGTACTTGGGGCTTGAAACAGCTTTGGAAGGTTTTTTGAGCAGTTGGGGTGCAAAATCTTGCTGCGGGCAGCAACCTTTTGTTGCAGCAGCTTTTTTTTCTGGGGAACAATATGGTCCGTACGGATCTACCTTGCACGCAAGGATGTCCGTACGGATTTGGCTAGCTTTTCAGAAATGGAATAAATTCTGAAGTAGATCTGGGGCGAAATGCAAGATCAAACCCATTAGGTCCCTTAAAGAATTATCCCTAGATTGAAAGTTGTTACGAGAAGGATTTTACGGGAAGGATCTCACGAGTAGATAACGAGATGTGAAATCTCAGGAGGGAATCTCACGAAGAGATGGCGAGATGCAAAATCTCGGGAAAGGTTCTCACGAAGAGATAACAGGAAGATCTCACTAGGAGATGACGAGATGCGAAATCTTAGGAGGGAATCTAACGAATAGATAACAGGAAGATCTCACTAGGAGATAACGAGATGCAAAATCTCAGGAGGGAATCTCACAAAGAGATGGCAAGATGCAAAATCTCGGGAGAGGATCTCACGAAGAGATAATGGGAAGATCTGACTAGGAGATAACGCGATGCGAAATTTCAAGAGGGAATCTCACGAATAGATAACGGGAAGATCTCACTAGGAGATAACCAGATGCTAAATATCATGAGGGAATCTCACGAATAGATAACTTGATGCAAAATCTTAGGAGGGAATCTCACGAAGAAATAACGGAAAGATCTCTCTAGGAGATAACGAGATACAAAATCTCAGGAGGGAATCTCACGAGACGGCGAGATGCAAAATCTCTGGAGAGGATCTCACGAAGAGATAACGGGAAGATCTCACTAGGAGATGACGAGATGCGAATCTCAGAGGGAATCTCACGAATAGATAATGGGAAGATCTCACTAGGAGATAACGAGATGCGAAATCTCAGGAGGGAATCTCACGAAGAGATAACGAGATGCGAAATCTCAGGAGGGAATCTCACGAAGAGATAACGAGAATATCTCATTAGGAGATGACGAGATGCAAAATCTCAGGAGGGAATCTCACGAAGAGGTAACGGGAAGATCTCAATAGGTGATAACGAGATGCGAAATCTCAGGAGGGAATCTCACGAAGAGATGGCGAGATGCAAAATTTCGGGAGAGGATCTTAGGAAGAGTTATTTAAAGCCAGAAAGAGCAAAATTTTTGAAATACCGATCTATTTTGAAGGGTCAAACCAAATAATAAAGTTCGGTAATTGATTGCAACCTAAACTTAAAAGTCTTTGATTAGGATTTGAGTTTGTTTGCATTTTGTCTAATCGCACTAGTTCACCATGTCTTTGGAAGGAGTTGAGATGGATAAGCACTGGCTTGAGATGATTGTGATTTGATGGAGCCCTGGTCCGAAGAAATAACTTGACGAAGCTCCGGGCTCCTTTTCTAAATAAAGCCCCGGTGTGAAGAATTGTCTTAACTTTGAGTCCAAAAATGATCGATACAGCCCAAAGTATGTTTGGTCATTCGAGGAAATCCTGAAGTGTATCCAGTGCGGCCCCAATCCAAGTTGAGCTTTATGGATCCAGACGAGGCAACCATCTTTGATTTTTTTCTTTTTCTATTTTTTTTTTTTGAAAATCAACCAGTCAATCAAAATGTAAAAGAAATGACTTGTAATGTACACTTGCAAGGGCATATTATATTTTTTTTGAAAGGAGGAACGAGTCCCTATTTGTGTGAATGCCTTATTTGATGTAGACAAAAAAACATGCTTTTGAGTTTGACTCTTTTGAGAGAGTATAAGCGTAAAAATGTTTGTAAAAGTGTATGGAAGCCCTTGCTGACAGAAAATCAGTGTTTAGCTCTATTTTTCCTATTTTGTAGAAAAAGTAGACTTGTCGAGACATCTGAAAACTTGTTCTATTCACAATAATCACATGATTGCTTTAAACCATTTACTGATGTTCGGGATATTCAACAATTAAACTCGATATGATGATTTTTTAATTTAATCATGAGGAGAAAGTCAACCGGTACCAAGGATCAAATTTGGTTAGGTGTGAAAGAAGGTTTGTGTATATGTGAGATTATTGATGAGACTAGGTTTATGGATTTGTATATGTTCATGACTGAACTATTTCTGGTTGCCTACGTTCCTTAAGGTAAGGAACTCAGGTTACCATAGTTTGAGGCCGAAATGTGCTTGGCTTTGGGGAAAGGACATGAATATTTGTGGCTCCTTTGGTGAAAAGGCTCGGACGGAAGGTTGGATGATGAGGCACGGGCCTTGAGATGATTCCTTGACAAGTTGCATTTGACGGTTACTTCATTGATTCCATTTCTTCTAGATCGTTGCTCTCACACGAAGAGAAAGAATTTGAATATAACTCAAGTACTTATGATACGCTCTTGCCTTTGCCTAAACTGCTCTATTGGTTTTGACAACTTCTATTGTTTGAGCTTTAAATTCGTCCATTTTTTAAACTTCTGACTAGCGGTGCTAGGTCCTTGGCTTCATTTTTGGCCCTGCTTGAACTCATTTGATATGCATGAGGGAAAGGAAAGCCCCTAGATTATTGTTGACATGAGTACAATCATTTAATGTTGAGTAACCTTTTGTTATTCCATGATGTTGCCGCCGTCGTTGATTTGGTCAAGGTGATGGTAAGGATATGATTTGGAAAGTGTATGCCTTGATGGAGGCCTTTGTGTGGGGTATGGTAAGGTGTGGGGAGCTATCGGTTGACTTTTTCACACCAATTAATGAAAACATTAATCATTTGGGGAATTATTTATTGAGCAATGCAAGTGATCATATAGAACAAAACCATTTCATTAAATGTAATGTGGGGGTGAAAAATAATGTCTCAAATTTAGCAAAAAAGAAAAAAGACTCATGTATAGAAAATTCAATATTTAAATACAATGTCCGAGGAGGACTTGATTGAATGAGGAAAGTACTAGAACCTACGAAGTTGTTTGACTGTATAACTCTTTTTTTTGTAACCCCTAGCCTAGCAGACCGTCGTGAAAAATTTATTTTAGTTAGGGGAGAACTAGACCCGAGGGTGTTTCATGCTGTATCAAGTGATGACACTTGGACCATCATCAAAGTCTTCAAGCTTGTCAATTTGTCTACTCGTGAAAAAGCCTCAGTATATCAGAGAGAGAGAGAGAGAGAGAGAGAGAGAAAGAGAGAGAGAGAGCATCTAAAGGAGGATCCGACGTGAACTTCTGGATAATGCTCAATCAATGTTACTTGTTGAATCAGACTCATCCCGAATAGTTAAAGCCATCTGTCGCAGCTGATCAGAAAGTTGTCACTCATTATCCAAATGACAATATTCTTGTCATTCGAGCATGGCTTGCATTTCCCGGCGTTGACGCTCCTCTTGGGCCACGAGCTTCCTTGTCAAGTAATCGAGGGTCACCAGAGACATGGTGTGTGATTGAAGATTGACATATTGTAAAAGAAATTCAAAGCCTTTTCATGAAGTTTAAGTCGCGATCAATTTACAAAGCTCATTTCTTTATTTGACCGAAATCAAAATAAAGATTGAGGATGGAGATGGAACACAACGACTAAGTATCCAAGTGAGGGTGTTCCGTTGGTCGAAGAGGTATGACCTCTTTGAGGTCGAGGAAAGGACGTGGCCAATTTTGGCACAAAGCAGGAGATGGCCTCTTTAAGTTGAGGGAAATTGGACAGTGAAAAGTCGGGATTGGAAATTGGATCATGAAAGGTCGAGATTTGAGTTCAGACCGTGAAAGGTCGGGATCAAAAATTGGATAGTGAAAGGTCGAGATTGGAGTTCAGACCGTGAAAGGTCGGGATTAAAGATTGGACCGTGAAAGGCCGAGATTGGAAATTAGACTGTGAAAGGTCGAGATTGGAGATTGTACCGTAAAAGGTCGTGATTAGAGATCAGAAATTGGACCATGAAAGGTCGAGATTAAAGATTGGACCGTGAAAGGTCGGAATTAAAGATTGGACTGTGAAAGGTCGAGATTGGAGATCGTAAATTGGATATTGGACCGTGAAAGGTAGAGATTAAATATTGGACAGTGAAAGGTCGTGATTAGAGATCGGAAATTGGACCGTGAAAGGTCGAGATTAAAGATTGGACCGTGAAAGGTCGGGATTAAAGATTGGACCGTGAAAGGTCGAGATTGGAGATCGGACCGTGAAAGGTCGAGATCGGAAATTGGACCGTGAAAGGTCGAGATTAAAGATTGGAACGTGAAAGGTCGAGATTAAATATTGGACCGTGAAAGGTCATGATTAGAGATCGGAAATTGGACCGTGAAAAGTCAAGATTAAAGATTGGACCGTGAAAGGTCGGGATTAAAGATTTGATCGTGAAATGTCGAGATTGGAGATCGGATCGTGAAAGGTCGAGATCAGAAATTGGACCATGAAAGGTCGGGATTAAAGATTGGAACGTAAAAGGTCGAGATTGGAGATCGGAATGTGAAAGTTCGAGATCGGAAATTGGATAGTGAAAGGTCGAGATTGGAAATTGGACCGTGAAAGGTCGATATTAAAGATTGGACTGTGAAAGGTCGGGATTAAAGATTGGACCGTGAAAGGTCGAGATCGGAAATTAGACCATGAAAGGTCGGGAATAAAGATTGGACCGTGAAAGGTCGGGAATAAAGATTGGACCGTGAAAGGTCGGGATTAAAGATTGGACCGTGAAAGGTCGAGATTAAAGATTCTAGAAATGGGACCATGCAATTGTTATTTTATTAACTGTTCAAGTTTACTTAAGACATGTCTTCTCAGAATCCTAAATGGTTGGGAAAGACTGCTCTTCTTTTTCGCAGCTACTCTAGATCCTGGGTCAGCGGAATCCATCACTACGTCTATAGGCCCCTCGTTTTTCACATGTACTTTGTCCTCCCAGGGCAGACAACCCTGAGCGAAGGTCCTATATCTTTAACTTTCAGATTTGACTAGGTCATATTAACTGTTCAAGTTTAATGCTTCTGCCATGTGAATCACGATTGAAGCTAATATCTTTAAGTCAAGATCTGGTCAAAGTTGGCATGACCTTTCTTTGCCTTGCTTTCGCAAGGGATCTTTGACTTTCAGATTTGACTAGGTCGTATTTTTCATGGGTTGTGCATTAAAGGCTCGATGACATGGTGTCACATTGAGCGTTGACGTATATCCAATATTGGTCAATGTCAAGCCAACACTAGAAATCAAGATCGGGTCAACAGACGACCCTTCCGAGCTTGCTTTCGCAAGGGACCTTGACTTTTAGGTTTTGACTAAAAATGTATGCGAATCTCAATTTTTTTTGAATAAGAAAGGAAGCAAAGAAAAGTAATACACAAAAACAACAGTAGAAAAAGGGGTAAACGGAATTTTGACCCGCTTAATGTTTTAAAGACTTTTAAAAGAAGTTTTAAAACAAACACTTTTCCCCAGCGGAGTTGCCAACTGAAATTACCCGATTCGGAGACGCACGAGCGCGTCAGATTTGTTCCTTTTTGAAAGGTGAAAAATATTTTAAAGATTGGACGGATGAATTTCTTTGAAAAGAGAGTCGCCACGCCGTTTTGTGAGCTTAAAACATTGACAAAAGGCTTTTTGATGTAAGATCTTGAGTTCGAAGGTCACGTTACGCCTCGGGAAGAGATTTAAGTGCTCATTCGAAATGCCTCATATCCATGAGACTTTCTAACCGTTTTTGAAAGTTGTGTGTGTGTGTTTAAAATCAAATGACTTTGTAGTTTAAAAGAAAATGGAAAAACTATGCAGTTTTAGAGAAAACTGTTTGCTTTGATAAAAAGGGGGGTTTAAAATAAATCTGAGACTGAAAAAATTGGACAAATGTTACAGCCTACAAACTGATCCGTACGGATCAGTACCCCTTTACAAGGAGGTCCGTACGGATGACCATGTGCAGTATGTTGTTTTCTGTATATCATTTAATTTCTTATATTACTTCGACTAGACTTAAAAAAGAAAGGTGTCTGCTTCTGGATTGTCTAGAAAATTGATCATAAAACCAAAAAAGAGAAAAATGTCCAATATTAGGGTTGTCATCTCCAAATCCTTAGCATAGTACAACAATGGTGGTTTTGAACTTTTCTTGAGAGATAACAATGGAGATTGTTTGCTTCAAGTAAAGAAATGAGAGATCTTTTGAGAGTTTAAACTTGAACTTATGTCACATTTTAGGAAGAAAATAAAAGGAATGAAGTTACATCAGCATTGTAACCATAATCTCTAGAACCACATCTTTAACATGAGTGATGAGTTCTTCCTTGGAGATTAGGTTTACTTGTATCATAGTAACTTAAAAGAAAATGGGATTAAGAGATGGTTTTAAGAAGTAAAGACATTTGAAAGTAAGTAATGGAAAGACAATGCTTGGAATATAAACAAACCATTGTGTCCATTAGTCTTCCATTCTTAATCACATTATGCATGAAAATTCTTGTAGGATCATTTAGATGATTTGAGTCTAAAATCTACAAAAACAAGTAAAAGACTACATTATAAATGGTAGATTCAACAACAATGATTCATAAATAGATTAAAAGACTTGAAAATGAAAAATTAAAGTGTTATTAGGGTTTGGAATGAGATCTCATCAATATTGGTTCTTTTCTATCTTCCTAAGGTTTTATTTTATTTGGAAAGTGTTTGATTTGTTTAAGGTGATTAAGAAGGAGAAAATTCTGCTCTTAATTAGGCAGAATGTCCCCCAATGCTCTCACTTTTCTCAGATTTTTCTTTTCCCAAATGAAGGAGCAAGAGGGATGTATTTATAGCCTCTGGAAATGACAAGGAGGTCCGTACATAATTCCTTTGCCTTTTGCAAGGTGATCCGTGTGGACCAAGTTGTGAAGTCAGTATGTTTTTGAATTTTGTTATTACTGTGAGGTCCTTTTGATGTTTTTAATGTACAAAAGGTCCTTTCTTGCCTCGTTTGGTCAGTTTAATGCTTGGAAATTCACGGGACTTTGTGATTATGGGGAAGTGAACCCTCGCTGTCCTTCCCGCATGCTCGGATGGAGAGCGGTCCGGATTGGGGTACTTACAATACCGAGCTCAAAACCCACCTTATCTCCTACGTATTTAAACCCTCACTAGCCAGTCCTTCTTTGTTTATCTACATCCAACACCATCATATAATCTACCTCCTTGTCTATGTTGATGACATTATCATCACCGATCCGCCCTAACCACTCTTTCAAAACTTCATCACCAACCTCTCCAATTGCTTCTTTCTCAAATACCTTGGGCCTCTCTCCTAATATAATTGACTCCAAGCCTCTACCCACCCCAATGCTTACCTACCCACCTCTCAACAACTCCTCGGGAACCCCTATCTCTAACCCATCTGACTATAGGGCCATTGTCGATGGCTTCCAATACCTCTCCATCACCCATCCAGACATTGCCTTTTCGGTCAACAAACTTGCTCAATTTATGCAAAATCCATGAGACACTCATTGGACTGCCTTGAAACGCCTTCTCCACTATTTACATGGTACTCTTCACTTGGGTCTACAACTCTACCACGACAACCCCCTCTCTCTTCATGCCTTTTGTGATGCTGATTGAGCAGGTGACAAAGATGATTACGTCTCTACCTCTGGATACTTAGCTTATCTTGGACGTAACCTAATTGTTTGGGCATCCAATAAACAACTAGAACTTGTTCTCTCCTCCATCGAAGCTGAGTTTCGAGCTGTAGCCGATGCCATAGCCTAAATCCTATGAGTTCGCAATCTCCTCACTGAACTTGTTGTTGCACCAACTGGTGTGATCACGTTAACAGTCACACTAGTCACCTTGGGACACTCACTATTCCACAAATCCAGTTTTTTACTCTCGAATGAAACATCTCGTGCTTGCTTTCCACTTCGTTTGTAAACAAGTACAACTTGGCGCTCAACACATCTTCGGCAACAATCAACTTGATGATGCTCTCATCAAGCCATTGCCTCAACCTCATTTTCTATCCTCAGTCTCCAAGGTTGGATTTATCCAAGGATCATGCATCTTGCGGGGGCCTGATAAGAATATGTAAATATTATGTTTTTATTTTGAATATCTTTTTGTATATCTTTTCTTATTTATTCTTAAGATATTAGTTAGTTAAAATCTTCTAGATATTTTAGGCCTAATGTTAGGCCCAATTGGTAGGAAAATAGGCTAGAGGGGGGGGGGGTGAATAGCCTGATTAGAATTCTTTTAAAAACCTTTTCAAAATGACCAAGTAACTTATCAAAAGCTAAACCAATATTAAATTGTTACGCAGCGGATAAAATATTGCCGGTTTACTCACTCAAATAATCGGTTAAATAAAAGGAGTTTCAAGAAGGTTAAAATATCATGAAAAATATATTTCAATAAGAAAGACAAAACAAGGCTGTTAAGGAATTCAAAGGTTGTAACCGATGATAGAGCTCAACTGATTAAAAGGCAAGATAAAATGAGAAAACACACAAACAAAGGGAGACAGTTCTTTGTAGAGGTTCAAAGTGTTAACTAACTGCTACATCCTCTACCAAGTTTGGTCAAAACTTGGATTTGGGAAAATTTGCACTATTAATATTCACTAGTATATTACAAGTTGCAAACCTTTACCTATAAGGAAGGTTTAAAGCTGCCTAAAGGAAAGTGATCACTAATGGATCGTGATACAAGTTTGATCAGGTGTTTTCAAGAGACATATTCACATGTTGAACTGATTTCTTTTGGGTGTGTAGTGTGATCAATCAATGTGTTCCAGAAATAGTCTTGTTGGAGAACACTTACAAGAATTGATTGAGTGTGCCCAGTGTTTGTCCTAATGAATAATCTAGTGATTACAAGTACTGAATGTCTTGAACTTTAATGCTTTAGGAATATAGCAATTGCAGTTCTTGACAATTCTACTCTCAAAGTTTTCAATGCACTAACCCTCTTCAATGATATAAGGGAGGTATTTATACTTGTCTTCAAGAGGAGTTGTTGTCTTTGAAGGGGTTGAAGGGATGACTTAGAATGACAAGCATTAAATGAGAATATATTCTACATTGAATGCTTGAGATTTGACTTATCCATTGGATAAAGAAGTTGTTGTGAGTACTGGTAACTTGAACATTCCTTAAATTAGTTATTGACAAGGTAGTAACATGGTATTCATAGCAACTATTCTACCAACTTTAGCTAAGAAGGTGAGAGCAATTAATGCTAGATCAACTGATGGAAGCTTGTTGGGAAAGTTTGACCGACAGTAGCAACTGAGTAAATGATTGGGGCATAACCGGTTTGCTGACTGACCGGTTGAAGGGTGATCATGACGAGTCAAGAAAGTCAACCGATTATGGTCTTTGGCAGGTTGAACAATTTAACCAATATTTTCTTTGAAACAACTCAAGGTCTTCAGGTTTCCATGTCTTCGGTCATCTTTGAGAAAATAAGAGTGTAAAACACTACCACGAGCACTAAGGGGATAATAAGGATACATAGAAAATTCTCATTTGTCTAGTTAAAAATTAGGGGTTCTCAATAATGCCTTAATGATTGGGATTAAGCAATTCCTAAGCTATACATATATTTGACTAACAATCTCCTTCTAATTGCTTAAATCCAATCATCATGGGTATACATCTATCTTAACTTAGTAAAAGAATGATAAAGAGTTTATCTTTTATTTTTGTCATTTCCTTATTCAAGTGACAACTTGATTTAACCTATGGAAAGCTATACAATGAAAAAATAAACTTAAAGGGATGAATGAAATAACCTTTAAATGAAAGAGTTAGTAGCAGTGTAATCATTCACATAAATATAAAGAAAATTCCAGAAAGCAAACATAAAGCTTATGAAAAAGATAGAGGGAAAGAGATTCTCATTGAATAAGGCCGCAACCGGTTGACAAGCGAGCAAAGATATATATTTCATCGATTACATTCTATTTAGAAGCAGCACCAGGAGCAGGATCGGGTGAAGGGTCCTTTGACTGATCATCCTTGTCCTTAGGTGGTGTAGCTGACTAAACTGCAACCAGTTCAGATTTAGATCTCTTAGCTTCCCTATCTTCCTTCTTTTTCCTTTCTTCTATCTTCCTTTTCTTCTTCTCAAACTTACCAACAGACCTATCAGTAGCAAGCTTCATCAGAATCCCATTTTGGGCTCTAACCTTGACCATCTCTGTTTGGGAATCTCTAAGTTGAGCAGTCAGGTAACGAATTTTCTTATTGGCTTTTTCAACTCTTCAGTATCTTTAACCAGGTTTGTTTGAACTGCTATGGCTTTATCAGATAATTGCTTGTTTGTATTTGTTGAGTTGGTCAGCTCATTAACAAGATCAATTATTGTGGAATCCTTTTCATTTAGTTTTTCAATAAAATTGCCAATAGCTTTGGCAAACCCAGTTTTAACTCTAGTCATTCTTCTTCTTTCCTCCTTCTAATTGGACTTAGCAACACCATTAATCAGTGCATCATGCAACTCCACCAAATCATTCACAATGGTTGGCCTACGAAGATCAGCTTCAAGATCATCAACTGATGGCACTATTACATCAGGCAAGGAGGGATCAGCAACCGGTGGAAGAGTAAACATAATGATAGCATCGACTGAAGATACAGGACCGACGGAGAGAGAAGGTAGATCGGTTGGGACATCGGTTGAAGGAAAGAGACCGGTCAGAGAGGGGGCATCGATTAACATAGGGACAGTTGAGGGATAGGGACCGGTTGGAGCAGCTTGACCGGTTGGAGGGCTTCCATTTCAACATTTTCATCAGAACCAGAGACAGCCACGATTGGAGTAATAAAACCATTATTGACAAGACTTAACTCCATGGCACAATCAATCTCTTTGGCCTTTTAAAAATCTAATACCATCATCTCTACAGCCTGGCCAGCAAAAGGAATTGCTAGCTGCCTTAGCCTAACCAAGGGTGCCAATCTCAATATATTGATCAGCTGGGAGGCATATCTGATGTTGCTTTGAAGGCTAACTGTCACGACCCTAATCCTAGGCATTATTTTGATACATGTTGAGCACATATTTATGGCGTGTGTTGCAGTTATTTTATGCTTCACATTTTATTGGTGAGTATTATGTGTTAGTTTAACATTTTAAATAACTTATTTGATATTTAAGAATGTTAATAAATTAAATATAATTAATTAATTTCTTATTAAAAATATTAGGAGTGTGTAGTGAAATGATAATATTTGAAATTTAATTAAATATATTATAATGAACATGAGGTGCTAAAGTGTAGGAATTATAACTTAAGATTTGTTATAAGAGATTTTCAAAGGTTGGAGGAGCCTAAGTGTAAGTTGGTTAATGTCTATCCTTGGTTAATGTTTAATGAGAAAGCTTTCATTTTCATTTTAACAAAAAACCTTTTTTTCCCTCAGCCAAGTTCTTCTTCCATGAAAAGAGTCCAAACCTTGTTTTCCATTTTAAAAATCCCCCAATTATTCAAGAAAAATCCAATTTTTAATCCGTTCATTTCTAAATGTTCGGGAGGAAAGGGGGAGCATTTTCATCTGAATAGAAGTTGAAGTTTGTCATTTCCATTTTTAGGTAAGTTATTATATTTTCCCTTCTATGTATGCTCATTTGATTGTTTGAAGTTAAAATCATGAAATATATTGTTGCATGTTGTTTTGTACCAATTTTCTTGAGTATGAAAATGGTAAAAATGATTTTGGCTTGGTTGGAAATGGTTTGAAGTAAAGTGTGTTGTGTTGAACTGGAAGTTGGGTTTTGGTGTTGTTATTTGAGTTGGAAAAATGGACTTGTAAATGTTCAAAAGAGATTGCTAATGTTTCAGCTCTGATTCTGAGTTTCTGCATAAGGCACGAGTCGTGACATGCCTATCGTGACAAGTCGTGCCCTAGTGGACGAGTGTATCAGGCTGCATTAAAAAGGGGACGAGTCGTGCCATAGGGCACGAGTCGTGCCCTGCCCTGTTTTGCTGAGTTGTTTTTAAAGCCATGTATGTCCAACTATATTACATATATTTTAACCAATTGAATACTATAATCCAAGTATAATATATGAACTACAAAAGGATGTCTTTACTTATCAATTGTGATATCGGGAAGGTGGTTAAATATGCGGTTAAAGTAGGTTGGAACACTTGATTTCCATGAAACCTAAATTGTTCGATATCATTATATGGTTGATGATAGATCCTTGAATTATTATATTAAGTGTGTAGACCTTATGTGTTGCACATTTTGGAATTTTTTGACATCTTTATGGTGTGCTTGTTAGGGTTCCCTACTTTGGAATCCTATGTTGAAATGAATTGGTTCAAGGATTGTTTAGCCGTTGTGCTACTTATGATTGATACTTGTTATCATATTGTTATCATCTTGTTATGATATATTAGTATGGTTCCCTACTTTGGAATCATCTATTGGTTGTTTAAGCAAGTATTTATTAGTGTGCTTATATTTAAAGTCCAGCTGATATTTGATTATTCGGGCAGTGGAATGAGATTATAATGGCACCAGAGCCGAGTTCATTATGATCCCATTCACTTGTTTCCCATTGTTTCCCCCTTCCATTGGCCATGGTTTGGATAGTGGGCTAGCTTCCCTTTTTGGGTGAGGTCTAGTTTCACTTCGGGGTATCACTTTATGTCATTTTCACCCGTATTGTTGATATTGTGATTGGGTTCCGGAATCGCTTCTTCAGCTGTTGATGCTGCTCAAATTGTGATATCCTTTTGAGGATTAAACCTTGGCTCAGTATCTTTTAAAGTGTTACATTTTTGCACTTATGTGTTATTGTATATATCCTTCTTTGTGATGACAAGATTGTGATATATATATGAGGAGTTTGATGTTATATGCTTTCATAATGTGATTGCATATCATATTGCTGCATATATAATAGCTTACTGAGATTTATCTCACCCCGTCCTTTTATTGCTTTCTTAGACCAGAGCAAGCCAGGGCATAGGCCACGTTGAGCACGGAGAGGACGCCGAGTTGGGTTGTTATTTTGGGAAAGGTATTTTGTAGTGGTTTACATTATGTAAATGTAAAACCAAGGGGTAGTATACCCGAGACTTAAGATGTATGTCACTATTTTGAAACTATTTGGTGATTGTAATTATGGTAAGTCTTTGGAACTATGTTCCTAAAGTTGTAAATGGTTTGTAAAATGGTGTTTGAATTTAAGTACGGGGTGTTACTTCTAGTAGTATAAAAATGAAATTTTTTAAGTTAAATAGATTTTGTATATCAAATGTTTTAGAAAGGACATTTCGAAAGTTTTATAAAAATAAAGGCGTCTTCCGAGCGTGTCCCGGGCGTGGGGACAAGTAGGACCACGGTTTGGGGCACGTCACTAACACTCCCATCATCTCTTCTAACTGATAACTGAGTCACTTGGGGCATAAAACAACCATCTTGGTTACTTCAAAAATCCAGGCAAAAATTTGCAACTTCAACACCCTGGTCATAAGACCGTTGCGGCCAGATAACGAATAAAAAGGTTGTCGGTTTGAAGGGAAGATTCAACCGGTCGAGGTAGCCGTTGAACCATTTGACCGGCAATCTTGATTGAGCCTGACTGAGCTTGCTGAGAAGGAATATAGGATAACCGTTTGGCAGGGAAGTCCAGGACCAGTTGCTGCTCAGCCTTTTCAGGAATAGATTTAGCATTTCTAGGAAGAGCAACTCTTTTCTTCAATCTTAAGATTCTGGGAGTTTGAAATCTCAAGCTAGTTTCACCTGGTCCCTTGGTGTTGTTCTGGTGAGGAGGTGTATCAGCCGGAGGAACACCCACTTTCATTGTCTCAACCACATCCATAAAAGTTTGCATTCTGTCTTGCCTCCTTTTGCGTTGAAGATCATTGGCTAAGGATGGAGGCATGGGGATCAGTTGTAGACGGCTGTGACTGGTGACTTTCTCCTGAACATCAAATAAGAACATCCCGTTTGACAATCGGGGAATTGAAGCTCTAGAAGTATAGTAGTTCTTTGTGTACATTAACTCTTTCTGGTCTACTGAGAAATCAAAGTTAGTAGGAGGATGAGAAGGATCAAATGGATCATATTAAAAGGATCAAGAGCATGAAATTATATTGCATCATCCTCTTCAAAGAAATCATAAACTGTTGGATCCTCCTCCTCAAAAATTGGATCAACTTCTTCAACAACAGATTTACCCTTCAGTTGGGCACTAGCTTGACTGACAAGGAGATTGGCCTGATTGGCAGCTTGAGTGGCTAAATCTTCTGTAGATGACCATTGTAGGTCTAATTCACTTTCAAATTAACTTTTGGCAATAACCTCTTGCAGTTGAATATCATCATCAGCAGCAGCAAGCTTCTCCTCCTCAACTGGTTCAGCAGATGCATCAGTTGAGGGCATCTCAACTGGTTATCTAACCGGTGAGGCAGCAAACAAAATAACTCTGCCTCCTAGGCGTGTAACCGGTGATGTATCAGTTAAGCCTCCTCCTAATCTCCTAACCGGCGTTGTCGATTGAGGAGTCACAAAATCCACATTCCTTTGATCATCAGGGCCACTAGAGCTAGAGATGGAGCTAGATGCTCACTTTCATCACCCAAACCAGCATCATCAAAATCATCTTCATCACCATCATCACCATCCTTGAAAAAATCCTCTTATTAGAGTGGACTGAAGAGAAGAAGTCTGCCAAATTTAAATTCCCCATGGCTTGCAATTCTCTATCTACTTCTAACATGTTCTCAATTAGGTCCATGATGTTTTTGATCAACTGATTCCTTCTAGGTCCCAAAGAGATAGGCTCAACATCAAAATGAGGAAGTAGATCATCAGGCAGTTCATATATCCCTAACTGGTAGGGGTCAGATTCCATCAGTGTGTCTTGGACTTCATATAACATTGCAAAATCAGTCCACACAGGATGAACCATCATATCCTGACGCAACCGATCTTGAGCAAGGTAGATGGCATTTCACAGATTGGGAAGCAAATCACAGTATCGGTTGTAAAGTCTCGAGAGATCCTGCTTGGATAAGGAGGCATCAAACTCACTCAATTGACAGTATTTGCTGAAGTAGATGCCTTTCTCTTAATGAGTGTTCACAAAGTCAACATATTTGTACACATCACCAACAGGAGCATAATCCATATACAACTCATGGAATTGGAGTAATTTTCTGAGGAATGGGGGTAGATGATCAATAGGATGAACCAAGTTGGGTGAAGGGATAAGCTTGTCTTGAACAACCTAAGGGTTATTTTAGTAGATGTGGAAGGTTAGGTTTCTAATCGGTTGACACTTCCTAAACAATGGGTTTGAGGCATAGCCGGTTATACGGACCTCACAAGTCAGAAAGTTGTGAGAGAACAACATTTTAGGGACGAAGGGAACAAAATTTGCAATATCTGACTCTATCAGCTTCTTTCTTTCTGCATTTTCTTTGGCTAGCTGAGAGGGGGATTTTGGATAGGTTTGGATTTGGGTAAGGAGGATGAGGTAAAAGGGGCTGGAATTTTTTTCACTTAAGGTAGGACATCTTGCTTTCTTGCTATTTTCTTTGGTCAGACTGGTGGGGAGGTAGAAGGAACGGTAGGTTGAGGGTCTGTAATCGGCTTTGATGTGCTGACCGATGGGGCATCGCTTGCCTTCCTCTTGACTGATAAAGTAGGAGCCGGTTAAGAGGAATCAGGCTTAGCAAATTTCTTCACCTTTTAGGGTTTCTTTTTCTTCTCAACCGGTTGAGCACCAGTTAAGGCTTCAACGGTTGAGGTAGTAGCCTACTTTTAGATTCTTCCCAGTCAACTTTATCAAAGGTTTTTACCTATGACTGAGGGTATGAAGGCTGACTAGCAGAAGCAGCAAGAATAGCAGGGTTTTTCCTTAACACTCTGCTAATAAGGAGATAATGACAGGGCCTGACTTTATTGGCTCTGGCTAGAGGCTTCTCCTTGCGATTTTTTTTGAAAGCAATCACAATGACATTATTAATGAATGTACACCAGTTGAACTTCTTCTGTAGTAGGATGGCAGCCATGGCTTCAAATTTGATCATGGTGATACAATGGCTTGATCCATACCGGCAGATGATGCATCTGTCAACAATCTCAGTAAGGGCACAGTTCAGAGGGTCCAAGTATGCTTTCTTGTTACCCTCACCGATTACGAAGGGCTCATCACCTCTAATTTGAGCCCAGGCTAACTTCATATTTTTCATGGAAACTGTTGAGGGACCGGTTGAGGCAAGGGTGAGGAAGGTTTCAGTAATGGAGGCTGGGGAAAAAGTGACATGGCACACCAGTAACTGTAGAAATAATAGAAGGCAATTCACCAGGCTTGGCATTCTCATCAAGCGACCCCTTTTCGAAAATCTAATTCACCAACTCATAGTAGATATCATCAGAACCCTCTGATAACAAAAATGGAAGAACCTCATCACCAACAAGAAAAGCCTTGAGCAGCTTGCCTTGCTCAGATTCGAAAAAAAGATGATAGAATGTAACCTCCATATATATCCTTCTTGGGGGTTGGATTGGGACCCCCTGTAATCAAACATCAAAAATACAACATTTCAAATCAGAACATTTTAATATTTCAAGTTAGAACATTTTAACATTTCAAGTGAGAACATTTTAGTTATTCAGATAAAAAAATCATAACTTTGAAAATTTCTGAGTGTTCTAAACCAATTGTTACCAGATAAAGAGTTGAGAAATTAAGAAAGATTTGAAGATTTGAATAACTTCGAAAGAGGATTAAGATCTTGCCGGTTGGAGAGATAGGAAAGCTTGAGAGAGTTTGAGAGATTGAGAGAGTTTGAGAAAAATAAGAATGATTGAAGTTTGAATCCTTTATATAGGGTGAGGAGGATGAGAGAGCGGGAGAAGACGAAGGGTTTTTTTTATGGGGAAAAACAAAATTTGTTCAAAACGTTTTAATTGAATCTTAAAAATAGGAGATAATGAGACACGAAATTAATGCAAATAAAATATCACTACAAGAAAACTGACAGATACCGACGGAAATTAGCGACGTAAATAAATCTGTCGCTAATACCGACGAATTAGTGACGGAATAGCAACGACCTAGAGTGAAAAAACAAAAAACGAAATTAGGACGAGATTACCGACGGATTTATTGACGGATATGTCGACGGATTCCATTCCGTTTCTAATCCGTCACCATTTTGGTGCCAAAAATTTGCGCACTTTTTACCGACGGATTTATGATGAAATAGCGACGGATATTTTTACCGACGAATTTGAGTCGTTGCTAAATTATTTAAAATAATTATTAAATTTATATTTTAGGTTAGCGACGGATTAGTGACGGATTTAATTACCGATGGATTAAAATCCGTCGGTAAATTAATTACAAATTATTACTGACGGATTTGAGTCGTTGCTAAATTATTTAAAATAATTATTAAATTTAAATTTTAGGTTAGCGACGGATTAGTGACAGATTTAATTATCGACGGATTAAAATCCGTCGGTAAATTAATTACATATTATTACCACGGATTTGAGTCGTTGCTAAATGATTTAAAATAATTATTAAATTTATATTTTAGGGTAGCGACGGAATAGTGATGAATTTAATTACTGACGGATTAAAATCCGTCGGTAAATAAATTACTTATCATTACCGACGGATTTGAGTCGTTACTAAATGATTTAAAATAATTATTAAATTTTTATTTTAGGGTAGCGATGGAATAGTAACGGATTTAATTATTGACGCATTAAAATACGTCGGTAAATAAATTACATATTATTACCGACGGATTAAATCCGTCAGTAAATAATTTACATAGCATTTACTTTTTTTTTTTTGGATAAATAAAACTATTTGAGATGTTAGTTAGTATTGAATTTAAAAAAAAAAAAAGTTATATAAAAAAAGTTAAGAATTTTTAAAGAAATGAAAGTATATAATAGAAAAAAGAATGACGGATAATAGCATTTACATTTTTAATTTTTTTAAATTTTTTTTATAAATAAAACTATCTGAGATGTTAGTTAGTAGTGATTTTTTTAAAAAAAGTTATATAAAAAAAGTTAAGAATTTTTAATATAATGAAAGTATATAATAGAAAAAAGAGAGACGGACAATAGTATTTACTTTTTTAATTTTTTAATTTTTTTTGATAAATAAAATTATTTGAGATGTTAGTTAGTAATGAAATTTTTTAAAAAAATTATATAAAAAAATTAAGAATTTTTAAAGAAATGAAAGTATACACAGAAATGTAGGACGGACAATATCCTTCACTATGAGTATTTTTTTATTTTTTTTTGAATAGAGATAAATATTTTTGCTTTTTTTTTTAGTAAGAAAGTTTTTTTTTCTCAAAAAGTTATATATAAAAGTTTTGTTTAGAAAATAACTAAACAAATGATAGTATAATATATAGAATTTTGGTTAAAAATAATTTATGCAAAAAGAAAAAGGAAAAAAAGGGTTTTTTTCTCAAAAAGTTATATTTAAAAGTTTTTGTACTTTTTTTGGATAAATAAAACTATTTGAGATGTTGGTTAGTAGTGAATTTTTTTACAAAAAGTTATATAAAAAAAATTTAAGATTTTTTAAAGAAATAGAAGTATATAATAGAAGAGGGAAGGACAATAGCATATATTTTTAATTTTTTTATATTTTTTTGGATAAATAAAACTACTTGAATTGTTGGTTAGTAGTGAATTTTTTTACAAAAAGTTATATAAAAAAGTTAAGAGTTTTTAAGGAAATAAACGTATATAATAGAAGAGGGACGGAAAATAGCATATATAATTTTTTAATTTTTTATATATTTTTTTGGATAAAGAAACTATTTGAGATGTTGGTTAGTAGTGAATTTTTTTACAAAAAGTTATATAAAAAAGTTAGAATTTTTAAAGAAATAAAACTATATAATATAAAAGGGACGGACAATAGCATATATATATTTTTAATTTTTTTTTTGAATAAATAAAACTATTTGAGATGTTGGTTAGTAGTGAAATTTTTTACAAAAAGTTATATAAAAAAATTAATAATTTTTAAAGAAATAAAAGTATATAATAGAAGATGGGACGGACAATATCATATATACTTTTTTAACTTTTTATATTTTTTTTTGATGAATAAAACTATTTGAGATGTTGGTTAGTAGTGAATTTTTTTACAAAAAGTTATACAAAAAAATTTAAGAATTTCTAAAGAAATAAAGTATATAATATAAGAGGGACAGACAATATCATATATAATTTTTTAATTTTTTTATATTTTTTTTGGAAAAATAAAACTATTTGAGATGTTGGTTAGTATTGAAATTTTTTACAAAAAGTTATAAGAATTTTTAAAGAAAAAAAGTATATAATAGAAAAAAAGAGAAGTACAATAGCATTTACTTTTTTAATTTTTTAATTTTTTTTGTATAAATAAAACTATTTTCGATGTTAGTTATTAGTAAATTTTTTTAAAAAAATTTATATAAAAAAAGTTAAGATTTTTTAATAAAATGAAAGTATATAATAGAAAAAAGAGACACGGACAATAGCATTTACTTTTTAATTTTTTTATTAATTTTTTTGGATAAATAAAACTATTTGAGATGTTAGTTATGAGTGAATTTAAAAAAAAAGTTATATAAAAAAAGTTAAGAATTTTTGAAGAAATGAAAGTATATAATAGAAAAAAAGAGACGAAAAATAGCATTTACCTTTTTAATTTTTTTATATAAATAAAACTATTTGCGATGTTAGTTAGTAGTGAATTTTTTTTAAAAAATTTGTATAAAAAAGTTAAGAATATTTAATGAAATGAAAGTATATAATAGAAAAGAGAGAGACGGACAATAGCATTTACTTTTTAAATTTTTTTTAATTTTTTTGGATAAATAAAACTATTTGAGATGTTATTTATTAGTGAATTTGTTTTAAAAAAGTTATATAAAAAAAGTTAAGAATTTTTAAAGAAATGAAAGTATATAATAGAAAAAAAGAGACGGACAATAGCATTTACTTTTTTATTTTTTTTAAATTATTTTTTGTATAAATAAAACTATTTGAGATGTTGATTAGTAGTGAATTTTTTTACAAAAAGTTATATAAAAAAACTTAAGAATTTTTAAAGAAATAAACATAAAAAATAGAAGTGGGACGGATAATAGCATATATACTTTTTTAATCTTTTTATATTTTTTTTTATAAATAAAACTATTTGAGGTATAGGTTAAGGTTTAGGGTATATTTATACGGGTTATGATTTAGAGTATATGATATGTGTATATGATACGGAGTATACGATTTAGGATATAAAGTATGGGTGTCTGGTGTATGGGGTATATGATATAGGATATGAGTTATGGTTTAGGGTATAGTATAGGGTATGAGAGTCTGGTGTATGGGTATATGATATATGTTTAAGGGATTTGATATATTAAAAATTATTTTATTTAAAAATTCTTAACGTTTTTTATGTGAATGAGTTATAAGGTGTTTAGGCATATAATTTAGGGTTTAGGGTATGGGGTATGATTTAGGGTTTAGGGTATTGGGGTTTATGATTTAGGATTTAGGTATATAAATTTGTGTTTAGGGTATGGGGTATGATTTAGGGTATGGGTTATGTTTTAGGGTATATGTTAAGGTTTAGGGTATATGTATATGAGTTATGATTTAGAGTATATGGTATATGTATATAATATAGAGTATATGATTTAGGATATAAAATATGGGTGTTTGGTGTATGGGGTATATGGTATAGGATATGAGTTATGGTTTAGGGTATAGTGTATGGGTGTCTGGTGTATGTGTATATGATATATGTTTAAGGGATTGGGTATATTAAAAAAAATATTTAAAAATTATTAACTTTTTTTATGTGTATGATATAATAGTATTTTACATTTTAAATTATTATTATTATAAATTATTTTTACTAATTATTATAATATAGAAATGAGGATTTAGGGGTATAAATATGATTTAAGGAAAGATGAAAATGTCAATTATTACTTATTATCAATAAATCATATTTTTAGGGTTTGTGATATATGTATATGATTTAGGGTTTAAGGTTTGGGGTATAAGTATATGAGATTTGGGATAGTAATAAGCATTATTAATATTTATTTTATAGATTAAATTATTATTATTGTTAATAAGTATTTTTTTTAAAAATTTATTACTATCAATTATTACTTAGGTATATTAATATTTCTTAGAAGTTTAAATTATTTAATTATTGTTATCAATAAATTATATTTTTAGCCATTATTCTTTTAGGATTTAGAGTGGAATTCAAGGCATAGATATATTAATATTTCTTAGAAGTTTAATTTATTTTGTTGTTTTACGTATTTTTTTCTATATTATTATCATAATTTTTATTTATTGTATATTATTCAATTATTAGGTATATTAATAATTATTTTTTACTAATTATTATGATCATTAAAAGTTTTTTGTGATAAAAAATAAACATAAGAGGTGGCAATAAATCATTAGAACACATATATTCACATGGATCACTACCCCAAGCAACATCTTCACCATTAAATACATCAAATATAAATTAATTCAATGGTCCAAATTCGTCCAGGAAAAAACACAAATACACTCATTTGATTGGCTTTCTAATTTCACAAGGATTGATTTTTAAATCAATCTGGACCATTAATTGCACACATCCAATGGTCCAAAATAATCCTAACAAAACCCTACCACATTATTTTCTTCCCATTCCAAATTTTCGCCTCCTCATTCTCTCTCAATCTTCGATCGCCTCCCTCGTTCTCTCCCCTTCACTGCATCATCGACGCCCCCTCTCCCCTTCACTGCCATCACCGGCGGTTACCCTACCACATTATTTTCCTCCCATTCCAGCCGCCTCCCTCAATTTCTCTCAATCACCCATCGCCTCCGTCATTCTCTCCCCTTTACAGCATCACCGACGGCCCCTCTCCCCTTCACTGCCATCACCGGTGCCCCCTCTCCCCTTCACTTCCATCACCGTCGCCTCCCTCATTCTCTCTCAATCACCCCCTCATTCCCTCATATCTAAGCCATATCAGCAGAAGGACCAACACCTTGCGTGACTACTTCGAAACCTACTGCATCATCAACTCTATTACTCTGAGCAATGAAAGATTGCTGTTGTTGGCTGCCCACTTGAACCATCTCAGGTGTAACAGGCTTGGAAAGTTCACTCAGAGAAACTCTCCCTCTTCCTCGGTCGCTTGATATGTTTTTTGTAAACATATATTAATATGTAATTGTTGCTTGGGATCTGGAAAGAAAGCTTTACCAAATTTTCTCAAATTTTTTAGTTTGATTTTGTTCAAATTTGATAATATTGTGTAAATTTTTGAATTTGTATAGATTATGTGTTAATTTTCTTGATGGAATTTGGTTTAATATTTCTCAGTTGAATTTTAATTTAATTTTCTTGGTTGGAATTTGTTTCATTGGACTTTGTTCATTATATTGGTGTGATGGTGATCAAAGTTGAAATGAAAGGATATGTAAAGACTAATTTTAGTATAAAAGAAATTTAGGAGAGCAAAGTGTAACTGTGAAATTTCAAGGACTGATTTAAAATTAATAAAAGTTAAGGGACTGATTTGAGAATAAGAAAAGTTAAAGGGACTGATTTAAATTGATTGAAATTATAATTTGTTTTTGATAAAAATATTTAGGATATATATATATATATATATATATATATATATGTATATATATATATATATATATATATATATATATATGTATATATATATATGTATATATATATATGTATATATATATATATATATATATATACATATATATATATATTAATATAAAATGCAAATTTAGCGACGGAAATATTCGTCGGGAAACCCCTCAATAATTTGGCATATATAAAAAAGAATAAATATTGAAAATTTTTAAAAAATTTAGTGACGGAATAATCCGTCAGTAATATTAAATAATAAAAATTACTATTACAACATAAAAATAGCGACAAAATATTCCGTCAGTAATATTAATAATAAAAATAATAATTACAATATCATAAATAATAGCAACGGAATGATCCGTCGATAATCCGTCACTAAAATGGTCCAAAAAATAAAACGACCATTTAAATAGCGACGGATTTAATCAGTCACTAAATTGGTCCAAAAAATAAAACGACTATTTAAATAGCGACGTAAAATCTGTCACTAATCCGTCGGCATAATGCTTTCAATTGGTCGATTATTTTACGAAATTACCAACGAATTTTAAAACAATAGCGACGGAAAAATCCGTCGCTAAAGCTGATTGAGAACCGTCAGCAATCCATCGAAAGATTTACCGACGAGCGTTTTACCAACGGAAATTTTTCGTCGGGAATTCGTCGCTAAATCAATTTAGTGACGGATTTTGGGTATTTACCGACAGAAAAATCCGTCGGTAACTGCCTTTTTTCTTGTAGTGTATGGAAGCATAAAATTAGGAACCTGTGTGCAACAATTTAAATTTTAAACATAATAATGAACAAAAAGATAATCTTTTGGATAAATAAGAATGATACAGAGATTACTTTTTTTATCAAAATAAAAATTTTGATCTACCAATTAAACAAAGTTGGTAAACAGCTCACTGTTATGTCAGACAAGCAGCTGAAAAGACTTGAAAGGACATCATGGTGTCAAACACGTCGGTTAAAACGAATTGGTCCTAGCCCGTTAAGATTCGTTTCCAGGTTGAACCGAGGTGACCGGTTGCGAGTAACCGCTTTAAGGCTTGACCGCTTACGGCTTGTGACCGGTTGAATGATTATGATCGGTCAAAGGTGTATAACCAGCTGACAGTTGTAACCGGTTGAGAGATTGACTGGTTGAGAGCTTGCCATCGGTTAAGGTTGAGGAGCAATGATAGGTTGAGGGTAAAATGGGGATATCACCTTTTGATCAGTTGAGATTACACAAGTAGCAAAGTTAGCACAGTTTATCCAAGTATATCAATCATGCCTAGTTCACCTCTAAGGAATTCAAAACATTTGTTGTCTAAGGGTTTTGTAAGAATATCAGCTAACTGATAATCAGTATGAACTTTTAAAAGAACAAAATTACCCTTTTCAATATGATCCTCGAGCAAGTGGTGCTTCATGTCTATGTGCTTTATCTTGGAATGCATCACAGGATTGTTGGAGACAAAGATAGTTGAGGAGTTGTCACAATATATGGGACATACTTCAGTTGTAATTTCAAAGTCCACCAGTTGTTACTTCATCCAAATGATTTGTGAGCAGCAACTTACATCAGCTATGTACTCAGCCACAGTTGTAGAAGTGGAAATTGAAGCTTGCTTAATATAAGACCAGGAAACCAATCGGTGACCTAGAAATTGACAAGTCCCACTAGTAATTTTCCTTGTGACCCTACAAGCTGCAAAATCAACATCTGAATAGCCAATTAGTGTAAATGATAAATCTGTAGGGTACCATAAATCTAAGTGAACAGTTCACACAAGATATCATATGATTAATTTGTTAGCTTGAAGATGAGATTCTCTAGGATCAGCTTGAAACCTAGCATATACACATACGGAAAATATGATATCTAGTCTACTAGCAGTCAAGTAAAGTAGATATCCTATCATACCTCGGTATAGTGTCATATCTACTTTTTTAGCAGACTCATCTTTATCAAATGTATATTAGTAGCCATTGGAGTGATTTGAGGATGAGCAGAGTAAAGGCCAAATTTATTGATAAGATCATTTGTATATTTGGCTTGATTGATGAAGATTCCTTCTTGAGTTTGTTTAACTCGAAGTCCAAGGAACAAGGTTAATTCTCCCATCATGCTCCTCTCGAACTTTCTTTGCATAAGTGTGATATACCCCCGATCCGATTTGGCGCCCGACAACTTGGAGTTTGAAATGATTTTTGGGATGGGATGGGGTCAATCATAGCGGACTTAAATATAAACGGAGTCGCCACACCATTTTAGTTTAGGGCCAAAACTTTGAAAAATGCCCAAAAGTAGAGAAATGAGTTCGGAGGTCACGTTACACTTCGTGAAGAACATATGACGTTCACCCGGAATGCCTCGTAAGACGAGTCTTCCAAACTTGAAACAATGTGTGTGTGTTTTGAAAATGTTTGACTTAAAAGGACTTTCTGGAAATAAAACAAATTTGCTGGGCTGGACTGAAAAATGGTTTTAAAACAAGGCTGAAACTGAAAAAAAAAAACAATAGAAACTGAAAACTGTATGCAGATGACAATATCATCTGCGTGGATGAAATTGATGTACAAAGACATCCGCGCGGATCAGCCTGCAGGTTGATTTTTTTATAGTTTTGTAGTCTGACTCTGTAATTTCCAGAAGGTTAACTGGATTTATAGAATCTAACTGAAACTGTAACTGGAAAACAGAAAAAGCAAAGAATGTTTGATTTTTGGCATCCATGCTTGTCCTCTCTTTCCCTAGGCTTTGATTAGTGTCTCACTAATTATGTTTAGTGATGATCAACTATATCAAGCCATCCCGGGGGTACATTAGGACTTGAAAGCATGTCATTTGCAAGGGGAATGGGGGATTTGGCATGCTAATAAGCAAAGATGGTAGGAAATGCTTAGAATGAAAAGATTAGGTCAAGATGTATCAACTTTAGAGTAAGATCTCTAAGGTGATCACAAGAAGGACCATCCTTGAGACCTAGGCTCAAATGTATCTCTTACATATTTGTATAACCTAAATATGTAAGTCTAGATGATATTCATCCAAGGAAAGGTTTCCAAGGTGAGCATCTTAGATTAGGGAGGGACATTTACAAAAAATTAAACAATATGGACCATTTAAGATGATCATCTATGGAGATTGGTTCCAAGATGACCACATTTTAGGTCAAATGAGAAAGTAAAGACTAGTAATGTAAAAGGGGACATGGGGAATGACATGAAAGTAAGGGGGATGTAGATCTTTTTAGAAGATCATCCATGGAAATGGATTTCATGGAGATCCTCATGGATCCAAGGACAAAAGGGAAAGGGTATGAACAACAAGTAATAAACAAAATTACATCATTTATACATGAAATGGATGCATGAATAAAGAGGGTTTAAGGAGGGAGAATGAGGGTTTACCAATGGTTATAATCTATTTCTTGGATTAGTGTTTAGGGCTTGAGGAGTTCAAGGCTTAGGTAGGATTTTGTAGTGGATTTGTGGTTGGTTTTGGTGTTGGATTTGTGGAAGGTGAGTGTTTAAGGCTGTTTTGAGGGTTGATTCGGTAGAGTAACAATAGGGAAGTGTATTTGTTGCTTGTTGAAACTGAAGGAGAAGGCCTCAATTTATAGGTTGGCCAGATACAAAATCATCCGCGTGGATGATATTGGCATGCTGAATTCATCCGCGCGGAGGAGATCATCAGCGTGCCTGGTTTTGCAGAAAGGTGTTTTGGCAACTTCTTATTTAGTAAAAAAAAAAGCTTTTTTTACTTGGAAATGATGCTTTTCAGTGAGGCCACTGGCCATTTTTTTATTCCTAAGAGGTCCTTCCTCATTCAAATTGTCTAAAATAATGCCCGAAATACCCCTAAATAATTATAAATCATTAAATTGGGCTGACGAAATACTAACGACCCAGATTGGGGTACTTAC
Source organism: Adenophora triphylla var. japonica (assembly GCA_022495995.1). NCBI lineage: Eukaryota > Viridiplantae > Streptophyta > Magnoliopsida > Asterales > Campanulaceae > Adenophora > Adenophora triphylla. The sequence continues at coordinate 198,838 of JAFEMH010001193.1, read as the reverse complement.
AATAAGTTTCTCAAATCTCTTGCATAAGTTTTCTTTAGTAGAGTCAAATATAATATCATATACATATATTTGAACTAACAATGAATGACCATTATGCTTTGAAAAGAATAAGGTTGTATCAATTTTCCTCTTTCGAACTTCTCACTAATTAGGAATTTGGAGAGAGTTTCATACCATGCTCTTGGTGCTTGCTTGAGGCCGTACAAAGCTTTGTTTAACTTATAGAAATGATTAGGCTTCTTCGAGTCTTCAAACCCGAGAGGTTGATCAATATATACAAGATCTTGAAGTTTTCCATTGAGGAAGACACTTTTCACATCCATTTGGTATAACTTAAACTCTTTGTAGGCATCGTAGGCAAGAAACAACCTAATGGATTCTAATCTAGGAAATGGGGCAAAAGTCTCATCATAATCAATTCCTTCTTCTTGTCTGTACCCTTTAGCTACAAGTCTTGCTTTATTCCTTGTTATTTTTTCAGACTCATCCAATTTGTTTATAAAGACCCATTTTGTTCCTATCACTGTCCGATCATTTGGACGAGACACTAATTCCCATACTTTGCATTGGTCGAACTGATTAAGTTCTTAGTGCATAGCTTCTACCTAGTTGGGATCATTAATTGCTTCTTCTGTCTTCTTAGGTTCTATGTTTTCTATGGCAGAGGAAAATAAACTGTGTTGATCTTCCATATTTCTCCTTTGACCGCTAGTCATTATTGGACCAAAGACATCACCAATCACATGATTAAGTTCTTATTGCATAGCTTCTACCTAGTTTACACATTTAATCAAAATAGGTTGTGAGTTGATATCCAATTTGATCAATGATTCAGAAGGTTTTAAAGTTTGAGCATTAACAAATACTTTAGGCATAAAGGTGTTGGTGTTTCATTTGCTGGTATATTGCATATGCTCGGACATGCCTTTACTGGGAGGAGCAACATTACCGATTAGGACGGTATTACCAGTGACATTTGTCTGACCGGTTACCGTCTCATGACCAATTACAAATGCCTTAGCAGTTGAGGTTTCCAAGATTGCAGCATGATCAACAATGTGAATACCAACTTTGTTTTCACAATCACTAAGTGGGGTATATGGTCCCATCTTAGGATCAACTACCTTAGTGCACTTGGATTTGTTCTTGTCAAACTTTTTGACCTTGATCTGTTTCTTCACTTTTGGATAAGTAAGAGGAACAACATCAAAAGTAAGAGTAGTGCTTTTTTTCAACAGGTCAGATGGACTATCATCAAACTTGTCAATCAAGTTCTTAGTAACAGACTTAATGAATAGCTTGTCATTGGAATCATTGTTGATGGAGTTGAATCCTAAACCAGATTGGTAATTATAAGACATTTGGTCTTGTAGGATTGTCTCAATAGCAGCCTTTGATTTAGAGTAAGAATCAATAGTGTTAGTGAGAGAATTGTTTCTTGAAACTAAATCAGCAACTTGAATAAGACATATATTTAGTCTACTCTTGAGATCTTGATTTTCTTCTCTCAACTAGTTTGACTCAAGCTTGTTTTCTTTTAAAACTTTTATTTCTGATTTGGGCGAGTCATTTCCAGTTGAGATTCTTTTAAAATTAGCAGCCATAACTTTGTGAACATCATTTAGTTTTTCAAAATCAGAAAACAGTTTATTCATCACCTCTGTCATAACAGACTTGGAAAGGTTTGGCATAGGATCAATGGATGGTTAAAAGGTTGAGGATGATGGTTCAAAGTTGGGATCAAAATTTGGTAAGGAGGATGTCGGTTTAGAACTTATGTCGGCTAAGGTCTTCTGGAATTGGATTGGTCGAGGCTTAAACAAAGACTGGGTTTTGTATGTCATCGGTTGGGCTTGAGTTTCGTAGGTCGATTGCATCGGTTGTATTAATGTCTTGAGAGTAGGAGGGGTTTTGCTTTGACGGTAGAGAGCTCCACCTATACTCTGATTTTGAAGTTTTAGGGATTCTCAGCCCTAGGTATAGGTTCATCATAGTATGATAACGGAGATCTCATAGGTGTGGTACTGTCATTTTATGTGCTTGACTGGTCAATGAAATTCCTATAGATGGGATACTGTAAGGGAGTGGGTCTAGTTTCTATTCCATCAAGAGCCTCAAAACTAACGTCAGCATCTTCATATTAGTCAGCATTCTCATCCTCTAAATCAGTTTCAAACTAAACACGCATAGCCTTCTCCGTTCCTTCTTCGGCTACTAGGTTCTTAAATCTAGGATTTTTCCTAAAGGGTTTCTTCCTAAGAAATTTATACTTAGGTTGAGGGCATTTATAAACAAAGTGGTCAGGTTTCCTACAGTTGTAGCAAACAAACTCACCTTGAACATTTTGCCGTCGAATGAGGATTGGTCAGATCTTTGGAAATTTTCATGTTTCCTACCGTTTAAGGAAATAAAAATCAAATTAGGGGGTTTTAAGAAAATGATCTCTAAAATTAGTAACAAGCGTTGTCAACTTTTGTTTTTTTCCTTTTTGTCTTTTTGCCTTGATCATAAACTTAAGAAATAAAAGCAAAGTGGATTTGGGGTAGAGAATTTTTCAAATGGAAAGGAAATGAAACTTTATACCTTTAGTCTGTAGTCTCTCTAAACTTTAATCTTTATGCTCCCACTTTCTACACACTTTACTACGCAACCTACGTGATGACCATGCACTACTCCTTCCGACTCACTTAGTTCAAGCTTCACCATTTTAATATTGGCATAAAATTTAAGGATAGTATTGAGTGGAAAATGGTTGTGAAAAAGAATAAGTGAATGAATAAGACAAGTGAGACCCATAATTTAAATGTGTAGTGAGTATAATAAACGGGACCCATAATTTATGAATGTGAGTATGAGAAGTGGGATATGTATAATAGAATATTAATAAAACTTTTCCATTTTAGGAAAGGTGAGTCTTCTACCGAAACATCCATTTGAATAAAATGTGAAGCTTCAGACGGAACGGAGGGAGTATATTCCACCAATTTTTAAATTTAGAACCATGACTAACAAATAACAAAGTTACACTTTTTCTCCGTCTCAATTTAATATTTTTAGTTTTAACCGGCGTAAAAATTAGAAAAAAAATAAATATTGTTGTGATTAATATTGAAGATTGCACAAAATACAATGATTTAGAATGTCATTGTGTTTTAAATGTGAATGGTTCAAATTTTGTGAAGGATAGTTCAGTCAATTTATTTTTAGATGGATTTTTAGAGGCCATTAAATAAATGAATTCGAAAATTAATCTTGAATATTTTTAGTTGGATTTTTATAACTTTGAAAATAATAAATCCAAATTCCATGAATTATATATTCTCAAACAAACAGTAGATGATGGCGTGTTGTTCATGATTAGAGGTGGCCGGTCCGGTTAATCAGCGATTTAAACTTTGGAAAGTCAGAACCGAAATCGAACCGGTTAACCGTCTAATTTGGTTACGGTTTTTCGGTTAGACCGATTTTCCGATTTATCCGGTTAACTGTTATTTTTTTATTCAAATTAGGTTTTTAACAGAATTAAAAACAGTTACGAAAAAAGTTAATTTTCTAACAGTTTTTAAATAAAAAAGTTAACTTTTTAACAGTTTTTTGAAAAAATAGTTAACTTTTTAACAGTTTCTGTTAAGTTCTATAGTATATATTAACATTTTTTTTTTGATAAAGAAGATTATTTTAGATGTTGGTTAGTCCAGATTTTTTTTGCAAAAAATTATATAAAAAAGTAATGAATTTTGAAAGAAATAAAACTTAACTTTTTTTTTTCAAATTAGGTTTTTAAAAGAAATTTTTAACAGAATTAGAAACAGTTATGAAAAAAGTTAATTTTCTAACAATTTTTGAATAAAAAAGTTAACTTTTTAACAGTTTTTTGAAAAAACAGTTAACTTTTTAACATTTTCTGTTAAGTTCTATACTATATATTAACAATTTTTTTCAAATTTTTTTTTTTTGGATAAAGAAGACTATTTTAGATGTTGGTTAGTCCTGAATTTTTTTGCAAAAATTTATATAAAAAAAGTTATGAGTTTTGAAATAAATACAACTTAACTTTTTTAAAAGAAACGAAAGTATATAAAAGAAAAAAAGGGACGGTGCCCTTAAATTTTATTAATTAAAATAAAATTACAAAGAGGGAGACAACCAACCTTATACTTTTATAAATAAGGGGGGACATTTAGGAGCCTTTACCTCAACCTAACTATTACAATTAAATAAAATTAAACATAATTTAAAGTCTAAACCAATCTAATTAAAATAAAAATTAATCTAAAACATCATTCATTCATCAGCAATCACTACTTTGGTGTCCTCGACATCGTATTGATATTTTGGATCCAATAATAAACGATCCTCTTCATAAGGCAAGTCTTGTTGTCTTTTTTACGCTCTAACCCAATCGCCAAGTAAAAGTTGATGTTCCAAGTTTTCACTAGTTAGTTGGGAACGTCTTTCATCCAAAACATTTTCTCCAACGCTAAATATCGATTCAACCGCCACCGTTGAAGCGCGTGAGGCTAAGACTTCTTTTGCAACTATTGAAAGTATAAGATAAATTTCTTTCCTTCTTGACCACCATTACATCAAATTCATTTGAATTTGGGTCTTGATTTAATTCAAAGTTGGTAGTGAAATATGTTTCTAACTTCATGGGAATGTTTGATGATGATGAAGATGAACCTCGAAAAGGACCACATTTTTTACTATACAAATTTGCAAAAAAACTAAATGGATCCCAACTAGAAGAACTTCGTTTGATGATGATGAAGATGAACCTCGGGAGACGAACCGTGTGCACCCGAACCCTAACTATGTTGATATTGTAATTGAGTTTGATTAGTGGAAATGCCAAGTTTCTGGGGATGTTTTGACGCGATATGCCCGTTGAGCGTCCCATATCCTCCGCCTCTTTTGAATGAGTAAACTTTGGAACAATAGTTGTAATGTGCTTTAAGATTATAGTCATCTTCGGGAGTAATTTTTCTTTTTGTGAAATGGATCGCGAAAGTATCGGATTGCGGCTCTCTTTTTCTAGGAGGTTGAGGCGGTTGACGTTGTCCCCGACCCCGACCACCTCCCCTAGCTCGGCCCCCCTACCCCTCCTACTACCACCACTTTCAATTTCAACAACTTCTTCTTCCTCACTTTGTTGGGATTTGGATTTTGATAATCAAAATCATCATTGGGGGAGGAAGAACCAACGTGTTCCTTGCCTAAATTGCTCCTTCTTTGGTTTGAAGCCATTTGGGTTAGGAAAAATGAAAATTGAAAATGAAATCTAGCTTAAAATGGATGAAAATGAAGAAAAACACTAATTTTGTTAGAAAACTAATTAAAAATGAGGTAATATTTAACTGAAAATTGAATGAGAGTAAGAGAATATGTGAATATTTGAGAGTAGAAGAGAGTAGAAAAGAAAGAGTAGAGAGAAATAATGTGAAAATAAAATGAAAGGAGGGAGGTGATATTTATAGTTAGTCAATTTTTTTTTTGGTTAAATCCGTTACTAACAAGCTGGAAAGAAAGGGGGGGGGACAGGCACACAGGAGGGGCAGGAGGTCGTATGAATAGGGCCCCGGCCGGAGGAAGTAGCCGTTGAGTCCTAGCCGCCCAACGGTCATGAGCCCAGGCCAAATGCCCAACGGTCGTATGACCGTTTGAATTCCAAATATTGCCGGTTCAATTGCCGGTTCAATCGTCGATTTTAACCGGTGATTGAACCGGTTTCCTTTCCCTCCCAACCGTAATCGACCCCCCAAAAATTCGATTTCAGTTAAGCCAGTCCGATTCAACTACTTTAATCGATTTTTCACGATTTTAACCGGTTCAAAACCGGCTGATTAGCCTATTCGATTCGCGAAATAGCCGCCTCTGTTCATGATGTGGACAAAGAGTTCATCTTTCACTTTTGCTCTCCCTATAGAGCCTTTTGGGTTCAATATTCTCTCTCTCTCTCTATATATATATATATAGAGAGAGCCGGTCTCCTGTGAGAACATGGGATCCGTCTCATGCATGAGACGGGTCGACCCATGACCCATGGGGCATGACCCGCCACGTGGCAGCCTTTTATAGGCCAATTTTTTTTTTTTTATATTATTTTTTTCAGAGCAAAAGTAATAGTTACCATCTCTTAATGTAATGATTGTATACATATAAAGTAACATTGGTCATAAGTAAACGTAATACCTGTTTTAAAAAAAATAAAAGCTCGTTTTTACCCATTTTTTTCAAATGTAATACAAACTATATGTATTATTTTTGAAATGTAATAACTTATGTATATGAATGTAATAGTTTATACAAGTAAATGTACCACTTTGATAGATGAAATTGTAACATATTTCTATCGTAAAATCTAGGGAGAAACGCGTTTCTCCATAAGTTATGGAGAAACGGGTTACGGGTATCCAGAAGCTATTGAAAGGATATCCAGAAACTTTTTGTATTGGCCATGACCTTGTCCCATGGTTACTTACGGATATCGGTCTCGAAAGGTTACGGATATCCAAAACCCTTTGAAAGGATATCCGAAGCTTATGAAAGTGATATCCGAGAAACTTTCAAAATGATATCCAGAAACTTTCAAAATGTTTACGGATATTCATTTGATGGTTTCGGATATACATTTGAAGGTTTTCGGATATCCGAAAACCTTCAATAAGCATTTTCTGGTCTTGGCCTTGGATTTGGCTTCAAATATGTTTCGGATATTCATTTGATGGTTTACGGATATACATTTGAAGGTTTCGGATATCCGAAACCTTCAATAAGCAATTTGTGGTCTTGGCCTTGGATTTGGCTTCAAATCTATTTTTCCGGATATCCGCCCAAAGGCTTACGGATATCCGTTCCAAAGCTTTCGGATATCCAGAACCCTTTGAGACTGATATCCAGAAATTTTCTTCTGGTTATCAAACGTATAGCTTCTGGCTATTAAAAACGCGTTTCTCCATAGTTATGGAGAAACGCGTTTCTCAGCAGACCTACTCTATTTCTATAGATAATGTAATACTTTTACATGAAAACATATAGATACCTATACATATGTGTTACAATTATGTACAAATACTATTATATATAAATAACACGTTTGTTACATTTTAGTTATAATAAGTATTACTTTTGCCAAACGAAGAAAACATAGGAAAAAACATTATTACTTTTCTGTATATATGTATTACTTTAATGTATACAAACTATTACTTTAATGTATACAAACTATTACTTTATGTTGGCTGAAGGATTGGGCCAAGGCAAATGTGGGCTGATTCCAGCAGGCGGCCGGCGATTCCGGCAGGCGACCGCCCATATGCAAAAAGCTTGGGCGGAGGCGTGGGTTGGCTTTGTTGGGCGGGTGATGGGTATGGAACCGACCCGTCTCATGGATGAGACGGGTCATGCTGTTCTCACCCAAGTTTTTGTCATATATATATCTCTATATATGTATATATATACTTTTCTTTATTTTTTTGGGATATAAAGCACATCTAAATCTAAACTACAACAATTGTAAAAAAAAAAAATGTTCCACCTATTGCTTTCATATCCTCTCGAATCCCCCTTCCTCTCACACACACATACACCCACTAAAACATGAGAGGAACTTCACTCATCATCCTCAGTAATTAAAAATGCAATTGAACTATATAAGAGTATTCGATTATATTATTTTTTATTTTTTATTTTATTATTATTAATTTATTAATAATATATAATTATTGAGGGTTATTTAAAAAGTTTGCCCTTATACCCCCATATTATTAGGGGCGGCAGATTCGTTTGAGAATTAATCTGGATCATTGCATGGGGGGTGGGGGGGGGGGTGATGAGATCATTTGGATCACTTTAGTGTATCAAGTTGTTTATCATTGATAATTCGGCTATTATGAGTGATTAGGGAAGAAATCATGATGATATCATAAAATAATGTGATTAATAAAAGTGATACATGTAATCTTGCATATCATTATATATTATCTATTGAAGGTTATTTTGCATTTGATCTACATGCACATTAAATTATTTTTTAAAGTCATCAGTTAGTTTGACTATGATTTAAAATTGCTATATTACAAAAAAAATGTTGTTCTTATGGTTTTAACGGTTGGAATTTGGTTATATTTTTCATTTTATAAAATGGATGATCGAGATAAATTGATTGACCGATGAAATACACATATTGATTAACTCGTCAAGTGAAAAATGTGATTCAATCTGAATTATTGGGAGCACATCGAATTTATTGAAGTGATAATTCCAAATTTCTCTGATTATATTTTATTAAATACATGTGAAGTTTTGGATTCAGATGAAAAAAATAAATTTTCCTTTTAACAAGAATGATTTATTTATAATTTTTTTTTTTTATGATTAGGGTTTTATTTGTTTGTAGTTTCTTTGTGTTACACATTTTTTGTTTTTTGCAAAACAAGCCAAAAATATGAGATAATCTTTTTGGTTGGAAGAAGAGATATATATATATATATATATATATATATATATATATATATATATATATATATATATATATATATATATATATATATATATATATATATATATATGGTTATGTTTATATACACGGCCCGGGCATTTGACGAAAAATACACGGCCCGGTCATTTGACGAAATTACCCATTTATAAATAATTTTTTTTTTTTCATTTCAAATTCAATCAAACAGCCTCTTCCTCTCCCTCGCTCTCTCTCTCTTTCTCAGTACACACGACGACGAACACACCACGACCGACGAAGAATGGCTCGAGTAAAAATTCCGGCCGTCCCTGCTGGAGCTTCCGCCGCCGCTACCACCATCGCCATCGCCGCCGCCTCCGCTTCTACCACCGTGCTGTAAAGAAGGTAATGCAATTTGAACGAAATTTAAACCTAATTTTACATTCCCAATGTCTAATTTTTTTTTGATTGCTTCAATTGATTTGGAAGTTTTTCATTTCATGAACTGGTTTCTTCAATTTTATTCGACGTCTTTTTCTCATTTTTCTTCGTGTAATTTTTCTTTCTTTGATAATAACCAAACCTGGAGAGGGCACATTTCGTGTAACTCACACGAGATTAATTTCGTGTAAGTCACACGAGATTCATTTCGTGTAACTCACACGAACTGCATCTCGTGTAACTCACACGAAATGCATCTCGTGTGACTTACACGAAATGTGCCCAAATGTCGACTCTTTTCCTTTACATCGTTCATATTCGATTATAAATGCTAAATAGCTAATTTATTGTCTCTTATTTGTTTTTTTGTAGGCACGTGAACGTATGACCGCGTCAAACGAAAGAGGAAGGCCGAGACGGCGGCGGCTAAGGTAGATAAACGAAGCAAAAGTATACATGATAGGACTATCGTGCGTGGAGTGCGAGCTTGAGATTCGGGAGGAGGTAGGAGATGATCATGATACGACTTTGCAGGCTGAGCAGATTGTGCGGCTGAGCGGGCGAGCGGATTGATATTGATTACGATGATAGTGTTGAGGAGGATGGAGGAGATGATGAGGCATCTTCTGATTCTGGTGATAGGGGTGAGGAGGATGAGGAGGCGGAGGAGGAGGGTGGGGATGATGATGAGGAGGAGGAGGGGGGGGATGATGATGATGATGATGATGATGAGGAGGAGGAGGAGGAGGAGGAGGAGGAGGAGGAGGAGGAGGAGATACATGATGTTAGACCTTTGAGGCATGGGAGGGGGAGGGGGAGGGATGTGGCTAGAGGGCAGGGACAGAGGAGGGGGCAGGGTGCGGGTGAGGTGCCACCATCATGGCAGCTTCAGAGTGACCCAGGTGGCGGCCCAGAGAATGTTTCACTTTTATACGGGTTTGGTGATCACAGAGCCCGAGAGATTTGGAGGACTCCACTAGTGAGTCAGTGGTGACTTTTCATACGAGATCGGCAAAGATCTGCAAAAGTAAGATAATCATTTATGTTAATTTATTAAAATCTTGAAGTTGTTTGGCACACACTCTAAATATTCCATTAATTATACATCTCGTACTTTTCTCGATCTCGAGTATTGATTATATTTTTTGTTTGGAATAAACGGGTTCAAGCGTGCGATGCGGAGGCTGCGATAGAGCTGGGTGACCCTCGTTGATGCATCGGGCATCCGGCGAGTGCACGATGCCACCATTCAGAGGCCTAACCATGCGGCGATGACGGCATTTTGGAACGGTGGTCTCACGAGACTAACTCGTTCCACATGCCGTGGGGGAGATGACCATTACGTTACACGACGTATCTCATATCACAGGTATGTTGTTATATATTATCAATTTCAAGACTATATTAACTATCTACATTCATCTCTTGTACTAAAATGTGTTATTTCATCTTCAATTTACGGTATCGAATTTGTGTAGGTGCACTGTTCGGCATCGGATCCAAAGGTGCACGACCTATCCCGGCATCGGGCAGACACCTCGTTTTGGGCGGCACCGGATACTTATTAAAGGATGTCCGGCGTCTCTTTTCTTCCCGTATACCGCACATGACTGATGCCCGGCGTGCTTCACGTATATCCCGCACCTCTTGGGTTCCACGATGTTCGTGGACAAGAGTCGAGATAAGGTGCTGACTACCTTCCTTTATGCATGGATCTTGAGAGACTCCCCACTCTCTCCCGGGGATCGGCTACATTGGCTTATTTATACCGAGAGTTGGGGAAGGCGTCCGGATCCGGATGCAGCGAGATGGAGTGGTTGTGCGACAACTGCTAGAGGTACATCTTACTCTACTCACTTTCTTTTTACTCTGTCGACTCCCCCTTGTAATTACATGTTGCATTTGATTAGTATTTAATACTTTTTACATACATCTCGGGGTGGATATACGAGTACTTCCCGGATTTCCGGCGACTTTGACCCGGCTGGCGGCGGGGCAGCCGAGAGCCCGTAGATGGTCACGTGCGATGCACTGGGAGGGCATTGGATCATCTAGTGCGGTATCGCCGCACTCTTGACGGGATGCATGTTGATAGGGTGAGTTATTCATATTAAAAGCTGTTTCAAATTGTTACACTCCCTCCGTTATTATGTAGACTACGCCTAACAAAGTCTACTCACGGGTTGCTTGGACTCCTTATGGTATTGGAGCGGACTCGGTGCCGGTTTCACACTTCGGGGGGTTATACGCTTTTGTGACATCATCGAGGCGTATATGCACGATCGTGTTACCGGGCGGTTCGGGTACCTGACGAGAGGATCCCAGACGGCCCCCCGTGACTCCCACGAGATGTATTTTGTCAAAGGGTCGAAGGGATACCAAAAGGAGTATGGTGACGGAGATGATTTTGGGACGGGTGGGTGTTGTTCGACATGCGTGAGTTCGGGCCCGTTCCCGATGGGGGCCACCACTAGATACTACATCTTCTCCCGTGACCGATGATTATATGGAGTGGTTTCGGCTAGGAGTCATGTTCGGATATCTAATCCGATACACGATCCTCCCGTTGACATTCCACCTCCCCCACCTCCCCAGTTGATGTTCCACCGCGGCTGGGGTTGCGGCGATCGCAGATCTCATACTTCCATTAGTGACGGATGCGAGTCTCCCGAGTACGCCGGAGATATACTTAGACGGGCACACGAGGGTTTAGGTCGTCTCATGTAGGAGGTCGCATTTATGTATTGTTGATTATGGAGTTTTGGTATATTTGTAGTGCTGATTATGGAGTTGGATTTATTTTACGTAGGAAATGGATAGTTGTTGTTGTAATGGTATGCGGATTGTATTGTTGTTGTTTATGGAGTTATGGATTTGTAGTACTTGAATATGGAGTTATGGATTTGTTCTTTGTTGTTTATTTGGTGTTGTTTATTTGGTATTGACGGATGCGAGTATGAAATGGATAGTTCTTTGTTGTGTCGATTGTGTTGTTGCTTTGTTGTTTATTTGGTGTTGTTGTTTACTTGGTCTTTGGTCTTTGTTCTTTGATGTGTCTCGTATGGATCCACACGAAACACATCTCGTGTAGATCCACACGAGACACATCTCGTGTAAATCCACACGAGATGTGTCTCGTGTGGATCTACACGAGACACATCAGTAACAACAACAGCACCAAAGTCATACTGATGAAAAATTGTATACGAAATAAAAGTGTTAACAAGGATAAGCATATAATTCAAACATCCAAACATTCATAAAAGTGTTAACAAGGATAAGCATATAATTCAAAAACCATTACACATATACTATCCCCTACGTAATCTTTCTCTTCTTGCATCGGTATCCTGATCATAGAGTTTATTAAATGCTGCTATCCTATCTCGGTATTGGAGGATCAGTTGACTTGCGCTTGGATCACAGTGTTCCCTCCAAGTGTTCGGTGGTGGTGGAATTGGGTAATCATTGCCTGACACTTAAATATTACAAATATAGATGAGACAGTTAAGTATCATACCAATATAAAATGGTTTCTCACTTGTCCCACCACAACTGTGTTTATCGGTGGTCCTACTCCTGCTGGTACGATCCTTTGGAAGACATAAGTGCCGCCGCTAGCCGAGTACGAAATGAATGCCACATTATACCTCGTGGCAATGATGTGCCCAAGATGCGGAAGGTCCATCCAATAAGTAGCGTCCGGCGGCCGGGCATAGCAAGCAATCCTACGTAAGAGTTCATCTACATTTATCCAAGTTAGAACTCTTTGATAAAGGTCTTGGCGAGCATTCACCTCATGGTAACGATGCGGCGCACTTGAGCCCACATCTCCTCATCTCCGAATATACGTGCAGCTACGGCTCTATAGCCACAATGTCCATCGGATGCCACATGCGTGATGCCTCCAATATATGGGATAATGAAAGGTGGAAAAGACCTCAAATACTTAGAGTTTGTATATACTAGTGTGATTGGCTGTCCATTTCCCTCTCCACGACCACGACCACGATCCCGTCCTCGTCCTCGACCTCGCCCTCGACCTCGCCCTCGACCCCGTCCTCTCCCACGGCCAGGAAGCGGCTAGTGGTGGATGAGACGTAGGAGTACTAGCAGGGGTAGATGGTGTGGGTTACGAAGGCGATTTCCATTTGTGCGTGGACTCGAACTCGCTTGGGTTGATGCAATGAATGCGGATCTAGACTGAAATAGGGCAAAGAAAAGAGTGAGAAGCATTCATACTATCAACATGCAAATCAAATACATCAAGAACTTAATTGAAATGTGAGCCACAAATGAATGAAGATCTATACCCTTTGCTAGTCGAGGATGGTGTAACGGGGACTCGAAAAAAGTTGTTAGTATGCTCCCAATCTGACGGTTCTCTGGAAATTCCGGTCCGGGTTTATTCGCCTTTGAAATATGATCTCGGCTCGTAAGCATCTCTTGTTTGGTGATTTAGCCCTTCTTCCATCGTTTTGAATAACTTTCTCCTTACCGGTTCGTGTGCTTTCTCAAATTTATTCAACATAGCTTGAAAATTGTCTTTATTTATTGAAGGCTCAGATGGAGGGTTGTCTACTTCAATATCCAACTTCTTCCAAAAATCATGAATCGAGGCCAGCTCAATCCGTCCCCCACAGTCCTCTATCCTTGCAATCTCGTGACTACATGGAAGTCCATGTGTTCGCCTGTAGTAACACCCGCAGGCATCCTCAGTGATGACATTACCCCCATTACGACCCCGCTTGATTTTCTGAAGTCGACCCCGCTCTTGTCTGATAATGCGCAAGGCTTCCGTTGACACTTTAGTCAATATGTTGTGATACATATTACGGGTCCTCAAATCAATTGGAGTTCTGGTCTTTGATCTATTCATACCCTGTTTGATATTTTTAGTTGGATATCGAAGATCTTATGAGCCTTTTTGAAGATTGTGTCAAAAGTAGAAGAAGCACTCCCCAATGCCTTCTTCAACCTGTTATGCTCACCCTCAGTCCTGTTTGTGGTATGGGTCCCAACGTTCATCTACATGAGTTTCCTCAAAATCCAAATGGAGATTGAGTTACAAATATTTGCCATTATTTAGGGTTTTTAGGGTTTTACGTGTCCCGATCTTGCCAAAAATGGTATACGGCTACCTCGTTTATTTTTTTTAATTTTTCTAGATTCTAAATGACATTTAAAGTGTTTTTCATCTACATGAGTTTCCTCAAAATCCAAATGGATATTGAGTTACAAATTTTTGCCATTATTTAGGGTTTTTAGGGTTTTCTGTGTCCCGATCTTGCCAAAAATGGTATACGCCTACCTCGTTTATTTTTTTTTAATTTTTTTCTATATTCTAAATGACATTTAAAATGTTTTTCATCTACATGAGTTTCCTCAAAATCCAAATGGATATTGAGTTACAAATTTTTGCCATTATTTAGGGGTTTTAGGGTTTTCTGTGTCCCGATCTTGCCAAAAATGGTATACGCCTACCTCGTTTATTTTTTTTTAATTTTTTTCTAAATTCTAAATGACATTTAAAGTGTTTTTCATCTACATGAGTTTCCTCAAAATTCAAATGGATATTGAGTTACAAATATTTGCCATTATTTAGGGTTTTTAGGGTTTTCTGTGTCCCGATCTTGCCAAAAATGGTATACGCCTACCTCGTTTAATTTTTTTTTATTTTTTTCTAGATTCTAAATGACATTTAAAGTGTTTTTTTATCTACATGAGTTTCCTCAAAATCCAAATGGATATTGAGTTACAAATTTTTGCCATTATTTAGGGTTTTTAGGGTTTTCTGTGTCCCGATCTTGCCAAAAATGGTATACGCCTACCTCGTTTATTTTTTTTTAATTTTTTTCTAAATTCTAAATGACATTTAAAGTGTTTTTCATCTACATGAGTTTCCTCAAAATTCAAATGGATATTGAGTTACAAATATTTGCCATTATTTAGGGTTTTTAGGGTTTTCTGTGTCCCGATCTTGCCAAAAATGGTATACGCCTACCTCGTTTATTTTTTTTTAATTTTTTTCTATATTCTAAATGACATTTAAAGTGTTTTTCTCTACATGAGTTTTCTCAAAATCCAAATGGAGATTGAGTTACAAATATTTGCCATTATTTAGGGTTTTTAGGGTTTTACGTGTCCCGATCTTGCCAAAAATGGTATACGGCTACCTCGTTTATTTTTTTTTAATTTTTTTCTAGATTCTAAATGACATTTAAAGTGTTTTTCATCTACATGAGTTTCCTCAAAATCCAAATGGATATTGAGTTACAAATTTTTGCCATTATTTAGGGTTTTTAGGGTTTTCTGTGTCCCGATCTTGCCAAAAATGGTATACGCCTACCTCGTTTATTTTTTTTTAATTTTTTTCTATATTCTAAATGACATTTAAAGTGTTTTTCATCTACATGAGTTTTCTCAAAATCCAAATGGAGATTGAGTTACAAATATTTGCCATTATTTAGGGTTTTTAGGGTTTTACGTGTCCCGATCTTGCCAAAAATGGTATACGGCTACCTCGTTTATTTTTTTTTAATTTTTTTTCTAGATTCTAAATGACATTTAAAGTGTTTTTCATCTACATGAGTTTCCTCAAAATTCAAATGGATATTGAGTTACAAATTTTTGCCATTATTTAGGGTTTTTAGGGTTTTACGTGTCCCGATCTTGCCAAAAATGGTATACGCCTACCTCGTTTATTTTTTTTTAATTTTTTTCTATATTCTAAATGACATTTAAAGTGTTTTTCATCTACATGAGTTTTCTCAAAATCCAAATGGAGATTGAGTTACAAATATTTGCCATTATTTAGGGTTTTTAGGGTTTTACGTGTCCCGATCTTGCCAAAAATGGTATACGGCTACCTCGTTTATTTTTTTAATTTTTTCTAGATTCTAAATGACATTTAAAGTGTTTTTCATCTACATGAGTTTCCTCAAAATCCAAATGGATATTGAGTTACAAATTTTTGCCATTATTTAGGGTTTTTAGGGTTTTATGTGTCCCGATCTTGCCAAAAATGGTATACGGCTACCTCGTTTATTTTTTTTTAATTTTTTTCTAGATTCTAAATGACATTTAAAGTGTTTTTCATCTACATGAGTTTCCTCAAAATCCAAATGGAGATTGGGTTACAAATATTTACCATTATTTAGGGTTTTTAGGGTTTTACGTGTCCCGATCTTGCCAAAAATGGTATACGGCTACCTCGTTTATTTTTTTTTAATTTTTTCTAGATTCTAAATGACATTTAAAGTGTTTTTCATCTACATGAGTTTCCTCAAAATCCAAATGGATATTGAGTTACAAATTTTTGCCATTATTTAGGGTTTTTAGGGTTTTACGTGTCCCGATCTTGCCAAAAATGGTATACGCCTACCTCGTTTATTTTTTTTTAATTTTTTTCTATATTCTAAATGACATTTAAAATGTTTTTCATCTACATGAGTTTCCTCAAAATCCAAATGGATATTGAGTTACAAATTTTTGCCATTATTTAGGGTTTTTAGGGTTTTACGTGTCCCGATCTTGCCAAAAATGGTATACGCCTACCTCGTTTATTTTTTTTTAATTTTTTTCTAAATTCTAAATGACATTTAAAGTGTTTTTCATCTACATGAGTTTCCTCAAAATTCAAATGGATATTGAGTTACAAATATTTGCCATTATTTAGGGTTTTTAGGGTTTTCTGTGTCCCGATCTTGCCAAAAATGGTATACGCCTACCTAGTTTATTGTTTTTTAATTTGTGGCTATATTCGAAATGACATTTAAAATGTTTTTCATCTACATGAGTTTCCTCAAAATCCAAATGGATATTGAGTTACAAATTTTTGCCATTATTTAGGGTTTTAGGGTTTTACGTGTCCCGATCTTGCCAAAAATGGTATACGCCTACCTCGTTTATTTTTTTAATTTTTTTCTAAATTCTAAATGACATTTAAAGTGTTTTTCATCTACATGAGTTTCCTCAAAATTCAAATGGATATTGAGTTACAAATATTTGCCATTATTTAGGGTTTTTAGGGTTTTCTGTGTCCCGATCTTGCCAAAAATGGTATACGCCTACCTCGTTTAATTTTTTTTTATTTTTTTCTAGATTCTAAATGACATTTAAAGTGTTTTTCATCTACATGAGTTTCCTCAAAATCCAAATGGATATTGAGTTACAAATTTTTGCCATTATTTAGGGTTTTTAGGGTTTTACGTGTCCCGATCTTGCCAAAAATGGTATACGGCTACCTCGTTTATTTTTTTTAATTTTTTTCTAGATTCTAAATGACATTTAAAGTGTTTTTCATCTACATGAGTTTTCTCAAAATCCAAATGGAGATTGAGTTACAAATATTTGCCATTATTTAGGGTTTTTAGGGTTTTACGTGTCCCGATCTTGCCAAAAATGGTATACGGCTACCTCGTTTATTTTTTTTTTAATTTTTTTCTAGATTCTAAATGACATTTAAAGTGTTTTTCATCTACATGAGTTTCCTCAAAATCCAAATGGATATTGAGTTACAAATTTTGGCCATTATTTAGGGTTTTTAGGGTTTTACGTGTCCCGATCTTGCCAAAATGGTATACGCCTACCTCGTTTATTTTTTTTATTTTTTCTATATTCTAAATGACATTTAAAGTGTTTTTCATCTACATGAGTTTCCTCAAAATCCAAATGGATATTGAGTTACAAATTTTTGCCATTATTTTGGGTTTTTAGGGTTTTCTGTGTCCCGATCTTGCCAAAAATGGTATACGGCTACCTCGTTTATTTTTTTTTTTAATTTTTTTCTAGATTCTAAATGACATTTAAAATGTTTTTCATCTACATGAGTTTCCTCAAAATCCAAATGGAGATTGAGTTACAAATATTTGCCATTATTTAGGGTTTTTAGGGTTTTCTGTGTCCCGATCTTGCCAAAAATGGTATACGGATATCTCGTTTATTTTTTTAATTTTTCTAGATTCTAAATGACATTTAAAGTTTTTTTCATCTACATGAGTTTCCTCAAAATCCAAATGGATATTGAGTTACAAATTTTGCCATTATTTAGGGTTTTTAGGGTTTTACGTGTCCCGATCTTGCCAAAAATGGTATACGCCTACCTCGTTTATTTTTTTATTTTTTTCTATATTCTAAATGACATTTAAAGTGTTTTTCATCTACATGAGTTTCCTCAAAATCCAAATGGATATTGAGTTACAAATTTTGCCATTATTTAGGGTTTTAGGGTTTTACGTGTCCCGATCTTGCCAAAAATGGTATACGGCTACCTCGTTTATTTTTTTTAATTTTTTCTAGATTCTAAATGACATTTAAAATGTTTTTCATCTACATGAGTTTCCTCAAAATCCAAATGGAGATTGAGTTACAAATATTTGCCATTATTTAGGGTTTTTAGGGTTTTACGTGTCCCGATCTTGCCAAAAATGGTATACGGCTACCTCGTTTATTTTTTTAATTTTTTTCTAGATTCTAAATGACATTTAAAGTGTTTTTCATCTACATGAGTTTCCTCAAAATCCAAATGGATATTGAGTAACAAATTTTTGCCATTATTTAGGGTTTTTAGGGTTTTACGTGTCCTGATCTTGCCAAAAATGGTGTACGGCTACCTCGTTTATTTTTTATTTTTTTCTATATTCTAAATGACATTTAAAGTGTTTTTCATCTACATGAGTTTTCTCAAAATCCAAATGGATATTGAGTTACAAATTTTGCCATTATTTAGGGTTTTTAGGGTTTTACGTGTCCCGATCTTGCCAAAAATGGTATACGGCTACCTCGTTTATTTTTTTAATTTTTTATAGATTCTAAATGACATTTAAAATGTTTTTCATCTACATGAGTTTCCTCAAAATCCAAATGGAGATTGAGTTACAAATATTTGCCATTATTTAGGGTTTTTAGGGTTTTACGTGTCCCGATCTTGCCAAAAATGGTATACGGCTACCTCGTTTATTTTTTTTTTAATTTTTTTCTAGATTCTAAATGACATTTAAAGTGTTTTTCATCTACATGAGTTTCCTCAAAATCCAAATGGATATTGAGTTACAAATTTTTGCCATTATTTAGGGTTTTTAGGGTTTTCTGTGTCCCGATCTTGCCAAAAATGGTATACGCCTACCTCGTTTATTTTTTTTTTAATTTTTTTCTATATTCTAAATGACATTTAAAATGTTTTTCATCTACATGAGTTTCCTCAAAATCCAAATGGATATTGAGTTACAAATTTTTGCCATTATTTAGGGTTTTTAGGGTTTTCTGTGTCCCGATCTTGCCAAAAATGGTATACGCCTACCTCGTTTATTTTTTTTTAATTTTTTTATAAATTCTAAATGACATTTAAAGTGTTTTTCATCTACATGAGTTTCCTCAAAATCCAAATGGATATTGAGTTACAAATTTTTGCCATTATTTAGGGTTTTTAGGGTTTTACGTGTCCCGATCTTGTCAAAAATGGTATACGGCTACCTCGTTTATTTTTTTATTTAAAGTGTTTTTCATCTACATGAGTTTCCTCAAAATCCAAATGGAGATTGAGTTACAAATATTTGCCAATTAAAGGGTTTTATGTGTCTCGTATGTATCCACACGAGATACATCTCGTGTTGATACACACGATATAAATTTCGTGTATATCCACACGATACACATCTCGTGTGGATCTATGCGAGATGAGTGAAGAATTAGGCGAAACCCATTACCAAAACAGCAACAACCATCATCATCATCAACACTAAACAACCGATTACCAAAACCTGAATATTCAATCAAATGAAAGGGCCCTTTTAATGGTGGACGGAGATAAATCTCGTGTAAAATCACACGAGATTATTCTCGTGTGAGTTCACACGAGATAAACTGAAAAGAGAGTTCCTCTACTGGACGCATCAATGGCGTCACTAACAATTCAAATCAGAACCTCCTTTTCCAACAATCAATGATCCAATTACTTCAAACCCTTTCAACAAAAGTGTCCTCAAATCATCTGCACGGAAAAAATTCAACTAAATCAATCACAAACGCACAGGCAAACAAAGAATCAGATTATTGGGAGTTAGGGTTACCTGATTCTCTGACGAAATCGGGTGAAAAGGGGTCGGAGGGGTGGGTGTGAATGCACTTGAAGGTGGATATTAATGTGATGGGAGAGACGAAGGGAGAACCTATCAACCATTGGAGACCTGCTTCGTTGTTGATGATGATATCGTTCGCAGTGTCCATGGTGAACGATTGAAATTTTTCTGCGAGGTGTGTCGTGTGATTCTACACGTGATAAAGGCATTGATATCGTGTAGAATCACACGAGACGGAAGGGCAAAATTGGAATATACCGTTCTCTGTATTTTTCGGGCCGTGTATTTAGTATTTACCATATATATATATATATATATATATATATATATATATATATATTTTAAATATCATTCTTTCAAAAAGAAAAAAAAATCTTTAATAAACATGTCGGCACTACTTATTAAAGTAATTACTTTTTTTTACTCTTTCTATATCTATATATGTAAACGTATCATTTCTTGCAACAAACATGAACATTTTCTCTCATATATATGTAAGTCTTTCTTCCTCTCTTCCCTAACATGATCTTTCTTTCCTTCTTCAAACTTCTCTCTCTCTCTCTCTCTCTCTCTCTCTCTCTCTCTCTCTCTCTCTCTCTCTCTCTCTCTCTCTCTCTCTCAAAGATTGTAGCTAGTACTAATCAAACTTGTTTGATTACTTGTGTATATAGTTACTTACACAAGTGTTTTAACAAATTTATAAACGACTTGACAGAAAATAAATAATAAATTAAAGCAGCGTAATAACAACAAAAGATTAAACACTTCATCAATAACTTATTACTGGAAACCTTTTTATAAAACTACAACCTTAATTGAGAACAAGTTGCAAAGTAAAAACCTACGATCAAAAGAAAATCAATCTTACGAAAAGATCAAAGTCGTTCTAGCATAAAAAACAATAAAAACAGAAAAGCAATCTTAAAGTATCAACGATCTGAAATTCAAGAAGCAAAGAAAATACTTAAGGAAATTCTCTAATCTTTGTTTTTCTATCGGAAATTTGTATCAAACAATGAGAGGTGCGGCCTCTTTTTATAATGATCATAATCCTTTTTCAACAAGGATTCTTGTTTGTGCAATCTCTTCCTTATCAAATAGGATTCTTCTTTCTTTATCAATACAATATTTCTTACCTTCCTTGATTACATACATAAAATATAGGAACATTGCTAAACATAAAAGTTAGCCGATTAGTCAATTTATAATTTAATCCTTTATTTACAATTATTTTCTAAACTAATTTAAGTAAAATATATATACTAATTTATAAATCAGAATCATAAAGATATTAGAAGATATAAAAGTATTTTCATGCTCTTTCAATCTCCCCCTATCTTTGTGTTTCTGATCAAAATCTGTAAAAAATCTGTTAAGTCCAAAAATTACTAAAGACAGATAAAATTCAACCACAGAGATAATAAATACTCCCTCCGTCCCACTTCAAGGGTCCTAGGGTAGTATTTCACGCTTCTTAAGAATTTTTTTAAAAAATGAATAAAGATATGCAAGTGTGTAGAAGATTAGAGGAGAGAGAATGTAAAAGTTAAAACATTTATGAATAAACCTTTTTTTGATTGATTTTTTTGTAAATATGTTAACATTATAAGGGCATAATGATTGTTTTTTTTGTAAATATATTTACGTTATAAGGGTATAAATGTTCGAAACACTGTTCAAAATTTGCCATTTATGAAATGGGACTCTTAGACTGGGACGGAACAAAAGGGAAAGTAGGACTCTTGAAGTGGGACGGAGGGAGTAACATTTATTACAAATCCGCATCCCCCAAAAAAATTGTTTTTAAACATCAAGGTCAGCATAAATATATTCTCCCAGCATTTCATCATCCATGGCAGCAGCTGCAGCTTCAGCAACATCTTTCTCGATGTCAAACACCAGATCCTCATCATCATTTGTAGCTCCCCCTTGATTATTTCTCCCCCTTTTTGAGAAGAACCATGAAGAACAGTTTGAAGATCAGATATGGACTTTTCCAGTCCAACAATTAAAAGCTGTTTTCCTTCAATATCAGCTTTGTGCGAGTTAATCTGTGCCTGAAAGATCGCAATCTGAGCTTGTATGGCACCTTTATCTGGAGAGCCAATTTATGTGTGCACAGTTGTGATGGCTGGTTGAACAAGTGGTTGAACAGAAAGTGGAGAGGAGTTGGACCCAACAAACTGATCATCTAACCTGGAGCTATCATCCATGGTTTTTGGGACATTAAACTGTTCAGGGATGAGCGACAGAGATTCTCCAGGAACATCCTCAACCCCTTGGTCTTTGAGCATCGCGTAAATAAGGCTTGGGTGAGGGTAGGCATAATTAGTGTTGGTGCTTTTAGCTAAGCTAAGGACATTGTCAAAGATAACCTTCCCCATATTGAACTTATTCAAAACTACTCTAAATAGGAGCAAAATTTGATCTTTAGTGACTGAGGAGGCATTGGAGGTAGGCAATCAGTTGGTCCTCAGAATATGGTGAAGGAAAACAAACAGCTTTGACAAAAGATTTGTCCTAAAACCAACTACCCATTTGGAGATATTTCCCCCAGTAACAGTCTTTACTGCCTCATAATAGTCAACATGCAGTGAATCAAGAGGGGTATCAGGGGTGCCAAGAAAATGGTTGATCCTAACTGAAATCTAACACCAGATCCATTACAAAAACCTTCCCAAAGTTTGGAGATCTATCCACCCCGATATCTTGAATGAGATTAGCAAAGAATTCTAGGACCAAAGACCTAGAGTAAGAGATGGGAAAATCTAATGATTTGTCCAGAATCCTATCAGAAAAGAACTTCACTAGTCCAAGTTTTTTAAACACACCCATATTTTGTTTCTTTTCAACCACAAAAAATTGATGAAGATTTATAGAAAAGCGAGTTTCAGCCTCAGGAGTGAAGAAGAGAGAGTTGTGTTTAAGCCCTAAATTATATGGAGATGAGAGTATACGAATAGATGACTTACGTGCCCAGGAAGCTGATTTGGATGAACTGCCACTTGTCTGAGCAGTTGTGTGGCTAGTTGTTTGAACAATTTTGCGAGCAGCGAGTGGCCTGTCGAGGCTTCTTCTTAAATTGGGGAAATCGGGGGGCTTTAGCTCTGAGCGGCTAATTGGGAAGGAAAGGGGAAAATCTAATAACATTCCTCTTCCCATTTTTGATCGACGGAAGACTTACCTGATGGGGAGGCGTCCAATGCCCACCACCGGAGTCGATTGTTGCTGACACGAAGGTTACTTTCTTTGTCATCTCCGATGGTGTGAGCTTGAAGGACGGAGACGCCGGTGGGGTTTCTTGTCGAGGGGAAAAGGACTGAAAACGGCCGAATTGACTTGCCGGAAGTCGTGGGGTGCTTGCTTGATGGTAGACGAGTGGGAGAAAATGCGACGAATTTTGAAGCCATTTTTGCTTACTACTTTGTGTGTGTGTGTGTTACCGAAGGGATAGGATTTTTGGGGAGAAATGTGACTTTGAGTTAACAGACATGTTCAACACCCATTAGTTTTTTTATTATTATTATTAAGTTTATGGATAAAAGAGTGCCAGTGGACATCTAAAAAAATGCCAGGGGACATCTAAAAAAGTGCCAGCGTCAGAGTAAAAAAATGACAGTACACGTCTAACAAAATGCCGGTGTTAGTGTAAAATAAGTGCCAGTGTTAGTTTAACAAAGTGCCAGTGTTAGTATAACAAAGTGCCAGTGTCAGTGTAACAAAGTGCCTGTGTTAGTTTATAAACTGATTTAATATACATGCATTGACACTTTTTTACACTGGCACTTTGTTACACTAACACTGCACTTTGTTAAACTGGCACTGACACTTTTTACAATGGCACTTTGTTACACATGCACTGACACTTTATTTATACTGACACTTTGTTAAACTGGTACTGACACTTTTTTACACTGACACTTTGTTACACATCCACTGGCACTTTGTCACACTCTGACACTTTGTTAAACTGACACTTGCACAAACGGGAAAAACAAAACACGTTTTTTCTATGTGCCAGAAAAAATGCATTTTTTGTAAGACCAACTCTTGTATAAAAATTTAATTATTTAGATAATTAAATTTTCTGCATTTTTTTTAATTTTAATATGAGCCCCCAAAATTTTCAAATAGCGAATTTGCAATGCGGGATTCAGTGAGCATTAAATGCCCAAAAAAGAACAAAAATGAATAGTATTCTTTTCCTATATAATGAAAAGGACTAAAGCATCCAAAAGAAAAAGTGATGCCCTTTCCAACTAATATTAAGGAAATTTATTTTTTATGTGATTATATTATACTAGAAAAAGTGTTGGAAGTGACTAATTAGGCAATTTTATACACTAAAAATTAATTTAAAGTTACCTTTATTAAAGTAAATCCCAACTAAAAGCTACACTAACTATACTGTGTGAGAAAAAAAAAAAAAGTCATCATGATTAAAATCCAGCTTGAATTAACATAACAATAATCCAGCGAGCAATGCTAGGGACACAAATTTTCTTTTACAAAATCTAGCTAACAAAATGAGTTGTCGATATTTTATTTGTTAAATCGATAGTGCACCTGCTACACTTTAATTAAATCCTCACTTATTCTGCCCATAAAAATAGGATATGGATACAAACTATCCATTTAAATATGCATATAATTTTAACATAAATTGATTACTTCCCCCTCGTCCCACATCTTGATACTCTTTAGTTGAATTACAATCGAGCTAGTAAAATTATAACGATAAATAGTTAATTTCTTGAATTAAACTTACAAAATAATAAATAAACCCAAAAAACGAGGAAAAACATAGAAGGAACCATAATATTATTTAAAGTCGATGCTTATTTTGGACACAATCTCGGTAAAAATATATTATTTCATGCTAGTGTTAATGGCATGCATCAATCTTCTCTGAGATGCAATTACTTTATAATTTATCATTAATACAATCACTTCAAATGGATTATTTTAGCAAACTAATCGGTGTTTCAGAACTTTCGGACTAGATTTGAAGGAGACTCAGATACAACAAAATGATTATGTCTATAAACCGGTTGTGAGAATTCCGTTTCATCATGTGACTGAATTTGTGTAAATTAAATCTCTAATTGAATATTACTACGACATTTCAGGGGTCTATTTATAGCAACTGAATAGTTACCCATTCAAACATGGTTTTAAGGACACTTCCCTAAGACTTTGAAGTGGAAATCAGTTTAAAAAACTTGATTCGTTAACTTTTTAGTTGAAATTTGCATATTCCTTTAACTTTTGATAGAACGTGACATTTCATGTTAACTTTCTGATGGAAAGTAATAGTTTTATTAACTTTTTGACGAAAAGTGGCAATTTATGTTAATTTTCTAACTAACAATCATGTATTTCCATTAAATCTTACAAATAAACATGTCTTTTCGATATATTTCTAACAAAAGACTAACGAAGTTAGATTTTAGGACTTGAGAGTGAAAATATGTTTACCAAACATTTATTACAATTGTTTTACATTTTGTATTAGAATTTTTATATTTCTTATTTAAACTTCACCACGACAACGCTGAAGCATACTTTTCTTGTTAGCGGTTCCAGGTATGTTCCCTCCCTTATAGAAAACGGGAAAAGAGAAATGACTTGGAGTTTTAAGGAAATAAAAATCAAATTAGGGGTTTTAAGTAAATGATCTCTAAAATTAGTAACAAGCGTTGTCAACTTTTGTTTTTTTCCTTTTTTGTCTTTTTGCCTTGATCATAATCTTAAGAAAAAAAAAAAAAAAGCAAAGTGGATTTGGGGTAGAGAATTTTTCAAATGGAAAGGCAATGCAACTTTATGCCTTTAGACTGTAGTCTTTTTAAACTTTAATCTTTATGCTCCCACTTTCTACACACTTTACTACGCAACCTACGCGGTGACTATGCAATATATTCTACCAATTTTTAAATTTAGAACCATGACTAACAAAGTTGCACTTTTTCTCCGTCACAATTTAATATTTTTAGTTTGAACTGGCGTAAAAATTAGAAAAAAATAAATATTGTTGCGATTAATATTGAAGGTTGCACAAAATACAATGATTTAGAATGTCAATGTGTTTTAAATGTGAATGGTTCAAATTTTGTGAAGGATAGTTCAATCAATTTATTTTTAGTTGGATTTTTAGAGGCCGATAAATGAATTCGAAAATTAATCTTGAATATTTTTAGTTGGATTTTTATAACTTTGAAAATAATAAATCCAAAATCCATGAATTATATATTTTCAAACAATCAGTAGATGATGGCGTTGTTGTTCATGATGTGGACAAAAAGTTCATCTTTCACTTTTACTCTCCCTATTAGATAGAGCCTTTTGGGTTCATTATTATCTCTCTCTCTCTCTCTCTCTCTCTCTCTCTCTCTCTCATTTTTTTTGTTTGGGATATAAAGCACATCTAAATCTAAACCACCACAAATGTAAAAAAAAAAAATGTTCCACCTCTTGCTTTCATATCCTCTCCTTCCCCCTTCCTCTCACACACACATACACCCACTAAAACATGAGAGGAACTTAACTCAGTAATAAAAAGTGCAATTAAATTGTAGCAAAAATATTCTGATAAAGACGTTGTTGGAATATATTATTTTTTATTATTAATCTATTAATAATATATAATTATTGAGGGTTAATTAAAAAGTTTGTCCTTACCCCCATTTTAGGGGTGGCAGATTTGTTTGAGAATTAATCGGGATCATTGCATGTTGGGGAGTGATGAGATCATATACAATGTATTAATAAAAGTGATACATGTAATCTTGCCCATCGATGTTTATTATCTATTGAGGGTTATATGCCTTTGATCCGCATGCCCATTAAATTCTTTTTTAAAGGCATAAGTTAGTCTGACTATGATTTAAAATTGCTATATTACAAGAAAAATGTTGTTCTCATGGTTTTAACGGTTGAAATTTGATTATATTTTTCATTTTATACGATGGATAATCGAGATAAATTGATTGACCGATGAAATACACATATTGATCAATTTAACTCGTCAAGTAAAAAATGTGATTCAATCTCAATTATTGGGAGAACGTCGAATGTATTGAAGTGATAATTCCAAATTCCTCTGATTATTTTTTATTAAATACATGAGAAGTTTTGGATCCAGATTGAAAAACATAAATTTTAACAAGATTGATTTATTTATAATTTTTTTTATGATTAGGGTTTTATTTGTTTGTAGTTTCTCTATGTTACACATTTTTTGTTTTTTGCTTTTTTATGATAATTCTTTTAAAACAAGCCAAAAATATGAGATAATCTTTTTGGTACGAAGAATATATATATATATATATATATATATATATATATATATACTCCCTCCGTCCCGCTAATATTAGCAGCTTTCGCTTTTTGGGCGTCGCTAATATCCGCACACTCCCAAAAAGGAAACTTTATATTAATAAAATATTCACCCAACCCCACTCATTCTCTCTCCTACATTATTTTAATACTCACAACACCATTATAATTTATTACACCCTCCACTCATTCTCTCTCCACTCATTCTTTTACACTCACAACATTTTATTAAAATATCATATTCCTTAATTCCCGCATAAACAGTGTTTGTGCTAATATTAAACGGGACGGAGGAGTATATATATATATATATATATGCACATCTTTTTTTTGAGTTAGTCTTATAAAAAACTAATTTTTTCTAGCACTTAGGAAAAACGTGTTTTATTTTTTTCGTTTGTGCCAGTGCCAGTTTAACAAAATGTCAGTGTGACAAAGTGCCAGTGCATGTGTAACAAAGTGTCAGTGTAAAAAAGTGCCAGTGCATGTGTAACAAAGTGCCAGTGTAAACAAAGTGCCAGTGCATGTGTAACAAAGTGCCAGTGTAAAAAGTGTCATTGACAGTTTAACAAAGTGCCAGTGTAAAAAAGTGACAGTGAATGTATATTAAGTGTCTGTTTATAAACTAACACTGGCACTTGGTTACACTAACACTGACACTTTGTTACACTAACACTGGCACTTTGTTAAACTAACACTGACACTTGTTTTACACTAATACTGGCACTTTGATACACTAACACTGGCACTTTATTACACTAACACTGGCACTTTTTTACATTGGCACTGGCACTTTGTTACACATGCACTGGCACTGAGTTTCTGGACAAAGAGAGCTTTTAACTGACACTTTTTTAGACATGTACTGGTACATTTTTATCATAACCCTAGCAATTATTTAGACAAAATTCATACATATAAATTTGCTGTTTCAATTCAATTTATTTGATCTGTTAAACAGAGAGTTGATGTGGTTGATACTATCGAACTTGAGGACTTTCTCGGCAGTACTTGAATATAACATGGATTTAGTTTCCTTACCCTTTCCTCCATGTTTTTATCTCCTGCACCTTCTGTGAGAACCCCCGATCTGGCGCGCACGAATTGAAGCACTCATGATGACTACTCTACAAAAATCATGTAGCACAGAGAGTCACCACCTCTATTTGATGAGGCTAAAATGGCAGAAAAACCTAAATATGAGATTACTAGGATTAGGTGATCATGATCTGAGAAGGTATTAGACATTCAATTTGCTCGGTCCATCACCGTTCTTCCTATTGAATTTGGGGGTTTTTATTTTTTGAATTTTGATGTTAATTTAATTGATTGGGTTTTGACAGGCGGCGGAGGGGGAAGAGTCGACGTGTTCTAAAAACACGTTTTTTGTAAGCTTGAAAAAAACGCGTTTTTTTGTGAGATTTTGACTTTTTTTTTTTTTTTTTTTTTTTAAATATCTTCCTTTCAAAAAGAAAAAAAGAAAAAAAAACCTTTAATTAACATGTCGGCACTACTAATTAAAGTAATTACTTTTTCTACTGTTTCTATATCTATATATGTAAACGTATCATTTCTTGCAACAAACATGAACATTTTCTCTCCTATATATGTAAGTCTTTCTTCCTCTCTTCCCTTACATGATCTTTCTTTCCTTCTTTAAGCTTCTCTCTCTCTCTCTCTCTCTCTCTCACACACTGCACACACACACACACACAAACATATGAGACTACCATCTCTTGAAACATACTAGCTATACTAGCTATTAAAAGTTAAAACCTTGTACGTCATGGCGGACGTCCACCATGGTCAAACTTCCCCAGGAATCAAGCTATTCGGAAAAACGATCACGATCCAAGCATACAGAGATTTAAAAGATGAGCTTCCAAACAAATCCCAACACAACGACGAAGGCGAAGAAACCCTACTAGAAAAAAGGCCAGAAAAAATTATACCATGCCCTAGGTGCAAAAGCATGGAAACAAAATTTTGTTACTTCAATAACTACAATGTTAATCAACCTAGACACTTTTGCAAGGGATGTCAAAGATATTGG
This sequence comes from Adenophora triphylla var. japonica, assembly GCA_022495995.1. Classification (NCBI taxonomy): domain Eukaryota; kingdom Viridiplantae; phylum Streptophyta; class Magnoliopsida; order Asterales; family Campanulaceae; genus Adenophora; species Adenophora triphylla. Next base: position 169,473 of record JAFEMH010001193.1, on the reverse strand, counting down.
ACCGCCGGTGGGGCCCTCCGGAATGTCCCCGTCGGTGCTGGCCGCCGGAAAACCAAGCCACCACCAATATGTAGAGAACTTTCAGAAACCTTCTCGAATAATTCCTTCTTCAATGATACCTCATCCGGTATTCACTTTGATGGGGCGGTGGAAGAGTGGCATGTGGCGGCACAAGGCGGTTTCCAGCATGTTTTTTCGGCTAAAAGGAGGAGCACCTCTAGTGGTCAAAGTTATTAATTATATACTCCCTCCGTCCCGCTACAAGTTACACAGTTGATCAACTGAATCAATTTTTGATCATGATTTTATAAATGTCTAGATTTCTCTATGCAATTCTAAAAAAAGTTATTGACAGTATTTCTAATGGTGAAGCAATAACAATTTTTAAAATTACAAAAAAATATCTAGATATTTATAAAATTATTGATCAAAAATTCACACAGTTCACCAACTATGTGAATTATAATGGGACGGAGGGTAGTATATGTTAGAATATAAGATATGATATGCTCATATCATCTTAGCTAATATTTGTATATGTATATACTCCCTCCGTCCCACGTCATTGTGAATCATTTTTCCGGGCACAATAATTAAGAAATATTATTAAGATAATGAAAATGTGTGGTAAGAAATGAAGAGATAGAATGAGTGGAGTTAATAGTAGGTTGGTTGAATAAATTGTATGGTGGAAAATGAAGAGAGAGAATGAGTGGGTGGGGTAGGGTGAATATAAAATAATAAATTTATTTCCATTTTGAGCAGTTTGCATTCACATGGGACGGACCAAAATGAAAATAAGTTTGCATTCACGTGGGACGGAGGGAGTATAAGATTGGAGAGAACAATGATAAAAAGGGAGTGGCACATGATATATACTCCCTCCGTCCCGCCCGATTTAGGACGTTTAGGTTGGGCACGGGGATTAAGGAAAAAGTGTTAGTGGGTGGATGTTGTGAGTATGAAAAGTGATGTAGGTGAGAGAAAGTGGGGTAGGGAGTAATGAGTGAAAATTTATTGTGAGTGTAAATGTGGGTCCCATTAATAAAATACTTTCCATTTTGGGGTTGTCCTAAGTCGGATGGGACGCCCAAAATGGAAAAATGTCCTAAGTCGGGCGGGACGGAGGGAGTATATGTTATAGGTAAGGTTTGTCAATTTTTAATATGGGATAATATTTCTAACATTTAAAGTCTGAGTGTTCACCTTAAAATCAATTGGTGTTAAGGGGAGTGACACATGATCTTTATATATTATATACAAGGTTCATTAATTCCCGATATAAGATAATATCTCTAACACGCCCTCCACGTGTAGCGTGTTTTGTCAAAGCTTACAACGTGTACTTATCAATCGGGTGGCGCGTAGTAACATCGTGGGCCGTTGGGCCTGAACGTTTAATATAACTGCTCTGTTACCATATTAAAATGTGAGGTTTCACCTTAAAATCAATTGTTGTTAATGGAAGTGGCACATGATCTTTATATACTATGGGCAAGATTTGTCAATTCACAATAATATTGGATAATATCTCTAACACAAAATCATCTATATTACAATAGAGCTCATGAATAACCGTCACACAATGAGTGGCTGAGATTCAATTTGGGAAAAGACAAAGAGGGGTTGAGATTTAATCTAAAAAAAAGATAATACACACTGGATAAAATCACTGAATGTATGGTTCAGATCGATCCATAACTGCTACGATCCTAGGGCTATTATTAATCAGTTTTAAATTTTTTTTATTTTAAATCGTTGGATTCTTTTCAATTTGTTTGATCCTACGGCCGTAGATTGTTGGTTTCTATTTCAATACATACTCCCTCTATCACGAGACTTTTAATCAAATTGCAATAATTTTAACTATTAATTTAAATAGAAAATAATAATTCTTATAAAAATCTAAAAATCATTATTGAAAATATTATTAATAGTGTTATAATACAAAGAGTTGGTCTTATGAAAAACGCGTTTTTCCTGGCACTTAGGAAAAACGTGTTTTGTGTTTCCCCGTTTGTGCCAGTGCCAGTTTAACAAAGTGTCAGTGTGACAAAGTGCCAGTGAATGTGTAACAAAGTGCCAGTGTAAAAAAGTGTCAGTACCATTTTAACAAAGTGCCAGTGTAAACAAAGTGCCAGTGTAAAAAGTGTCAGTGCCTGGTAGGCTAAATCGCACGCCTACAAATTACTACAAGGACTCCTAAAAATGTAGATGGTGGAAGTCCAGGATCGATCTCAGGGAACAGTATTGCAAACGATCAAGTCACGCACACAATTGGGGGGTTTTTGTTTGTGAAATAATTATAATCCTAAGACGGGAATTGAAATCTAAGTTATGAATAATAAAGTAAAGAAACACCTTGGATATGCAAAATTATCCCCGTCTAACAATCAATATCACCGGAATGAATTCTTTCTTTCTTCTCCCTAATTACTTGATCACGAGATGCAAAATCTCTATCTCTTCTTTGTTAATAATCACTAGCGGCGACACGCTCAACTAATAACCCTAATCAATATCAAAACCTAGCCGACACGGTCAAGATTCAAAGTATTAATCGATGAAATATTTAAGAGATTAAGATCAAGAAATTAACCTATTATTATTTCAAATAGAATCAAAGCCAATTTTACTTTAATTACAATCCAAGATGAAACATTCAAGAATTGCAAAAGTGCTACAATGATAACCCTAGCCCGACACGATAAGAGGGAAATCTAGCAATAATCAATTCAAAGGATTAAGGGATTGATCAATTTCTCAAAACCCTAGAAATTGATTTGAATTAAGAACAAGTAAAATTGTAATTAGGGAAGAATAATTAAAAGAAATCAAACCTCAATTGAAAGTAAAGATGGTTCAAACTTTACAAATCCAAAGCAAGAGAGCTTAGCCTTCCATGGAGATTCAAAACTTGAATATTGTTTTTAAAAAGCTAATAAGAGAAAAGATAACCTAAAAAGACTGCTAAGAGAAAGTATTTATACTTCCTCCCTAAACCCTAGCTAAAAAGGAAAAGAAAATAAATTAAAAATAAAGAAAACTGCCAAAATTACGTCATTCCAGCGAACAGGGCACGACTCGTCCCCAGGGTCACGAGTCGTCCCTTGGTCTTCCTTCAATGGGGACGAGTCGTGATGTGGGGGACGACTCGTCCCTGTCTGCACCATACTCTGAACCTGGCGTCCCCCCTTTGGGGAATAGTTGGGCCAAATGGGGACGACTCGTCCCCTGAAATAAAATCAGCATTTTCTTCACATTTTCTCTTCAATCCTTGGCTCGCCTCCGAACCTCTTTGGCTTGACTTCCATGGTGTAACTTTGATGACTTTTGAGCAACACTTGAGGACCAACTATCTAAAAATTCTCACAAATTACAACTTTTAACTCAAAATCCTCACAATACATAATATCACTCAAAAGACATCAATCCAAACAAATTACATGGAAATAACATAAAATAATCTTAGGGAAAAAGTAGGAATTACGTAGTACAAATCCGTGTTATCAAATACCCCCACGCTTAGACCATTACTCGTCCCTGAGTAATATCCTAAACTCCAATCTAACACCGGTCTAAAAACAGATGCATGGGAGGTAAATGACTCCTATTCTCCTCTAATCCGCCAACAAAACAATGCCAACCAAGATAAAAATAACCATCGAAGTATAGAAACTTCGTCTCCTTATAACACCAAAATAAAAGCAATGAATAACAAAAACTTTAACTTGATACCAACCCCCAATATAAAACAGTATCCAAGCTAAGTTCACACACAAAAGCCAAGGGGAACTAAAAATGACCTATGTTTCCCCCACGCTTGGCTCACACTACCTCATCCCTCAAAATAAAAGTTGTTCGGGTGTTAATCCCTCACAACTACCTCATGAAAGCAAACTCCTACGCCCCCTTATAACTCCAGAATGAATGAGGATTTCTAACCTATCTCCTCTAATCCGAACCTCCTACACCAAAGTGAACATCCTAACCCGAAACTCCGAACCCCCCTTATGACTTCAACACCGGTGAATTAACGGATAGAAAGAATTTCACTCACTCACCTTTTGCCTAGGTGCCGTTTCCGGTTTTCACCTAGCCTCTCATTTTATTTTTATTTTTTTTTTTTTTTATTATATTTTTTTTTTTTTTTTTTTTTTTATTTTTTTTTTTATAAGATTCAAAAGAAAGCGTCTGAGATACAAACATCCCCCATACCCCCACGCTTAAACTACACGGTGTCCTCAATGTGTGTGCAACAATAAAGGTGCTAGGACAGGTAAAAGCGTAAAAGGGAAAAAATAATACCATCATTGAGGTGGCCACCGCTACGGTACGCCACTTTGCCACTCGGGTCACCGGCGACTACCGGCGTGGTGCGAACTAGAACTCTCACCGGGAGCGGGCATCCGTCTAGCCGCACGCCTCATCTCACGGGCCTCGCTACGGGACAACAAGTGGCATCTTGCTCATCCGACACATTTGGGACATATGCGGTAGGTCCCTGGCTGGCTGCATCATCCCGAGGACTCCATACGCCATCGTGGCGGCTATCTATCGCGATGCTGTCGGTCTGTATCTCCTCCAATGTATCACCATACTCCGCCCGCCTCCTATCCTCAAAAGCCATCAGGCTCATGAACCTCGATCCTCGTAAGCATATCTCTCACAGGTCCTCCTGTCCTCATAAGCAAATCTCCCATGCTGCTCATCTAGAAACGCCCTCATCTCATCCCACTGATTAAACGAGCCCTGCTGACCCTGGTTATGCTCTTCTTCACCGTGACCACCCTGCTCCTGCTCCTGCTCCTCATCATCGTCTTCTTCAACATTATCCATCACATCCTCTACTAACCCCTTCGGATAAGCGTTGGACCGGTCAGCCAGCTGTATAATTACACGGGTGTCTTGCAATGGCCCCAATTTTAGGTTCTCAAACAATGTGTAAGGCATCACATTGATTGAAGCCCCCAAATCGAGCATTGCCTTGTGCTCCGATGAATCCCCTAGAGAAATAGGGATCACAAACATTCCCGGATCATTGCACTTCTTAGGCAACTTCCTCTGATAAACGGCAGAAACATGCTCATGAACCTTTGCCTTTTTCTGACTCCTCAACCTCTGGTCTCTCTTAGTGGTACACAGCTCCTTCAGAAACTTGGCATACCTCGGGACAGTCTGGAGAAGGTCCAAGAACGGAATGTTCACCTCAAGCCTCTTGAAAGTATCAAAAATTGCCTTGTCGGGCTCGGGTTTCCTTGACTCTCTCAAGGCTTGAGGAAACGGCACATCTGGCTCTACTGCGGGTGGCGGCTCGAGATGCGGTACCCTTCTCTTCCACGACTTTTTCTGTTGGCTCAGTCTTCTCAACTTCTAACTCCGGTTCCTCGTTGATCACTGTGTCTATCAACTCCTTACAACTCCTCAGTGTTACAGCACTCACGTTTTTCTGATTCGGATTCGGTTACGTCGCTTGATGGCAACTTTCCCGGGTCGAGCCTCCAATCTACCCACCGCATGCAATCTGTCCCATCCGCCTCTCAAGACCAACGATACTCGTATCGGTCCTCTGTGATCTGCGAAGACCCATTTGGATAAGGTGCTTTCATACTTTGAGCCAATGTGCGGAACATATCTTGATGAAATTTGTCCTGTGGTGGCTGCTGCTTATTCTTCTTTCTTCTTTACTTGTGAAAGCTATTCTTCTTCTTCTTGAGGCTGCATAGGTGGCCTAAAGCTGCATTAGGCTGGCGAACCGGCGAGAAAACCCCGCGGATTACCGGGCCGATTACCAGCTGCAGCTGCCGCGCCCATTCGGATTGGACCAAGCGAACCCGGGGTGATTCTTCCGGTTGGGATTGTAAGTGTTCTGTCTCTCGGCCTCGAAACCCATTGCATTCACATCTTCATACTCACTGTTTGTAAAGTCGGACATGAATCCGTCGGATGAGTCACATCGTAACAAATACCACATTTGCTTGGCGGTTGTCCTAGCATCATTGCTTTCATCATACTTTTGATGTCCTCGACATCGGTTTTAAGTTGATCCGCCACCCCGCTCTTGGACCCAGTGCCTTAACTGCTCGACACTTGACCTCAAACCATGTGTCCAGGGTACTCTTCGCTAGCTCCTCCAATAATTTACGAGCTTCCGCGATAGTCTTATTCGGTATGCTACCCCCACATGAAGAGTCGACCATTCGCTTGTCCTGATCAGTAAGCCCTCCGTGGAAATACATAATCAGTTGATCAGCATCATACCCGTGGTAGGGACAACTCCGAGTGAGTGTATGAAATCTGTTGAAGTAATCGTAGAATGATTCATCCCCCTTCTGCTCCATATTGCTTATGTCCCTTTTCATCACATTGATTTGATTCACCGGGAAGAACTCATCCAAGAAAGCCTCCTTTAACATCTGCCAGGTGGTAATGCTGTTCGGGGCCAGGTGGTAGTACCATACATTGGCCCTGTCCTTCAATGTGAATGAGAAAGCTCGGAGCAGAAGCTGCTCAATTGGGAGATCCGAAGGCTTCATACTGTTGCATACTTGCACAAATTGGGAAACATGCTGATTCGGATTTTCACCGGGTAGCCCACTGAAGCTAGGCAATTGATTTAGAAGCCCCGGTTTCAACTCAAATGTGACTCCCGCTGGCAATGCAGGAAAAGTAACTGCCTGCGGTTGCTCCGTCCAGTTTGGAGCAGTTTTCTCTCTAAGTGTCCTTATTTGCTCTATCCCCCATCTCTGTCTCCCAACTATTATAATTCAACCTCCTGTTTGCTTTACGTCCTTTCCTGAAAGAACGTTCAATTTCTGTATCAAGAGGCACAAGTAAATCGTTAGTAGAACGGGTGTGAACCATGCACGGTTACACACCACAAGAGGGCAGGGTATATCACTTAGCAGATAACACAAATACTAAAATAAAAAATAAAAATAAATAAAAAGAAAAAGAAATAGATTAAGAACAGAATATGATCGTAAACAATTACACCGTTCCCCGGCAACGGCGCCAAAATTTGGTAGGCTAAATCGCACGCCTACAAATTACTACAAGGACTCCTAAAAATGTAGATGGTGGAAGTCCAGGATCGATCTCAGGGAACAGTATTGCAAACGATCAAGTCACGCACAATTTGGGGGGTTTTTGTTTGTGAAATAATTATAATCCTAAGACGGGAATTGAAATCTAAGTTATGAATAATAAAGTAAAGAAACACCTTGGATATGCAAAATTATCCCCGTCTAACAATCAATATCACCGGAATGAATTCTTTCTTTCTTCTCCCTAATTACTTGATCACGAGATGCAAAATCTCTATCTCTTCTTTGTTAATAATCACTAGCGGCGACACGCTCAACTAATAACCCTAATCAATACCAAAACCTAGCCGACACGGTCAAGATTCAAAGTATTAATCGATGAAATATTTAAGAGATTAAGATCAAGAAATTAACCTATTATTATTTCAAATAGAATCAAAGCCAATTTTACTTTAATTACAATCCAAGATGAAACATTCAAGAATTGCAAAAGTGCTACAATGATAACCCTAGTCCGACACGATAAGAGGGAAATCTAGCAATAATCAATTCAAAGGATTAAGGGATTGATCAATTTCTCAAAACCCTAGAAATTGATTTGAATTAAGAACAAGTAAAATTGCAATTAGGGAAGAATAATTAAAAGAAATCAAACCTCAATTGAAAGTAAAGATGGTTCAAACTTTACAAATCCAAAGCAAGAGAGCTTAGCCTTCCATGGAGATTCAAAACTTGAATATTGTTTTTAAAAAGCTAATAAGAGAAAAGATAACCTAAAAAGACTGCTAAGAGAAAGTATTTATACTTCCTCCCTAAACCCTAGCTAAAAAGGAAAAGAAAATAAATTAAAAATAAAGAAAACTGCCAAAATTACGTCATTCCAGCGAACAGGGCACGACTCGTCCCCAGGGTCACGAGTCGTCCCTTGGTCTTCCTTCAATGGGGACGAGTCGTGATGTGGGGGACGACTCGTCCCCGTCTGCACCATACTACGAACACGGCGTCCCCTTTGGGGAATAGTTGGGCCAAATGGGGACGACTCGTCCCCTGAAATAAAATCACTGTTTTCTTCACATTTTCTCTTCAATCCTTGGCTCGCCTCCGAACCTCTTTGGCTTGACTTCCATGGTGTAACTTTGATGACTTTTGAGCAACACTTGAGGACCAACTATCTAAAAATTCTCACAAATTACAACTTTTAACTCAAAATCCTCACAATACATAATATCACTCAAAAGACATCAATCCAAACAAATTACATGGAAATAACATAAAATAATACCGGGAAAAAGTAGGAATTACGTAGTACAAATCCGTGTTATCAGTGCCAGTTTAACAAAGTGTCAATTACATTAACACTGGCACTTTGTTAAACTGACACTGGTGCTTTTTACACGGACACTTTTATATACATGAACTGGCACTCTTCACACTGGCACTATGTTACACTAACACTGGCACTTTGTTACACTAACATTTTTGCTGGCTCTCAAAAACACAAGTACTGGCATTCAAAAACACATGCACTGGCACTCAAAAATACATGCACTGGCACTCAAAAACACATACACTGGCACTCAAAAACACTGGTAATAATTTTTGCTGGCTCTCAAAAACACAAGCACTGGCACTCATAAACACATGCACTGGCACTCCAAAACACATGCACTGGCATCTAATTACCCAGTCCCCTGCACACCATTCTACACCTTGCTGGCACTCATTAAAATATGAGTTTAACGGACGGAGGGTTTCTCCAAGTCGTTAAAGTCTTCTTCCCTTACTCCACATAATTGAGATTTGCACACAACTGAACTGAAGAACAGCCCGGCAGAGAAGATTAATCATGGCTCGGACGGCGACGGTGACGACTAAATATGACGCTCAAGCTCTCTTCCATTCCATCCGATCTGCTTACTCCGCGACTCCGACCAACCTCAAGGTCATTCTCTTTCTCCCCCTCTATCTAATCTAATCCCATCAATTTAACCTGAAGGTGTGTGCATTGTGATTAGGTAATGATTTGCAAGCGACGGCGACGGCGGACGGCGAGGAATTTGGGGAAGACGATTAGGGCGGCGGACGGTGAGGGATTTGGGGAAGACGATTAGGGAGAGAAACCGGTGGTGAAGACCTCTTTGCGTTTAGAGAGAGAGAGAGTCCGTTTAGAGAGAGAATGAGAGTGAGCTTTTTTAAAGATACGTTTTTTGTTAAGCTTAAAAAAAAACGCGTTTTTTACAAGTTTTTGGCACTATTTTTTATTTAAATTATTGATTAAAGTTACATCAATTTGACTAAAAAATTTCATTCACGTGGGACGGGACGGGCGTATAATAATGTAGTAATAGTATACATAACTATTATTTGGAAATTAGCGTGTACCAATATTTTCAATTCAAATGTAAATGGAAAGAAAACAAGCAAGTGGTCCGGTTGTATGTACCGACTGTCTGACTTTCTCTCAATTTACAATTTAACTGACATGGAATTTTGTTACTTTTGTAATATATTTTTTAAAAATAAAAGTGTGTAGATCCGATCACTCCCTTTATTTTGGAAAAAAAAAACAAGCAAGTGGTCTGGTTGTTTATACCGACTGTCTGACTTTATCTCAATTTACAATTTAACTGACATGGATTTTTGTTACTTTTGTAATATACTTTTTAAAAATAAAAGTGTGTAGATCCGACCACTCCCTTTATTTCGTAGAATCAACTCAATCAAATTTTGACATATTTTTATAAAAAAAATATGAATAATTTTATAGAAAAATATAGATATTTCCATGAAATTCTAAAAATTGTTATTGATAGTATTTCTAATGGTGAAACAATAACAATTTTTATAATTGAATAAATATATCTAAATTTTCATAAAATTATGGTCAAAATTTGATTGAGTTGACCATTAAAGTCAAAGTGATCTAAATTTTTCGAGACGGAGGAAGTATTTGTTTTTATAATTGAGTTGACCATTAAAGTCAAAGTGATCTAAATTTTTCGAGATGGAGGGAGTATTTGTTTTTATAATCTGTTGCAAATAAAAAAAAATATGATGTTATATTTCCAAGTCATATATCATGGACATCTTTTTTTTAGGGACAAATTAATCATTTCACATGACATATTACCCAGAGTTAGTTACATGACTAACTTCCGTTAGTCAAAATGCATATTTTGACCTTAATTTAACGCAATACTCCCTCTACTTCTATTCCGAATAATCTTACCAACTTTGTCATCTATAGAGCGTCTTATTGATAAGTCTCATTTTCTACGAACGAAAGTATATAATATTTATTTATTAATGGGACTCACTTTTAATACTTATAACGACTATCACCTTACTATTTTCTATCTCATTTTCTCTCTCCTACCCACTCACAACACCTCAGTGTATCTTCGAATGGAAAAATTCTCATGGGAGGCTGTAAGTTTTTGTGTCATTGTTGTAAATTAAGTAGAAAGAAAAGAACAAAAGGGAAACATAACCAAGAAGCAACAACTTTGAGAGCCAAGAAAAAAGGTAAATTCCTTCAAACATATCTATAAAAAAACCCTACAGATACACGAACAAACAAAAATGAGAAAAAAAAAAGAATATTATACGTCAATTGCAGTCATGCCTATGATTAGTTGTCTTTTTATTTTGGAGACTGTACATGTTGAATAAGAATACAAGGATGGATGGGTGTTGTTATTTTTTTAGGTTAAAAATGAATAGAAGAGTGAGTGTATGAAGTTTACATAAAGGAGTGTAGGGTTGGGTGGGTTACATAGTAATAGTTGGAGTGAGTGTTTTGAATGGAAGAGGGGTGGGATTGGGAAGTGGTTGATGAAACAGATTGACGAGGGTACTAATTCGGTTCTTCTTCAACTCTTAAAACTTTTGTAAGTATAATCAAATTTAGTGCACATAATTTGCATAATGTTTTGATATTATCTAATAAGCATTTTCTTTTCAGTCATGGGACACCAACTCAATCTCATTTAAGGCCGGATGTGATATTTTCATGCAATAAGTAACATATATTTCGGCTTTGGAACGAGTACTTTTATTCACCAAGTCAAATTTCCTTGAAAGTGCTGAAAAGTTTGGGGAGATATCTTATAAGGTGAGCTTGCTATTGTTATTCAGGAATATTTGCAATTTGTTTCCATGTCTTTACTTAGCTTTATTATTGCAGGCATTCAGAATAATTGGTCAAGATTTTATTTTCGATAGTGTATCATTTTAGAGCATGATTTCTCTATAATAGTATTGAATGTTTGGAAAACTGCAACTCTAAGGATAGTGAGCGGGTTTGAGGTTACATGAAAGAGGGTGAGGTAAGGGGGATGAGGGGAAAGAGGAAAGTGGATGGGGTTGGGATTATGTAATTTGGTTAACTTTAGTTAATTGAAATCATACTTTCTTATAGTTTTCTTTTTGGTTATAATAATAAAATTGTATTTTGTCAATCTTATTTTGGCTATATTGTAGAATGTGATTTTACTTTCTATTTTTCTTTTTGTAACAAATACCAAAGAGACATATTTATTTTTGAAATGTTCAATTAAAAATCAGGAACTATTATGTATGTAATGTATCATTAATATTGTCGTTCTTGCAATTAAATGAAAATTTTAAGAGTTTACAATTTGATGATAGATACTAGATTTATGCATTTTGAGAGTTTGATCTCAAATACACTATATTTTTGTCGTACTGTCACCGTGCCTTGGCACGGATAGGGAAGTACTAGTCTATTATACAATACACAAAGGTTTTAACTGCCTCTTAACTTTGGATAAGTGGTGACTGAGATTTAATGCTGAAATATTGATCCAAGGGCTGAGATTCCTCCTCTCCCAAACTTTGTTTCAACTGCCCCACTCCTCTCCTCCACAAATTAGACCCAACAACTTCACTCCTTTCATTCCCCCCTGATTGTTCAAATCATCATGTATCGAACTGCAGCATCTCGACTCAGGGCTCTTAAGGTCAGTTTTTTTTTCCGATCAAATTCATTATATTCCATTTACCCTAATTTCAATCTTCACTTCAGTTTGTGATGTAAATAATTATAATTATGTGTGCGTTGATTGGGATTCTGACTATAATGGCGATTTGAGATTTGTCTTTCTTCAAAACCTTAATCGGTCAATCTGTTTGAGGGTCGGATCTGATTGGGCTTCATTATTCATGCTCTCTGATTGTTTTGGATTAATTGTTTCGATTATTTTGCGTCCAGCGTTTGATTTCCTGGAAAATGTGTTCCTGACGTTTTCCCGAAATATTTTTTATGTTGTATAGGGTGTGTTTCATATCATAGCTAGAAAGTTTATGGAATTGGATTAGATGAAGTTTTAGCTCATATTTGCGGGATTCTTTTAGTACCTCAGGATTCCTGGCACAAATTAGGAGTAATACATAAACTGTAGCCAGGCCCGTCTCAATAATTTATGGTGCCCTGTGCAAAATGAGGTTATTAGGCCCTTAATAAGGTTGAAAAATGAAATGAAGAGGAGGGAAGTAAAAATAAACAAACATGTTGATACAAAGGATCGAACCCAAGCTCCCAACACCTTTTACACACCACTTAACCACTGGAACACTTTTCAACTTGTGTATTGTTTTAGAGTTATATATATATACATATATATATATATATATATATATATATATATATATATATACATATATTAAAAAAAATTGGGGCCCTATAGCTTTTGGGGCCCTGTGCCGCTGCGCTCCTTGAGCACCCTCGAAAACGGGCCTGACTGTAGCGTGGAGGAGAACGTAGATAGTTTCGGTAGGAAAAGGGTTTTATGGTTAAGATAGTTGTTGTACATAGTGCTTGCAGTTATATATTTATTAGAACTGATTTTTCCCTTCATTTTCTTCAAAATTGGTGGCATAGTGCAGAAATTTGAAGGAGCTGTAGAATGTACTTTGAGAAAATTTTGCTTGAAGTACTTTTGTAATTAAGATAGCTGGTAGATACAAGACTTGCAAGTTTCTATTTTAATCTGTTCATCTTTTTTTTATTTTTTCTTGGAGATTGGTTGTGGATTAATAGTATATTGTTATGTTCTGCTTTATGTAGATAGCCTGGTATATTATAAATCACATGTTATGATTGGGTAGGGTCGTGCAAGCAGTATGCCCTTGGCCAGGCTTGCAAGTTCAAGTGCTGTTGCAGCCAAGGCACCGTCTTCCGGTGGTTTGTTAAGCTGGTTCACTGGAGAAAGTTCCACTAAGCTCCCTCCTATGGACTTCCCACTTAGGGATATTGAGATCCCACCTCATTTGCCTAATAATGTTAAACCTAGCAAGACCAAGATAACAACTCTACCCAATGATGTTAAAATTGTTTCCGAGGCTTCGTCAGTAAGTGACACTGTTCTTTTCTTTTCACAATTTATCCACATCTTTTGTTGAATCAAGTTTTAAAATTTTGTTGAATCAAGTTTTCAACTTTCTGTATTTAGGACCGAAGCAAAAATCTTTTATGAAGATATTGTTATTTTGAATGACAAAATTAATCGGTAAATATTTTTTTGATACATTTATTACTGCACCGAGGGTTTGAGTATGATGTGCATGCAGAACATGATGTTTATTACTTTTTAGCATCTAAAACATGCGTAAACACTTCTCCAGGCCTTCCCAAATCTGATTCATGAGGTTTAGTCTAAACACTTATTTACAAGTTCTAGAAGATGATTATAGTGATATAATTATGACACATACACAAGTGTGATTTGTCCTGAATTTGGTTTGTAAAGGCTCTATTGCTGATTTAATTTGTTGAACAGAGCCCTGGCGCTTCCATTGGGTTGTCTGTTGATACTGGGTCAATCTATGAAACACTAGAGTCATTTGGGGCTACACATCTCCTGGAATGTATGTCATTTAAAAGCACAACTAACTGAAGCCACTTGCCAGAGAGTCAAAATGTGTAAACGGCCTTCGCGCTGCCGCTGGGGAGTGGATCTGGTGGTCCGGTGGAGCAAGCGTGGATTGAGAGACAGAGAGTATTGGCGAAGACTTGGAGTTGCAAATCTGGAGTGTTGGGCATATTATATGATATCAGTATATAATGTATGTTTATGGGTATTTGGTTGGGCTGTTACTGACTTAATAGACTCACCATTAGAGTAGACTTGGAGTTGCAAATCTGGAAATTGGTTTGATATGTTTAAATTATTGGTCGGTGAAGAATGGAAGGAAATAAAAGAGAACAGAGGGAGAGAGATGGAGTGTTGTAGAAAGAGGAAGAATAATGCAGGTCTTAACCTAATTGTCCTACAGTCTCTTTCTGAAATGGGCTGGGCTCTTGAGTCAGTCTCAAACAACAATTAAAATTCAAATAAATGAATAATGCAGTGTAGGTTCATAATATGCGGGCTGCCCGCCCCCAACCCGTGAAATCCCACGCCCGTGCGTGCAAAGTCCGAAAAGCCCGCATCCAAACGGGTATTGAATAAACTCATTAGGAGTAATAGTTTCAAATTGGTTGGTAAGTTTAAATCATTTTTAAAGTGTGTTAAAAAATTTATCAAATGGCATGAATGATAGGAGGTGCAAAGTGCAACTAATCAACATTTCAATTGTTTTGGATTGATTGGAGGTGATAAGAATTGGGTAGGACCCGTTAATATAGTATTTGGAGTTATAAGAAATATTGTGTACCTTATAGGAAATTGAAGCATTTGATTTTTTTTGGGTTGTTAGATAATCCCCCGAAGTAAATAGAATACAAAACTCAATCACACACATTTGAACCAAACAAATCTGTCACCGATTCTGCTGCCCACAACAACTGTACACTCATTTTTCTAGAAGTATCCAATATCTTTGCACTTTATATATTTGTAACGATTTAAAATTACATTTAAAACATCATATAGTTAGCATGCGATTTCAGTTTCCCCACATCTTTCTTTTTTCATACTGTCTCCCTTTCCATACTGACCCGTATCAATGGCACGGACATTTGAGTACTAGTATTCTAACAATATATAATCTCATTTGTATTAAATAATTATATTGCTAGCTAGCTAGCTAATGCCGTACGTGCTGGCATATATATATTATTAATGATAAATGTAATTAAGTACTCCCGTCCCAAAATGAATAATTATTTTATATTTAATTATTATATTAAAAAAATTACTCGAAAAAATATATAAATAGTTTTGCTATTCACTTTCAAAATTTGTAAATAAAATATAAAAAAAAATTGGTAAACAAAATATTTTGGAAAAAAAAAAAAGGATTCAATAGGACATATGGATAGGGAGTATAGAATAAATTAATCATGGTTAGGGTGAATGTTTAATGGGAATTTGATCAATATATTTCTTTGGAATATATTTCTTTGGACGGATCACTTCCTCTCAACTTTCTAATTAAATTATAATGTCTCACACGTTTTTATCTAGTAACATATTATAATGCATGCAATATGCAGTGATTAAAAATTATGAAACAGTATCATGGATACTAACACTTGTAGCCGACCGCCGACGTCGAAAATCGGTCGCCACCTGTCACCGTTCATACAGTATTATATTCAGCTATTTAGTATTATAAACTGTAATGTAATATGATATGCTAACGAATCATAGATTAATAATACAACATTAAAATGAATTTATAAAATATTATAATATTTTTTTTAGAATTTATGAAACATTTTCCTAGATTAATTATGGATTAGAACCAATTTAGTCTAACATAATGTTGATAGTCTTAATTGATCCGTTGTTTGCCAGACGATTATGAGGATAGGGAAAGGTATCTATCTGTCATCTCTTGATATTTTTTCCTAAGTTTTTTTCCTTAGCCCCTTGACTTTTCCTACGAGACCGCAATTAAGTTTTTTTTTTTTTTTTTTTTTTTATCATTTATTAAGTTTTTTTTATCATATAAAAATATGCTAGTAGTTGCTAGAGATTCCATCATTTTCGATGGCCAAAAATTCACTATTTTTGCCTTGAGAATACAATAAAATAAAGTAAAATGGCTCACTAAACTATATCCTCGAAAAAAAGGCCAAAAATTTGCTTAATTGATGAACATGGGCATAATTTATTTAGATAATCATTGCTTTGCAACTAATCAGAATTATTTTTGAAGTTATTGATGAGCATTTTTGAAGTTATTGATGAGCTGGATGCAAGAGTGGTGGATTAGGGATCACGAGGGATCGGGCCGGTGATAGTCAAACGGGCTGGCCCATTTCGATCCGATTCGTATGAACTAACTTGCTTACGGACGGGACGGGACGGGTTGAAGCCCGTGTGGTTAAACGGGCCTAAACCCGGCCCGGCCAGTCCCATTTCAGTTGTACAAGCCAGCCCGTTTGGCCCGGATTTGAAGATTCACGGGCCAAATGGACTTTCCTATTTTATTTTATTTTACAAAAAAAAAAAGAAAAAATATGTAAAAATAAAAAGAAATTTAATATTTGATAAGCTATTTTTTAAAATATAAAATCACTTAGACATAAGAAAATTGGTTGTTTTATATATAAAAAGATATAAAAAAATTAAACAAATGAAAGTATATAAAAGAAAAGAGGGACGGACTACCCTTTATTTATTTTTATTTTTTATTAATTTTTTATTGACTAGAAAATAATATTTTAGACTTTTTATATTACTGATATTTTTTACAAATAGGTATAAAAAAGATAAAAAAAAAATACTAAACAAATGAAAGTATATAAAATAAAAGCGGACGGACTACCCTTTATTTATTTATATTTTTTATTAATTTTTTATTGGCTAGGAAATAATATTTTAGACTTTTTTTATTATTGATATTTTTTACAAAAAGGTATATAAAAAAAGATAGAAAAAAATTAAACAATTTAAAGTATATAAAAGAAAAGAGGGACGGACTACCATTTATTTATTTTTATTTTTTATTAATTTTTTATTGACTATGAAATAATATTTTAGATTTTTTTATTTCTGATATTTTTTACAAAAAGGTATATAAAAAAAAGATAGAAAAAAACTAAACAATTTAAAGTATACTCCCTCCGTCACACGTAATTGTGGACTTACTTTTTGGGTGTGGAAATTAAGGAAAAGTAGGAGAGAAAAATAGGTGGAGGAGGTGTTTGTGAGTATGAAAAATTAAATAGGAGAGAGAATGAGTGAGAGAAATAGTTAGGAGAGAGAATGTTGTGAGTGTAAAAGTGAAGTAGGAGAGAGAATGAGTGGGTGAAATAGTGAATATTCTTTGTCATTTTTGACAGTCCACACTGATGTGGAACGTCCCAAAAAGGAAAGAAATTCACACTTACGTGGGACAGAGGGAGTATAAAAGAAAAGAGGGACGGGCTATCCTTTATTAATTTTTATTTTTTATTAATTATTTATTGACTATGAAATTATATTTTAGATTTTTTATTACTGATATTTTTTACAAATAGGTATATAAAAAAAGATAAAAAAGTTAAAAAAAACTAAACAAATGAAAGTATATAAAAGAAAATGAGGTAATAATGTAATCAATTTAATAATAGAATCTCTATGAATATTTGTTTCATAATTTTTTTGGGGAAATTTTCATTGTCTTCGAAAGACGCAATTAAAATTACAATATAGTATTAAAATAAAAATTCTTCAAATCTTCAAATGAGCCTTCAAATCTTTGAATGAGTCTTCAAATCTTCAAAGTAATTATTGTTTTCAAATTTAATAATGTCTTCAAATTTAACAAAGTCTTGAAAATAAATGAGTCTTCAAATCTTTAAAGTCTTCAAAAAATTTTAGGTCTTCAATATTGTTATTTCATGCTTCAAAGTCTTTGAATTTATTGAATAATAATAATAATAATAATAATAATAATAATAATAATAATAATAATAATAATAATAATAATAATAATAATAATAATAATAATAATAATAATAATTCTTCTTCTTCTTCTTCTTCTTCTTCTTCTTCTTTGAAACAAATATTCATAGAGATTCTATTATTAAATTGATTACATTATTACCTCATTTTCTTTTATATACTTTCATTTGTTTAGTTTTTTTTTAACTTTTTTAATCTTTTTTTATATACCTATTTGTAAAAAATATCAGTAATAAAAAATCTAAAATATAATTTCATAGTCAATAAAAAATTAATAAAAAATAAAAATTAATAAAGGATAGCCCAAATATTCATAGAGATTCTATTATTAAATTGATTACATTATTACCTCATTTTCTTTTATATACTTTCATTTGTTTAGTTTTTTTTTTAACTTTTTTTATCTTTTTATATACCTATTTGTAAAAAATATCAGTAATAAAAAATCTAAAATATAATTTCATAGTCAATAAAAAATAAAAATTAATAAAGGATAGCCCGTCCCTCTTTTCTTTTATACTCCCTCCGTCCCACGTAAGTGTGAATTTTTTTCCTTTTTCAAAGTCTTTGAATTTATTTATTAATAATAATAATAATAATAATTCTTCTTCTTCTTCGCAAAAACTCCTCATTGAGATTGTCTTCTTCGAGGCTTTCATAATTATCGTCTTGATCAAGATCCCGAAATGTGCCTTGTTTTCAAATTCGCGTCATCCCAATCTGCAAGACAAATCAATCACTCGATAAGAGCGGGTTTGAGTTGGTTTCGCTTTGACGTCACCACTCTTCCTGCAACACTAAAAGCAGCTTCCGATGCTATCGTGGACACCGAAGGGGTAAGTAGATCACGTGTCATCACTGAAAGAATAAGATAAATATTGGCATGCGATTTCCACCATTGTAGGACATTCAAGTTTTCAAAACTTTCACCATCTAAGGGGTGATATGGGCTTTCAAGGTATTGGTGTAATTCATCTACACCACTTGGAGAACCACTACTAGATGAGGATGAAGTTTTTCCTTTTGTCATGAAACCCCATCATTTTTTTTAGCATTTTTGTTTCTCTACTCCCTTTTCTTTCGGATGTTGTGTTCTACAATAGTGATCGAACAAACGATATACGATTGTGTGAATAATTAAAACAATAAAATTACCTTCAAGACTTCAACTCTATTCGACTTGGAAATAATTTGATAGTTTGGGTTTGAGAAATTCTATGATGAATTGAAAATTTTTTGTGAGAAAAATGGGTAAGACTTCCTCTTCTATTTATGTCCAAAAAAATTAAAATCTGATAAATGAGCCGTTATGTGTAAATTGAACGAAAATATCCATCAAACGGATTTATTAACGGATATATTTGAGGACATTTTAGACATTTACACAGACAGGTCTGTACGGACCTCATTGATCCACGGGCCAAACGGGCCATGGACCAAACGGATCTTCTGATCCGCGGGCCAAAGACTGGCCAGTGCTGACATCTTTGGTCCAGACCCGTCCTGTATACGAAGCGGGCCAAGCGAATAACGGGCCACAGGCTGAACGGGCACGGGCCAAGCAGGTGGCGGGCCACCGGCCGGACGGGGTGCCTACGGGCCATGGCCCAAAATGGCCATCTCCATGCCTGGCCAAACATTGTAATACCTACGTTCTTAGTTTAATGTTATTATTTTCTTTTTTAGTTTGTCATATATTAAGGTTTTTAATTATTTTATTATTTAAAATGAATAATAAGACACACTTGTCATTCTCAAAACAATAACTTCCTACCCACTTTTATCTTTTACTTTACTTTTTATACTAACAATATTTACATTTTCTTAATTTTCTTAATACTCTTGTAAAATCAAACTAAAAATATTAAAAGAGAGTAGCTTATTTTTAGTTTAGTTGGCCTGTTTTTGGGCTTCCCCCGTTCCTCCCATTCTTTTCTTAGTTTGTGATTTCATTTCAACCTTTTCATTCTATTTTTACTCTTAAATTAAAAAAAATTGATTAATTTTTTTAATATATTTTAATGAATTATTTATTATCATATATTTCAACATTATTGCATTCATTTCATTGTGTAATTTTTAAATATTAAGGGTCTCATTTTTTACATTCAGTATAGGATTCTTATAAATATTGAGTATGACCGGGTGCTAAGAGTTACCGAATCAAACATGGTCCTTATCCAGAACACTTGATATTTTGGTTTGACATGGTCGAGGTATGCTCGAGTTGTGCCTTGAACACAGCCAACTCCAACTGGCGTGGGAAATTTAACTCGTTGATGGGGGATTGAAGCCACCATTCCAAGTGCGACCTGGCCAGGAATTCCAAGAATAGCAGCGTAATCACTATTTACATCTATGACAATAAATTTTACCTTGGAAACGACCCTGTAGGGGTGTTGGCCTAAGTCGACGTCTAGCTCGATCTGTCCTTTGGCATTGACCCGATGGTTGGTGAAGCCTTCCAATCTGCCATCATACCTTTCGAGCTGCTCATTTGAGAGACCCATCTCCTGAAATGTCTTATAGAACAGAATATCCTTGCAGGCCCCCGTGTCGACTAAGAGTCTGCTCGTCGTACATCCGTCAATGAGCCCTGGAATGACGAGAACTTGCTCTCTAGCCGCCATATTAGTTGCTAGCTCGTGAGGATAAAAGCTGATCACCTCATCCCAGACGTGGCTCCTTGGGGGCATATGTGGGGCTTTGTTGAGCTGGAAGATCTTATGCTTGATGGTTGTGTTGCTGGCTTGTTCAGTAATGACACCCAGATTTAGTCTAGGCTGCTTTGGCTCTGGGTGTCCACTTCCAGGTCGCTCTCCACCGCCTGCTTGAGGTCTTTTCACATATGTGTCGAGCCTTCCCTGGTCGACCATCCTCTGAATGATACGCTTCAAACTCATACAATCCTCAGTAGTATGGCCCGTATCTTTGTGGTAATCACAATACTTGCTATTGTCCCTTCTGAACTTATTGTCTGGGTTCATGGGGGCAGGTGGGGCCAGCTCGACTGCGTTCATTATTTCAGTTTGACTCACCGTTAGGGGAGTGAAAGCTTCGGGCACTTTCTCTGTCGCCCTGGTTCTGTTTTTACCATTTTTATTGTTTCCCCCATTTTTGGCTGAGTCTTTCTTATCATCAGTGACCTCAACCTTAGGGCTTTTCCCATTCTTCTTTTCTTTTCTCTCCTCAGCCAATGCCACGTTGTGGGCCTTCTCGAACAACTCTTGTCAAGTTGTGACCGTTCGGACTGTTAGCTCGTAATCCATGTCTACCGAGGAGATTCCACTCCTGAAGCAATTGATCACCTCCCTGTCTGTGAGGTCCTCCTCGATCTTATCGACCATCTCCTTAAACTTGGTGTAATAGCTCATTGAGCTTTCATTTTTCCCTTGCACTAGGTTGTTGAGATCGGTGACAGTCATCTTTCGAGCTCCTGTAGTCGAGAAGCGATCTAAAAACTTTGTTCTCATGTAGGTCCAGGTCGAGATGCACCCCAATGCTAATCCATTGAACCATGTGAGAGCTGCCCCTGTGAGGGTGCTGATGAGGGCTTTGCACATCATGTCGTCCTCATTGGAGACAAAGTACATGGTATCTTCTAGGTGCTGGATGTGGCTTTTAGCATTTGTTGCACCCGAATACTTCTCCAGGAGAGGCAATCTGAAGCCGGGAGGAGGTCGATGGTCAATCAAATCCTTGGATAAGGGACGAAGAGCAAAATCTACTCATTCGTTCTTTCCAGTATCTCCTTTCTTTTCAGCTTCCCACTGCTCAAACTTCTTCTTCCATAGCAGCATTCTCTAGCATCAGGTCTGTCGTCTCTAGCAGGGGGGACATCATTTGACCTTTGACCCTCACTTCTAGGGGGAGTTACTTGCTTGCTTCTCCTATCCCTGTGAGAGGGGGACCTTACTGACCGAATTGGCGACCTGCGCCTGTCATCTCTAGGTGGCGACCTGCGCCTATCGTCTCTAGGTGGCGACCTGCGCCTATCCTCTCTTATAGGCGACCTGCGCCCATTCATTTCCCTATGGGACTGCGACCTTTGCGTCCTGGCCGGTGAACCACGCAAGCTCTTATTAGCCTCTAACTGCGTCCTCAGGTCCGACTGGGCTTCCTACTCCCTGTTTCTGTTGAGGCTGGCCCTTAGGTCGTTACTTGGAACATAAACAAGGGACTGAGGCCGCTGTACTATCCTGTTCTCGACGTTTTGTCCCACAATTTCATTCGGCCTAGTACTCCTGGCGTGTTGCCTGTTGGAAACTTGAGAGGGAGCCACCCTCTCTGACCTTCTATCCGCCTGCTTCCGCCTCCTCCATTGCTAATAACTCGCCCGGGACCGAGCTCGCTCCAGCAGCATTTCTTTTCTACTCAGTGGGTTGGATGAGGGACCTGCCATGTTTCCAGCATTCATTTGTCCAGTTGGACGCTTTGGAAGAGGTGGAGCTCCTTGCCCTTCCATGGGTCGCTTATCTCTCCTCCCATCTGGCAGTCCCCTACCATCAGCAACACTATTAGATCGAGTTGCTCTTGCATGATGACGCGGAGGAGGGGGAGGAGGCAAGTTAGCGTTCCCAGTGTTTGTATTGGCGTTTGTGTTGGTGTTGACATTCACTTCATTGGATTCATAGCACAAGAACATGCCCGTCCGGGGTTACCATGGTTGTGGATTGAAGAAGAACTACGAGGTCAAGCTATGCACGATTTCCCGGCAATGGAACTAAACTGATGCCGCAGGAAATGTGCTTATCAATCTTCCTCCACGTGGCAGGACTGATCACCTGACTCCTTGACCTGAAAATCAGAACCCACGACTAGCCGGATGTGTCTCCGGCTTAGACCCTCGGGCGTGAGAGTAAGTATATGAAAATTGGAGAGCAAATAATGTATTGAACAAGTGATATTCAGATAACAAAATTGCAGTTACCTCATAACCGTTGTAGTTGAAATGTATTTATAGTTGATGTAGGAGGTATATTTGGTGGGGCTACATGAGCTCCGTGATTTTAGGGACAGTTATACATCATGCGAATGTGTCCCTGAACGGTCCCTAATTTGTAGGGAAGCAGTTATGGAAAGAGTAGAAGCACGTGCGCCTGCAACTGTTAGGTCGACGGTTGCTTGGCAGGTCGACGCTTGGGATTGGGCCGACCTGACTGATGGGTAGAGTTGGATCGTACCCAAGGTATAACTTGGATCATGAGGTCGGACTAAGTTAGGTCGGGACCTGGTTGGTCGGACAATGAACTTAGTCGACTGATATATGAAATGGGCCTTGAGGCATGTATTGATTGGGCCTAGCCCACTGAGAATGTGGTGGCGATAATTGTTTAAGGACTGGGCTTTATTCGCTTGGCCCAACTCGACACTTTTGGTATGTTCACCGGCTAATGTCTATTCCAGTTGTTTAGCCATAAAATATAACGGATAAAAAAGGGAGAAATGTATTTCATTTTCGGATTAAACATATAATCAACGGTGAAATCACAACGGTTAATTACAAAATAGGCCTAAAGTCCAAGAAGAGATACCAATTTGGGGCCTGAATTTTCAATTTCAACAATTTAGGGCCTAACGTGACAATGCTTTCCATATATTGATTTTTTTTTTTTTTTTACAAAAATCGTTGAAAACATCAGTTAAATTACATGTGACTTCCACATGATAGCCAAATTGGATTTCATTGGTATGGATATTAAATTTACGGGGTAAAAGTAAGCTTTATCTATCTTAAAGAACTCAAAGATTGCACTTGTAGTAATTAAGGCTCTGTTTGTTTAGCGTAAAACATTTTTCGAAAAATGATTTCCTGCAAAATGTTTTTCGAAAAATGAAAATCTTTTTCGAAAAATAATATAAATATGTTTTTGACTGTTTGGTAAGAAAAATGTTTTTCGAAAAATGTTCGATTGAGTTGACTACAAATTTACCCTCCTCAATCACCACCCCCACCCTAATCACCACTACCACCCCCTCCCCCACCCCCACGCCCCGTCGAGTAAAAAAAAAAATTAATCATTTTAAATTTATTTTTAACAACTTCTCCCCCAATCCATTCTCCACCCCACCCCACCCCACCACCCCCCCCCCCTTCGAGTAAAAAAAAAATAATCATTTTAAATTTATGTTAACAACTCCTCCCCCAATCCACTCACCACCCCCTCGCCACCCCAACCCCGGTCGAGTAAAAAAAAAATCATTTTCAATTTATTTTTAACAACTCCTCCCCCAATCCACTCACCACCCCCGCCAACCCCTCGAGTAAAAAATAAAAATTAATCATTTTAAATATTTTTCGAAAAATATTTTCCCTATTTTTCGGTACTAAACAAACATCGAACAATGAGAAAAATGTTTTTCAAAAAACATTTTCCTCCCAAACAAACGGAGCCTAATTTTCTATATAAATTTTGTACATGCAAAACAGTGAAGTAAAACGAACGGGATATATCTTAAAGAACTCAAAGATTTCTAAATTCTAAACATGATCGTTGATCGAGTTACAATTTCATCAGTTATATACATATAGAAATACATGAAAAGAAATATATGGATGGAACTGTATGGCACTAATCTATCTATATATAATAATAAGATAGTGGTAATTTTTTGGCCATTGAGGAGTATTTTGGTCAATTCACGCGGTGTCAAAATTGTAATAAAATGGGCTGAAAATAGAGGTGTCGCGCGCTGTGATTGGCCCAATATTTTTTATTTTTGTTTTTTAAGTTTGGACAAGTGTCGCCATTTGAATGAAGGGTGTTTTGGTCATTTCTCGGTCGCGTGTGCGGCACGCGCCGACACACGCGCGTTAGGCCGGGCAATTTTTTTTTTTTTTTTTTTTTTTTTTTTTTGGTTTGGACACGTGGCGTGCTCCCACTGGCTGGTTTAATTTCGAATTTTTATTTTTCACCCATTTCTTTAACCTTAATTATTTTATAATAAATTAATTTTTTAAAAAAAAAATTTACACCAAAATTCATAATTTTTTTTCTCTTTAAATGGAGACTATTTTCATTTGATTTGGACACAGAAAAAAAAACTCCTTTTTTTTAATATAAATTTCTTAATTATTCTTTGTTAATTTACCTTTTTAATTTTTCAATATATTTTTAGTCAAAATTAATTAAGGGTCAAGTTTTTTTTTATTATAAATGATAATGATAATAATAATAATTTTACTAATATAAGTTTTTTTTATTATAAAGTGATAGGGTATAGGATAATGAGTTGGAAGGGGTAATGTGGTTATTTGGTTTATTTTAGTTCGATACAATAAACATTATATTTATTTTATTTTTAAAAAATAAAATCATAGTGAATAAAGTATTAATAAAGACGAACATCGGGAAAGATGGTCATCATTTTTAAAATTTTGATTGAAGTACATGTCAATATTCTAAGAAATATAGATAATAGAAATTGTTATTTTAAAAGAGGGTAAGGAAGAAGTGGGTTGGGTTTATGAGGGAGTGGATGGTTTGGGGAAATTATTTCCATTTAACTAAAATGGTCGTATTTTTAGGATTTTGATTTTTCTTCTCAAAATTAAATAAGATAAGTGTGATGAATGTGGGTTTCAGTTTCTATTTAATAAGTGAGATGGAGTAATATGGTTATTGTTTTACAAAATAATAATTTTAAATTTGTCAAAATAATTCATAAATTTATATATATATCCAAAAATATTGCCACTTATTTTTATTATTTGTCAAAAATAAATAATATTTTTTATACAAAATAAAAAATATAATATTAAGATATTATTTATTTGTAAAAAAAAAATAGAAATTGGACTTGGGCCTTGGCCTTGGCTGGCCGTGGCCTTGCTTTGGCTCGGCCTTGGCCGGCCATGGCCTTGGCCATGTGGCCTTGGGAGTTATCCCACATCGAAATGAAGGGAAAGTAATCAAAGGCTTGTGGCTCGGCCTTTGCCTTGGCCTTGCTTTGGCTCGGCCTTGGCCGGCCATGGCCTTGGCCGTGTGGCCTTGCCGCCTCCCTTGGGATGTTATCCCACATTGAAAGAAAACCAAAAAAACCAAAGGCCTTGGCTCTATAAGTGGCTGATGCTGAGCATTTTATACCATACTTGGCCGTGATTTTGGGCATGGCCGGCCAGTGTCGTGCCCTTGCCATTTGCCTTGGCTGTGACTAAGCATTTTTTCAAAGAAAAGTGAACAGAATTTGTTAAAAATTTCATTAAAAGGACTAATTTGGAAATAAATAAAAACGCTTTAGTTAACCGTTTTAACCGGATAAACCGTGTTAATCGTTTATAACCGTTCACCGGATAACCATAACCGTTAGTACACGATTAGGTCACGGTTAAGTGTTAACGATTTGTTTAACCGGCGGTTATAACCGTTTGGACACGTCTAATCGTATACAATTCAATTAATATATTCGAATACGAATCGAATACGAATATGAATACAAATTAAATTTTATATTCGAATACAAATCGAATATGATGGTATTCGATCCGATTCAATTCGGTTACCCCCTAATTGTAATGAATGTGGGTTTTGATATATTTAATAAGTGAGATGGGGTAATATGGTTATTGTGTTTATTTTAGTTCGATATATCAAACAATTTATTTAATTTTTTAAAAAAAATACTATTTGCATCATAGTAAATAAAGTGTTAACAAATTTGTCGATTTTTCTATACGTCTTAAAATACTCCCTCCGTCCCACCTCAGTTGACACCCTTGAGGTGGGCACGGGAACTAAGAAGAAAGAATAAAATAAAGAAAATGTGTGGTAGAAAATGAAGAGAGAGAATGAGTGGGGTAAATAGTGGTGATGGTTGAATAAATTGAGTGGTGGAAAATGAAGAGAGAGAATGAGTGGTGGGGTCGAGTGAATATAAAATTATAAAAAGTAGGTTATTTTGGAAAGTGTCAAGTGAGGTGGGACGACATAAAATGGAAATAAGTGTCAAGTGAGGTGGGACGGAGGGAGTATTGTTTATTTATAAAGACGAATATTGGGAAAAATGATCATCTTTTTTAAAAATTTGATTGAACGGTATGTCAATATTATAAGAAATAAAGATAGTATAAATTGATATTTTAAAAGAGGCAGATGAAGAAGTGGGGGTTTGGGGATTTTTTTTTTCATTTAACGAAATTGTTAGTATTTTTATTTCTCTTCTAAAAATTAAATAAGTTAAATTAAAAATAAATATCATGATTATGTTCATAATGAGTTAATGTACACAATTATGACATAATTTTTTTGATGTACGATCATGAGTTAATTGAAAATTTTCATTTGAAAAAGAATGATATTAATTTTTATTAGATAATTGTACTATTCTTTTGATATGACCAAAACTTTTGTTTTTATTTACAAAAATCTCTTCATCAAAAAGAAATAAAATATCACCTTTCTTTTAACTAGATTTCCAATCTTCACATTTTTTTAATTGATTTCAATAACTTATTTCGTATTTGATAAACATGTTCGTTTGTTTTATTTAATTTTTTAAATGATAAAATACTACAGAATTTTATATAAAGAAATGCATATTCCTTATAATTTTTTTTTATTTCTATTTTATTGTTTTCTAATTTTTATGTAATGACAATGTAATTTTTAAGCAAGCATTCCATAATGTATAAACGAATTGAGTTATTGGTTTATTTTAGTTTATTTTTTGTCTTTTGATTATATATTAACGCCCCGTGCATCGCACGGGAGTCAATCTAGTGGATATGGAATAATGGAACGGTCGATGTTTCATTAAGCATTTAGAGTTTAGGAAGCCTTGTCTTTTTGACTCTAATTGTTGAATGACATTTTTTTTTTTGTAGAAATTATGCATTAGATGTTAAAGTAGTGGTATTTTAAATTTAGAATAGAAAATTTATGACCAGACCATCATAATTTTCAATTAAAAAAAATAAATAAAATAAAAGCCATTGCACATGTCTTCATGAATTCTCAATAATCATATTCTGCATTTAATAAGCAATATTCATTAATGTAACTTAATATCAAATTAGGGATATAAATTCATTTTATTTGAGGGAACGTTATATGTATTAGAATAAGGAGAGTTAGACGAAGTCAATCAAAACAGGGAAGAGAGAAATTAAATTGAATTGAATTGAATGACTCAATTGATTATGATGCTAGAGATACATATTTATAGGATTACACCGAGGAATCTCCTAGAAGGAGAAGGATTTTATTATTGTGTTTTCTAATCTAATACAAGGATTAATCTCCTAGAAGGAAAAAGTTTCTAAGATTGTGTTTCCTAATCTAATAGAAGAATTATGTTTCCTAATCTATTTATTACAATATATATTTGAATATAATATAATTATATTATATTTCTAATAATATGAAGCTTCATTTATGACCCCAATGCTAGAGAGAACTATAAAAACAACTTACATTTTTTCACAATCTCACTAAGCTTATCAAATCTCTTGCTCTGAAATGGCAACCACTAATAGATTCATCCTCGCTATCGCGCTTTTATTCGCCATGAGTTTCATGTTAGTTACATCGAGGCTAGCCTACGTAGACATTCATGACACGCATGTTTCACTCCATTCGAGCTCCAACAGTTTCCCCTACGAAGAGGCTGAAAGAAGAATTCTTGTTGATGATGAATGTACTAATTCGTTGTTGCATCGCTCTGGTATGGTACAAAATTTTGTTAGTTTTACATCAATTTGTAACGAAATATATATGTTAAAAGGGTTAATGACAATTTAGGGCCTGTAGTATAGGGGCATTACTACATTGGGGTCCGAAGTCCAAAAACTATCAATTTAGGGCCTTAATTTACAATTTTGATCAAATTGGGGCTTTTTGACGAAAAACGTTAAAAAAACCCGTTAAGTGATCATGTGCGAAACATGTGACATTTAGTGAGGGCATTTTGGTCATTTTACGTTCAACCCAGACTTCAGGCCCTAAATTGACATTTTTCCTATAAAATAATAAATAAAAATATTTAGTTTTTTTTTTACAAAAATTAATAATAATAAAATAATAATAATAATAAAATAATAATAATAACTAATTTATTTCCAAATTAATTTATTTATTAATTTATTATTTTTGAATATTCATTTTTGAGAGGAGGAAATATCGAATATTATTTCCAAATTAATTTATTTTTTAATTTATTATTTTTGAATATTCATTTTTGAGACGGAGGAAATATCAAATATTATTTCCAAATTAATAACTACATTATTAATTCTTATATTAATAATACAAATACACTAACCAAAAAAATTCAAATATTCATGAAAAAAATAAAAAAAAAATAACACCACACATGTTTATACTCATTCCCAGACACATCCACCACCCAACAACCCACCGCTGCAAGCACCACCAACAACCCACCGCTGCCACTGTCATCAACACCACCACTGCCGCCACCATCACCATGATTTTATAAAATAAAAATATTTTTTTTCCCCTAAAAAAAAAACCCGCCTTCTCCGGCCACCAAATCGTCCTCCATACCCCCATTAATCCCGGCACCAAGCCATTTCCTCCATTTCCGCCACCTTCAACCACCGCACGAACCCCACATCTCCACCTCAAAGTCACCCCTTCTTTAACTCACCGTCTTCTCCAATCTCTCCCGTCTCTCCACCACCCATTTCAAATCCCTCCGCCTCTTCTCCTCCGAACCCAGCTCATCTTCCCCTTCTTTTTGATTTCATCACCGGCAATTCCACCCCACCCCAATCAGTACAACAGCCACCACAAACCCAGTACAACAACCACCACAAAGCCCCAATTGAATAACCAAAACAAACTGAATCATCAAGTCTAACCGAAACAAATCAAGACCCAAACTCATTCAATTTTTCGGCTACACTTACTGATTTTGTCTCAAAAATACCAGCAGACCAGATCCGATTTTTTTTCAAACCCCTTTTCCAAATAACAAAACTGGCATTCGAATCACCCCAAGATATGATTGAATCAGTTTTTGGGTCATCCACCATCTCAAACGTTTTCTTCAAAAACGGCGTTGGCCCTCCATCTCTTAATCCCTCAATCGGAGTCGCCGCACCACCCTCTGCACCACCAAAATCATCTTCATCAATAACTAAAATCGGTTCTTCTTTAATACCCACAATTCCAATTGCACCTCCGCTGCCAAATTCAGTCATATCATCTGTCTACACTTAGGGGTTCTCCTTCTTTGATTTCATCTCCGGCATGTTCATCAACCTCCTCAAGTGGTGAAGATTTCGATGACCCATCAAGAATTTGATCTGGTCTGCTGAGTTTTTGTTGGGTGTGTAGCTGTTGGGGTTTTGTTGATGGTGTTGCTGAGTGTATTGGTTGCGTGGGTGAGAAGGTGGGTTGGCCGGAGGAGGAGAGTTAGAATGGAGATAGCGGCGGCGTTGATTTGGAGAACGGAGAAGGTGGGGTTTTGTTGATTGCGTTGCTGAGTTTTAATTTTTGGATTAATGTTTTTTTGGAGAGAGAGAGAGAGAGAGAGAGAGAGAATGTCAATTTAGGGCCTGAAGTCTGGGTTGAACGTAAAATGACCAAAATGCCCTCACGAAATGTCACATGTTTCGCACATGATCACTTAACGGGTTTTTTTAACGTTTTCCGTCAAAAAGCCCCAATTTGATCAAAATTGTAAATTAAGGCCCTAAATTGATAGTTTTTGGACTTCGGGCCCCAATGTGGTAATGCCCCTATACTACAGGCCCTAAATTGTCATTAACCCATGTTAAAATTGGGTTGAAAGTTTATTACTTTCCGGAATCAAATTGCCAATGTGACCAAAACATAGATTACCAAATTGCAATCAACCATTTTCCTAATACATAGTAAACAACGTGTTATTAAAAACACGTGGTGAGACTAACGTAAATTGCTAGAACTAATTTTTAAAACATGCAGTTATAATATCGTAAAAGTTTAAGAACTATTAGCACACAAACATTAATTAAAAACCTACTTGTAAATCTAAAAAGTTCTACCATATGACACTCAACAAATGCTTCCACTTGTACTTAAAACACAATCTCTCGCACTAAAAAACCCTAAACTGTTGCTACTAGTGTAGTGTGAGGGGTAAAGAATGTTAGTTTACGTGTATTGAGGGCTAGTTCATGTGTTTAGTAAATTCCAATACATGTGCTTCATAAGTCTAAATGCAGGTGTTAAAGAATCGAAGCTTTGATGTTAAAATAGTGTTGGCAGTATTATTAAGAGTACTATTGTTAATAAGTGCTCGTTAATTGAATAAATATCACCGAGTGTTTAACAACAGAATAACTCTTGTGAAAAATTAGTTTTTCAAAATGTTATAAAAAAAAAAACAAATTTTCAGAACAATTCATCACTCTTATTAAATAGACTTAGTGCTTTAAAACTAGTTTTTTTTATGTTACAAAAAAGGGAATTTGACATGGAAGTTCCTTTTGGAACAAAGCACTTCCCCTCAAGTTCTTCATTAAATCGAAATGACCTGAAAGTTTTTATGCAGTAATATATAATACTGCATGCAATATTATTATATTCACTCATATGCGAATATAATACTGCATCTATAATACAACATGGTGAAGGAACTTCTCGAGCATTATGATACTTTTTTAGAACTTTCCGGTCACTCTCCCCTACAAAAAAAACTAGTTTTTTGCAAGATTTTGACATAACAACAAGTTTTAATTATTAACAAAATGTCATCTTGTATTTTAAAAGAATTTTTAGTTATTTAAAAAAATGACACCGCCTGTGTAAAAAAACTTTTCAATTACTTACATTATTGCCACTGCCTCTTTTAACACATTTTTTCTACGTGTTCAAAAATCAGATGTAATAGCATTGAATTATTATTATAATTTATTTTGTGTTAGTTTTTAGTGACATATTTGACCTATCATAATATGATAATAAATTGCTTTGAGTTAGTTAATGACTAATTAAAATTAATAGGAGCTAATTAGTTAATTTAGTATTTATTGGAGTTTGATTAAAAACCTATAAAATATAATAAGGTGGTAAAGTGTTAAACTCAAAACTTTAGGGGTTTAATTGTAATAAAGTATTTTATGGGTTTATGTGTTATGGCCTTTATTCTTGGAGGAGCTTATATGAAATTTGCATTAATATTAAAGTGATTGAGGTACGAACCACAAACCAGAGACTTGCTCCTCCGTCCCTTCTATTATACCGTTGGTTTTCTAACCCTAACTTTTACCACCATTTTTAATTTAAGCCTCTTTTCTCGAATTCGACTGCGCCATTTCGCTTACGGACCAAAAATTTTATGAAGGAAATCTTCCTCTAATTATAAATATCTAGCAAGTGTACTAATTATCACTATAGTAATATGCACAATACAAAAATCGAATCCACAAGAACTCGTGTGAAAAAAGTTAATTTTATTAGTATAATAGTAATCAAGGGGGTTTGATTTAATTGATTAATTAAACTAAGAAAGAAGAAATTACAAGCAATTAAAGATATCAAGGAAACAAGGAATTCATTAATTGATTGAGGATTATAACAATATCACTGTATGCTATATTTTTTCATGGGAATAAAATAGATCATTCTCATTCAAGGGTTCGTTTACAAAAGATTAGGGTTGGGACGTTTGGTGTGCGGATTGCAACTCTAATATCTCTATCTTGTTTATACATTTCGTGAGATTAATACAAACATTCAAGAGATTCAATTTAATCATAAAAACATAAGAACCTAAATTCGTTTGACTTATTGGTCTGTCGTCAATTAAATCTATTATTTTTAACATGGTGGTCAATGTATAAATTATCCACGTGAGTGCAACAACTCATACCCAAATAAATTTAAAGGTCAAAAGTATCTTAACATACAATTGAAAATTAAAAACAATAATTACGAATGTTGAGAATAACAAGAATAAGAAAGAGATAGAAAGAATCCTCATTTGGTTTTATTTTCTTGTAGAAAAGCTAGTGTTTACTATGTGTGAGAGAGACTAAAGGATTTGATGAGCCCGGATCTACTGGACCGGGCCCGCGCTCGGTCTGGTCCAAGGAACCAGTGACGTGGCAGTTCCTAGACCGCTGGGGGGGAAGACCGCGGACAGATAGGCCCTTGAGGTCAAGACCGCGTCCCTCCCCGCATTAATCCTATCAAAGACCGGAAGGATCCTGACCGCTATATTCGTGCCCGCACGACCTGTGACCGTCGGGTCCGTGCCCGCAGATTGTATGTCCGCAGGGACTCATGCCCGCAGTAGGCATGACCGCATCAACCGTGCTCGCGTCATATACCTTTTACTGCGGCCACAATGTTGACCGCGGGCACATGCTCGCTTTCCTAGGTTAATATCGAAGCCTTACTAAGCAAGTTAAGCTTACTGGCTCTGACAGGCCACTTGCCGGCTCCCCCATCACGCATTCAATGCGGCTCAGTCAGGCGCCTACTATTCCATTTAATGCTCCAAGCCGGCTACATGGCTCATGTCCCTTTCAGCCATGCCCCCTCTGCAGTCAATGTTCCCTCCTTGACAAGGCCAATTAGCTGCGGACACGTGTAGCTGGCCAAATACCAAAATGCCCCCTAGGGCTGATCTCATTGCTTACATCAACAAGCACCATGGTATTGCCTATAAATAGAAGGCCTTTACCCCCTTGGGCAAGGTAAGTCCAAATATATTGAGTAAGCCCTATTACTCTTAAAACCCTACACACACACACTCCAAGGTATTCAAAGCCTTATTATCTCAGTATTCTTACTCTCACACCCGAGGGCCTGAGTTGGAGTAACATCCAACTTTGACCTTAACGGTGCTTCTTTGTGTTGTGATCTAGGTACCAACAAACCACTTAAATATCCTAGCCAGATATCCTTGACCCGCTCCTGACCCTGAACAGCTTGGCGTCATCAGTGGTTCCATTGCCGGGAAGCAAAAAACAGTTTAATCTTTTCTTTATTTACTTCCCGTGTATTTTGTTTTCAAGGCACCTCTCGTGTCCTAAACAAAACGAGTGCCGAAAGGCTCTTCTTTTTTCCATCATCTTTTCACAGAATATGTCTAAGATACTGGAAAACGCTGGTCATTTGACCTTGGAGGATGAGAACCAAGCCTCACCCTCCGCTATCAATAGAGGGAAAACAAACTAACTGTCTTCAATGCAATGGGGGCCCATTCTAGTCCGCTCACACCCTTTCCCTGGGCCGAAAGCCATGCACAAGCTCACAGACAAAATACGTGGCCGAAAAGGCACAAGCCCTCCTAAACAAAAGTCCCAAAACTCCACAAGCTCCCCCGAAACACCACCATGAACACTCCTCTCTCCCTGAGCAAATCCTAAGAAGACAAGAAATTACGGACTCCAAATCCAAGCCGGTCGCCGAGGCCATGGTGATTGCCGACCAACAGTTGGAAATGTTCGAAATAGAGGCCAATGGAGGGCTACAGTTTCCACAAGGGTCCCAAAGGTTCTCCCAACGAGCTCCCGCTAAATCACTTGCTAGTCAAGCCGCGGGGCAAACCGGTGGAACCAACCGCGAGCGCGGACACCGGCCAAGCACGGTGTAGTGCACGTGGACGATAGC